>JAQHUG010000068.1:4227417-4330444 GCA_028555095.1 Dicrostonyx torquatus | reverse complement strand
TGAGTGAGTACATGTGATAATTGTCTTTCTGTGTCTGGGTTACCTCACTCAAAATAATGTTTTCTAGCTCCATCCATTTTCCTGCAGAATTCAAGCTGTCGTTATTTTTTTCTGCCGTGTAGGGCTCCATTGTGTAAATGTGCCACATTTTTTTTTTTATCCATTCTTTTGTCAAGGGGCATTTAGGTTGTTTCTAGGTTCTGACTATGACAAACAAAGCTGCTATGAACATAACTGAGCACATGTCCTTGTGGCACAAAGGATTGAGCATCCTTTGGATATATACCCAAAAGTGGTATTATTGGGTCTTGAGGAAGGTTGTTTCCTAATTTTCTGAGAAATCACCACACTTGACATCCAAAGGGGTTGGACCAGCTTGCATTTCCACCAGCAGTGCAGAAGTGTTCCCTTTTCCCCACACCCTCTCCAGCATAAGTTGTCATCAGTGTTTTGAAATCCCAGGCCCAGCCTGTCCAATTGCTTTACATAGAATCATGCCACATTTATCTTTTTGTGTCTGACTTTGCCTTCATGATGTCTTCAAGGCTCATCCATGCAGTCATGTCAGGATCCCGCTGTGTGCACACACTGCTTCTTTCCGCACTGCATCTTGTGCACACTATGGCTTCAGCTCTCTTGGCTGTATCCAGGGCTTTTCTGAGTACTTGTAGCTGCAGTAGTCATTCCAGAGGATGAATAGTGAGGGTGTCTCCATTTTTCTGGCATAACTAATCTGGTGTGTGGCTTCCTCAGTCTTCTTTGAGGGCCCTGTTCCTATTTCTAGCATTAGCTCCTGCAGCTTTTATAAATCTCTGTCTTGTGTTCCTTGTTTTTCCTTTCAGAAGCTGTAAACTTTACCTCTTGCCTCTGATTGCCCTGCAGGTGCTGCTGGCTTGTTGGAAAGTGTGGCTCTGGGGAGCGGCATGAAAGCTTCTTCTGGTGGTTTTCCCTGGGACTGCGCCTCTGTTCTTGGTATTTAGTCGTGGAGAGCTTTTGCCTCCTTAAGTCAGGTCCTGCCAAAGTCAAGTGATACCATGGTCACAGTCACATTAGCAGTGAGATAGAAAGTCTGTCACAGCAAAGCTGTTCACGAAGGAGGCCTTTCCGTCTTCAGAGACAGTTTCTTATCTTCTAAGAAGTTTGGGCTCTGACTCTATTTTGTTTTGTTTTTGTTTTCAACACTACAGCCTAGGCTAGTCCCAAACTCTAGCTGGTCCTCCTGACTCAGCCTTCCCAATGCCAGGGTTATAAGCATTGTCCACTCCATCTGGTTTGACCCTAAATTGCTAATATCTTGGATTAGCTTCTTACAGCAAAGCAGGTTTCTAAAGCTTGTTTGATTAGCCTGTAAAACTCAGATCTAAGCAGGTGGGGCACATTTTTTTTTTTAATCCCAGCGCTTTGGAGGCAGAGGCAGGTGGATCTCTGTGCATCCAGGGCCAGCCTGGTCTACAAAGTAAGCTCCATGACAGCCAGAGCCACATGGTGAGACCCTAGCTCCATATTCCCCTACTCCTCCAAGAGAAAAGAAAAAAATCAAAAACCTCTTAACTGAATCCACATCTCCTGAAGCTTCCTGTGGCTCTTCTCTCAGCCCTCTGCCGTCTTGGTAGCTGGGATCTGGGCTCTTTAACACTGGTGTCTCTGGCAGGAAAAGACTGTTGTTTAATGCGAGAGGCAGTGCACCCGCAGGGGCATGGTATGACTGGCCCTGGGTTCTGCTCACTTTGTCACTTTGTACTATTTTCCTTACCTCTGTAACTGAGGTGCTTGTTGGTGGTGGTGGTTGTCCCAAGACAGGGCCTCTCTTTGTGTCCCAGGCTGGCCTTCGACTCATAGCAATTCTCCTGACTCATCCTTCTGAGTGTGTTTGTGGACCGGTGGAGGGTGGAGTTCAGAGGCTGAGCCACCGTGTCCAGCTTGCCCAGTGCGAGTTGTGCAGATGAATAATCGTAGGCTCTGCTTCAAGGAACTCCTCCCCTTCATCGGCACAGGGACTTCCTGGTTTGTGGAGACAAAAATAGGGTCACAGGAGTTGGATGTTTCCTCTTCAAATCTGGGACCATCAGTCCTGGACACATGGGATGGCACTGGCCACTCTAGCTCCATCTTACCCTTCCCTTCCTACCACTGTACCTTCTACTGAAATTGTGGCTCTCAGCCATGCCCCCGCTGGTTGGGTTTCTTCATCTTTCAAGGAGCTGTACAAAGAGAACCTCATTTTTGCATAGCCTCAGAGAGTGAAGGAAGCTTGCCTGAGGTCACACTGCTGTGAAGGAGTGGTCAGGGTTTGTCTCCAGGCCTGCCTCAGCTGATGCTTAGAGCTCTGCCATCCCTGAAAGGAATGCCGGGTGAAAGGGCACCACAGAGCAGGCCGAGGTGTGGCGCCACTGCCGTCTGCTGGTCAGCGTGAGTTTCTGCTCTGTAGTGATTTGTGTGTTCATTGCAGACCGTTTTGATGGACCAGTCTCGTTTCCAAGAGCTCCAGCTGCAGCTGGAGCAGCTGGCCGTCCTCGGAGCGGTGCTGCTCGTCACATTCAGCACCGCTGCACCTGGAATTTCTGGCCAGGCTGACTTTGCTGAGAAACTCAAGATGACGGTGAAGATTCTGCTAACGGACATGCATCTGCCGTAAGTGGCTGGACCCTACAGTGGATGGAATTGTAGTGCACCATGGGAATTTCCCAGTGCAAGGCCTTGAGGAGCTTAGAAAAGATTTTGCCTATCTGCAGTTCAGTCATGGCTGTCATGCCCAAGTTACAGGGAGCAGTAGACTTAACAACACTCTTAAGATTGTGGTTCCAGATGTCTGTGCTCAGGACCCACAATGAGCAATTCAGTTTCTGCCAAATCCAGTACACTCTAACACACATGGAATCGAGTAGCCATCTCCCAAGTTGTGAATCTCTTTCTTTCTAACCTAGTCTTATTTGCCAACCAATAAACACCCCACTGACTTCAACCCACTAAATTGCTTTTACTACCAACTTGCAGTGAAAACCACAGCCTTAAAAAACCAGTGTAACATATACCTCAGCTTTAGGACAGCCAGTTGGTCCAGTGTGGCTCTTGGGAGAGAAAGATCACAGAAGAAACAAACCCCTCCAGGGCACACCCATAACATTACTTCCCTGCCCTTTGCACACACCTCCTAGGAGTCTTGTGCCTGCCACGAGAATGTGTCACTTGATCATGTCTCAAACTTCACATTGTAAAATCTCTAGCAGGTGCTCCCTGAACACAGCCAGACGTGACTTCCATGATTCACAGCACAGAGGGTAGATTTGAATAGTTCCACAAAGCCCTGGGTTTGACAAGACCTCATGCAGAGATTCTAACAGGCACCCCAACCCTGACCTCCTTGGCTCTCTGAGTCAGGATTCTACTGCTGTGAAGAGCAGCATGACTCTTACAAAGAAAAACATTTAGTTGGGGCTGGTTTACAGTTAAGAGGTTCTGTCCCCTGTCATCATGGGAGATGTGGGGGAGCATGGTAGCATGCAAGCAGACATGGTGCTGGAGAAAGGGCCAGTTCTACATCTAGATCCACGGGTAGCAGGAAGAGAAGGAGCTACTGGTTTTGTTTTTGTTCTATGTTGTTTTTTTTTTGTTGTTGTTGTTTTGATTTTGGTTTTTCGAGGCAGAGTTTCTCTGTAGCTTTGGAGCCTGTCCTGGAACTAGCTCTTGTAACCCAGGCTGTCCTCGAAATCACAGAGATCTGCCTGCCTCTGCTTCCCAAGTGCTGGGATTAAAGGCGTGCAACACCATCACCCAGATGTTTTTGTTTTTTGAGACAGGGTTCTTTTGGTTTTTTGTTTTGTTTTGTGTTTTGTGTGTAGCTCTGGCTATCCTGGAACTTGCTTTGTAGACTAGGCTGGCCTCACACTGAGATCCACCTGCTCTGCCTCCTGAGTGCTGGGATTAAAGTTATGAGCCACCAGTGGCTCATCCTTACAAAAGGAAGAGATTGTACTACTGAGTTTGTACAGTGTGTAGGTGTGGTCAGTGCCACGTGGGCCCTATTCATGCGTTGTGACAGGCGGTTGACTCAGCCAAGGACACTGCTGATCTGAGGCCTAAGCTGATGCTGTCCCCAGGTTCAGCCTTTGGCTCTCCCCTCCATTTCCTACCAGAGGAGACTTCCTTGGGAGCACTGGCTGCTCGGGCTGTTCAGAGCACCAACAGCAGCGAGTCCTGGGCCCGTGCCCCCTACTTCCCAGGAGTCCTGCAGGACAGAGGCTCTTGACCCAGAAACTGCTGCTTTGCAACCTCAGACAGCTGTGAGTCAGCAGCTGGGAAGAGAGCATCCCGCAAGGGCACCAACAGGAGCCTGTCTCACAGCTCTTCCCAAGGAGGCAAGGATATTTGTTTTTCTCTTTTGGGTTGTTTCTTATAAAAATATGTAATGGAAGCTGGCCATGGTGGCGAATACCTGTGATCCGGGCACCTAAAAGGTAAAACAAGAGGACCAGGAATTCACGGCTAGCCTTGGCTACCAGAGAGCCTGTCTCAAAAACCAAACCAAAACAAAGCAGGTGCAGAGGGTTGGAGATATACAGTTGGCAAAGTGCTTACCATGAATGATCTTTTGGGCTTGAGCTCCAGCATGGGAAAAAGAAACAAAGATGCAAAGGAGAACTCAATGAAAGGGTTTTATCCCTACCCTTGTCCCATAGCTACTGAATTTCTGGTTTCTATGTGTTCTTCTGAAGTGTTTGAAGATATAAGTAATTCCCAAGCTTACTTTGTCACATTGGCATGAGCAAGACCTTATACTCTGAGGCCTGGGGATGTAGCTCTGTTGGTGAGTGCACGTCTAACATGTATGTGTGTAACATGTGTGTGGTAGCTCACAGCTGTTATCCCAGCACTTGGGAAGTAGAGGCAGGAGCATCCAAAGTTCAAGCTTCTCCTCAGCTATACAGTAAGTTGTGGACGAAGACGAACCTGAGCTACAGGAGATCCTGTCAACAGACAAACAAAACCCACCTTGGTATGATTAGACAGTGTGGCACATCATGCCCGTCTGCGCTCTATGTGCTGCCATACAGTTCGTGAACCAGGCAAGGGGCTGGAGATTGAAACACAGAAACACACACAGACAGAGACACGGGCCATCCTTGAAGCAGGAATGCACCAAGAATTCCCCCTTCATTGTGTCCAAGGGCAGCTTATATAGGGATCCTTAACAGATAGCCACGCCCTAGCCAAACGCACCAGAAACCACTCCCCTGCCATCAGGAACTCCTGAGGATCTCATGTTCAGAGCAGCTTCAGGCTGTCTCAGAGCAGAGGAAAATAAGTTGTTTACAAGAAATTCAGGATCTGGGAAGTTCACAGCTCCCAACAAGATGAATGCAGTCTAGGAGGTGAAGGAGCAAGGAAGAAAGCCACAAGTCCCCACAAAACTTGGTGCTGTCACTTTTGCCAGGACAGGGCAAGTGATAAGAACTTTGTATCATGAGGCCTTTGTTTTCCTGGCTCCCTTTCCCTTCTCTGTTCTAGTTCCTTCCATCTGGAGGATGCTCTGACTTCCATTGGGGAGAAAGTGTGCCTGGAGGTGAGAAGCTGCCTCTCCCTATGTGGATCCTCCCCATTCTCCACCAATAAGGAGACTGTGCTCAAGGGCCAGGTTCAGGCCCTGGCCAGTCCTGACGACCCCATTCGCAGGATCGTGGGTACGTTTGGGGGACAGTCACTCGGAGGGTGTCTTAGTTCCTTTCTATTGCTGTGATGAGTACCATGACCAAAAGCCTCTTGGGGAAGAAGAGGATTTAGTTCACCTTAGAATTGTCAGGTCCCACTACATCATGGAGGAAAGTCAGGACAGAAACTCGAGGCAGGGACTTAAGCAAGAGCCATGGAGGAGTGCTGTTTACTGGCTTGCTCTACATGGCTTGCTCAGCCTGCTTTCTTATATAGCCAAAGACTGCCTCTCAGGGAGGCACCAATCACAGTTTGCTGGGGTATCCCACATTAATCATTAACCAAGAAATGGCCAGGGTTGATGGTGTACCTTTAATCCTAGCACTGGGGAGCAGAGGCATGTGATCTCTGAGTTTGAGACTAGCTTCATACAGAGAGCCCCAGGACAGCCAGGACTGCACTGAGAAACCCTGTCTTGAGGAAATATAGACAGACAGACAGACACACACACACACAGAGAAACAAATGCCCCACAGTCCTGCCTGCAGGCAATCTGATGGAGGCATTTTCTCAATTGAGGTTCCTCTTCCAAGAAGATTGTAGCTTTTTTGACCCCCCCCAAAATGGGGGAGGGTGGAAGGGGAGAAGGAGGAAAGAAGGGGAGTGGGTGGAAATGTATAGCTCAATTAAAAACAAAATAAAATTAAAAAAAATAACAAAAACAACAGGAGAGGGGCTGGAAGATAGGCCCTCAGAAGAAAACTGAGAGGGCTAGATATTTGGTGCAGGCCTTTAACCCAGCACTCCAGAGTTCAAGGCCAGCCTGATCTACATAGTAAGTTGTAGGCCAACCCCATAATGAGACCCTGCCTCAAAACAACCAACAAGGGCTGGGCGGTGGAGGCACACCTTTAATTCCAGCACTCGGGAGGCAGAAGCAAGTGGATCTCTGAGTTCGAGACAAGCCTGGTCTACAGAGCAAGTTCCAGGACAGCTAGGAACCCTGTCTCAAAAACAAACAAAAAAAATAAAAAACTAACCAAATAACAGCTATATCAACAAACTCAGAGAGGTTTTGATGGATTATGCTATTGAGTGCTATGGGCTTAGGAGAGGGTCAGCTTCATCCCCAGTGTGATAGGCTAACCAGAAGGGCAGACAAGGACCTGAATCACAAGATTCTGACTTTAGTGTCACAGGCCTTGACTTAGATCCTTGTTACTAATATTTCATATAAAATGAATAATGTTAATTTTTTTAAAAATGAAGACACTTCTCATCAAGCCTGCTTTCTCCACAGTTTAATCTGTGGGTTGCTGAGGAGAAGGCTTCTGCAAATCATGAAGCTTTGTACTCAACCAGGGAAGGCCCAACCTAAGGCTCCATGCTGCCCTTGTCTATCTGACTTCCATGTTTCCTGACAGCAGCACCAGCTACAGACACGGTCCTGGTGGCAATGACACCTGCCTCTGCAGCAGGCTTTTGGGGGGGCCACCAACCAGCTCCTAAATCATGACGCAGAGACTTGTTTTCAGCTGTGAAATGCTTGGCCTTATGTTGTGCTTGTCCCACTAGCCCTTATAACTAAATTTAACCTGTCTCTTTTTCATTTACCTTTTGCCTTGGGGCTTTTTTACCTTTTTTTCCTTCTGTATGTCCTACTGTATGTCTGTCTGGTGGCTGCCTGACTGGCCTTGGGAGTCTCCCTCTCATTCTCCTTCATTCTCTTCCTATTCTCTGGATCCTAGATTCCTCCTCCTACTCTCTGCCCTCCAGCCCCGCCTGTCCCTCTCCTGCCTAGCTATTGGCCATCCAGCTTTTTATTAGACCAATCATGTGCCTTAGGCAGGCAAAACAACACATCTTTGTATGTTAAACAAATGCAGCATAAACAAATGAAACACATCTTCACCTGAAGTAATTAATACTCCACAGCAGACCTCCACTTCCAGATGGGGTTTCCAGCTCTGGAGCCTTGGATAACTAGATCCCTTTAGGAATAGAGAGGAGTAATACCCAGCTGCCAGTGTTGCTGTGGGTTCCTGCTTGAGAGCATAGCCCAGTTCAGAAGGCAGGCAGTTTGAAAAATCTGTTTATGTCTAAAATGGCTAGATCACTTGTGTAGTCTTCCACTGTGAGCGTCGTGGAAGCGTGAGTTAGTGGGGCAGGACCCATCCTCCATCCTCCTTTCTCTTCCTCTTCTTTCCTTCTGGCCTTCTCAGCTATGGAAATTGAACCCAAGGTCATGCACTCTTCCATGGAGCTGCATATTAAGATTCTGTTTGTTTACTGAGGCAAGGTCTGGCTGGTCTTAAACTCACAGAGATCCATCTACCTCTGCTGGGTTTAAAGGTTGTGCCGCCATGCCCAGCTTAGATTTATTTGTGTGTGTGTATGTGTGTGTGTGTGTGTGTGTGTGTGTATGTGTGTGCGTGTGTGTTCAAAGGCCAGTGCTCTTAGGGCTGAGCCATCTCTCCAGCCCCAGATTTGAACTTGTTCCTGCTTTACTGTGTGTGCCCTGTGGCCATGGCCAGTTGTTGGCCTTAGTGTCCTGTTCCTCTTAAGAGCAGAGCCTGCCATGCTGCAGACTCCCTGTGTGCCTATGTGTTCTTCCCACTGAAATGCAAAGTTCTGCAGATCTGATCTAGGGGTGACTGGAAAGACCTCCCCCAGAAGGTGATAAGTCAGTTAACTGAAGCCTAGTCAGACTTGTCTAACGTCACCCTGAAGGAGACACCCATGATCACTCTTATTTCCACACAGAGTCCCGAATTTTGACCTTCTTGGAGACATACCTTGCCTCTGGTCATCAGAAGCTACTGCCTACGGTGCCAGGGGGGTTGGGTCCCATTCAGAAAGAGCTGGAAGAAATTGCAGTGAAATTTGTGCGCCTGGTCAACTATAACAAGATGGTGTTCTGTCCTTACTATGACGCAATCCTCAGTAAGCTCCTTCTCCGCCCCTGAGGCCGCAGCACCCCCTCATCTCCTCAGAAGCCCGCTGTCGCAGTGCACTGCTGTGGAGAATGTGGTACACTCCTGTTTAACGGCACTGGTTCCAGAGGAAGACTATCGTGTGTCGCTGAAGGACTCATGGAAGGGCGCACTGAGCTCTGTTCTGAGGGCTGTATTTACGAGTGCAGGTTTACAAACTCGAGAAGCTTTTGTTGTCTTGAGTTTATAGGTAGCATCTAGCTTTCATCAGTTGACTGTCACTGTCTCTGCTCCCTGCATCGGCTTGGACGAGCCAGTTCTCCCAAGGAGCCTGGGCCCTTTTTTATGGGTCATTCCTTCTCAGATAGCCCAGGCTGGCACATAAGCCATGACTTGTTCCCTTGCCCCTACAGCATTCCTCCCACTACTCTTCCCTGCGAGCGTTTTTGGGTTTTTTTTTTCTTCTTTTTTTCAAGACAAAGTTTTGCCAAGTAGCCCTAGCTGCAGAACTAACTCTGTAGTCCCGGCTGGCCTAAACTCACAGAGATCCGCCTGCCTCTGCCTCCCCAGTGCTGGGATTAAAGGTGTGACCACTAATGCCTGCCCCTTGTTGGTGTTTTATGACCAGCCTGTCTATAGCCTTATGGCTTCCTGTTCCACTCCTTCCCCACCTCCATCCGTTTATTGCTTCTTAGGTCTGGCCTAGCCAGTGCTCCAAACCCTTTTGTTCTTCAGCAGAGTTACTTGATCATATATTTTGTCTAATTTATTATTATTATTATTTTGGAAACAGCATCTCTCTATACATATACCTCTCTGACTGGCCTGGAACTTGCTATGTAGAACAAGCTGACTCCAGACTTGTATGAATCCTCCTGCCTCTACTCCACACATGCTAGGATTAGAGGCCTTTGCCACCATGATTTTTAAAAGCTTATTTTGTTTGTTGGGGTATAGTACAGTGATTAGTGATTGTCTAGTATGCACAATGTCCTGGGATCCATGTCTTCCATCTAAACAATGAAAGACACACACACACACACCAGGTATTGAGAAGTCATAAGCCCCTGTAGCTTCAGTTACTTGAAAGGTAGGAAGATTGTTTTTGCCCAGGAATTAAGAAGCAGCCTGGGTAATAAAGAGTCCTTTTTTTTTTTTTTTTTTTGGTTTCTCTATAGCTTTGGAGCCTGTCCTGGAACTAACTCTTGTAGACCAGGCTGGCCTTGAACTGACAGACATCCGCCTCCCTCTGCCTCCTGAGTGCTGGGATTAAAGGTGTGCACCACCACTGCTCAGTTTATAGAGTCCATTTTAAAAGAACAAGGATAGGGCTGGGCAGTGGTGGCGCACACCTTTAATCCCAGCTCTTGGGAGGCAGTGGCAGGTGGATTTCTGTGAGTTTGAGGCCAGCTTGGTCTGTAGTGTGAGTTCCAGGACAGGCTCCAAAACTACAGAGAAACCCTGTCTTGAAAAACAAAACAAAACAAAAAACACAACAAAAAGAACAAAGACAGAAATACTGTCTTTTTTGTCCTTTCTACAGAAGTGCTCCTGAGTCAGAATGGCAGCAGCCGAGGCTGTTTATGGAGCCAGGCATGGTGACATGTGCCTGTAATCTTAGCTCTAGGGAGGCCGAGGCAACAGAATTGCAAGTTGAAGGCTAATCTGGAATACACAGGAAAAGCCTTATTTAAAAGCAAGACATGCTGGGCGGTGGTGGTGTATACCTTTAGTCCCAGCACTTAGGAAGCAGAGGCAGGTGAATATCTGTGAGTTCAAGACAGTCTGGTCTACAGAGCTAGTTCCAGGACAGCCAGGCCAGGGCTATAGAGGAACCCTATCTCAAAAAAAAAAAAAAAAGTCACTGAAAAGGTAGATGTATATGGTTTAGTATAACAAGAAAGAGAATAATCCACTGTGTAACAATCCAGATGTGCTGACGGGATTCTAATTCAGAAATTAGATTTAAGTGTTCCAGGTAAAATAGCCCAACCTCACTAATCTAGAGAAGAAAGACAAGTCCCCAGTATTTGAGCAGAATTTAAGGAATTTGAGTGACCAGAATTCCTAATACACCATGTGACCATGAGAATGCTTTGGATGTGGTTCAGACAATCTGTTTTTTAAAAGCCAGACGGTGGTACGGTAGTGCAGTGGTGGCAAACGCGCTTAATCCCAGCACTTGGGAGGCAGAGCCATGTGGAACTCTGTGAGTTTGGGGCCTGCCTGGTCTACAGAGTTCCAGGACAGCCAGGGTTAAACAGAGAAACCCTGTCTTTGAAAAACAGAATATTTTATGCACGGCTGTGTGTATTTTAGAGAGGAACGTTATAGTAGAAGCAGAGCCGTGACGTTGGAGTGCTGTCCTGCCAGATTCCTTGAACATTGATGCTGAAACTCCCCGCTGATGACAGGATGCAGAGTGCACAGTGAACCTGGCCTGGGGAGCACCCCTAACACCCAACACTTAAAGGCTGAGGCCGAGGCTAGCCCGGGTTACATCGCAAGACCCCACCTGGAAAAGAAAAAGAATGGCTGAATTGATGATGATTTCTTCAAAGACATGCGACAAACGACTCTAATGCTGAATTGTTTCCAATGAAATAATGTGCTGGGCATGGGGAGCCACCTTTAATCCAGCACTCCAGAGGCAGAAGGTAGATCTCCAGGAGTTCAAGGCCAGGCTGGTCTGTATACACACTGACGTTCCAGGCTGTCAAGGGATGCATAGTGAGACCCTGTCTCAAAAACAAATAAAGTATGCTATGTTATGTGCCCAGATTGTTGTTGTTATTTCTGGTACAGAGTTTTTCTGTGTGGCCCTGGCTGCCCTAGAACTCCCTCTGTAGACCAGGCTAGCCATGGAAATTTCCATCCCTCTGCCTTGAGGCATGTGCCAGCACACCTGGTACAAAGTCATTTAAGTTTAGCCAGAAGTGTCTGCAAACACCTGAAATACCAGAACCTAGGAGTTGGAGGCAGGAAGATTAGGAGTTCAAGGTCACCATTGGCTATTAGCACATCTGAAAGCCAATTTGGGCTAAATGAGATCCTTTCTCGAATTACCAAAAGAAAACAAAAGTGTCAAATTTAGGCTTCAGGACAGATTGTTGGGAAGAATCATTAGGTATAGCCCTGGAGATGTAGATCCGTGGTTGAGAGCTTGACTAGCATGTTAAAGATTGCATATTTGACCCTTGGTACCCCAAATACCAAATCATTTAGTAATAACATGGAGACTTCAGCACACAAGCATAGAAGTAACCTGGAAGCTATTGAGAACGACTCTGGCAGCTGTCCTTGTGGGACTAGGGTCAAACGTCCATTTCAGTACTAGTAGCTTGCTCTGAGCCTTCTGCTCAGGATGTGTTTGTAGGGTTGGCTATGGGGAAGGCATTGACTGTAGTCACAAATGGAAAGTGCTCCGTGTTGCGGTACCGGGCCCAGCACTAGTAGGACATGTCTTACTTCTTAAAGATTATTTTTGTGTACTGGTGTTTGCCTGTGTGTAAGTCTGTACACCAAGTGCATGCAGTGCCTGAAATACCAGAAGAGAACATTAGAGGCCCTGGAACTGAAGTTACAGTTGCTAGCTGCTTAGTGGGTGCTAGGACTTGAACCCAGGTCCATTGGAAGAGCAGCCAGTACTCAGTAACCATTGAGCCATCTCTAGCCCAGTCCCAGGATATAAACAAAGGACTTGGATCTGCTTGTAGGAACTCAGGCAGAAATGATAAGATCGGTATTAAAGGGACTTTTAATCTATATGGCAAATTGGAAAATTAAAAGCTGGATTGAATGTAATCGCCTGTCATCTCAGCATTTGGGTGACTGAGGCATGAGGTTTGAAAAGTTTGATACCAGGAGAGAGATCAAAAGGTATCCTCTTGGGCCTGGAGAGATGGCTCAGGGGTTAAGAGCATTGCTTGCTCTTCCAGAGGTTCTGAGCTCAATTCCCAGCAACCACATGGTCACTCAAAACCATCTGTAATAAGATTTGCCACCCTCTTCTGACCAGCAGACATATATGTAGACAGAACACTATATACATAATAAATAAATATTTTTAAAAAAGGTATCTTCCTCTTGTCTTAGGCCCTGAAACGGTCACTATAACAGGGCAGGCTGGCAGCATTTTAGGTGGGAGTACCTTAAAAGTCAGAAGCTCATCTTATAGTGTGTTCAATGAGGCCACTTCTGGGAAGTTCCTTTAGGGAAGTGCTCAGTGGCATCTGTGCTTATTGAGGCTGAGACTCCTCCTTACATGGCGGCAGCATTGTCGACCTGATTCATCCTGCTTGGGACTTCTCTCCCTTCCAAGGATAGGAGCAGAGTTTTCTCTCAGGCAGAAGGTGCAGTCATCACTCACACAGCGGTCTTCTAAATTCCTAAAATGCTCCTAAGAGTCACCCTCCCCTCCCATTCCTAAACTGGTGGAGTTTTACAGACTCCCAGCTCAGCACTTGTGTATTATCCATTGCTCGGATTTCCTTGGGAACAAAGGAGGTGGTTGTGTAGTCACTGAATCATCTGTCGCTTTGTGAAAGTAATTTAACCTAATTTTCTTTCTGAGCTTCTCATAGGATTATCAATGACAGCCAGAAAAATCCACTTAGGTCATTTACTTAGGCAACATTTACTTGTGGGTTGTATTATGGAGCTTAGTAGTAGAACGCTTCTTTAGCAGCATGGAGTCCGGGGTCCCAGCTGCACACGCACGCACGCACGCACGCACGCATGTGCACAGCCCAAGCAGATGGCCATTTACTCAACATTTCTTCGTAGGTTGTGTGATGTCCTTCTTTAGCTGTGCGAGGCCCCTATTCTTTCTTTCTTTCTTTTCTTTTTTTGTTTCTTTTCTTTTTGGTGTTTTGAAACAGGGTTTCTGTGTAGCTTTGGAGCCTGTCCTGGAACGAGCTCTTATAGATAAGGCTGGCCTCGAACTCACAGAGATCCACCTGCCTCTGCCTCCTGAGTGCTGGGATTAAAGGCGTGCGCCACCACTGCCCGGCGAGGCCCCGATTCCTAAAAGCTTCATGGTAATTAGACTTCACTTACTTTCCTAACCGGTTTGCACAGATGTGTCTTTTTGTGACAATGTTTAGTTGGTGCTTCAGCCACGCGTGGGCAGAACCGGGCACAGTCAGCATCCCCCAGCCTTTTAGGGCTGCTAGTCATGAACAGCAAGAGTAGTAACTGCAGCCTCCTGGGCTCTCCGTTGGGTCGAAAGGAGAGTGGATTCGCAGGCAGGTGTTTGGGGTTTGATTTTGCTAAATATGAAGCAGCAGATGGAATTCTCTAGCTACACAACCCTATATGAACACATTTCAGAAAATGAGCCCTACTGATACACGTGTAACTGGTTAGCTGCGCAGAGTGAGCCAGGTGTAATGGAGCGTACTTTTAATCCCCGCTGGAGAGGTGGAGGCAGAGGGATCTCTTCGAGTTCAGACTGGTCTGTAAAGAGAGTTCCTGTCCAACCAGGGCTAATAGTGAGGAAAAGAATCCGGAATCTGTTCTCTGTTACGTTCTAGCCATGTCCCATCCCGTTTCCACCTTGAGAATGAAGCGACAGCTCTGGCCATCTGTGACAGGGTGGTGGACAGTGCTTCTGGTTCAGAAGATCTAGGTTTGGGTGAAGTGTTAATCTAATTATTCCTTATCAATAAAAACCCAGGAGTCGGATATTGGGGTAAGAACCTGAAGACTAACCTCTGCTACCTGCTCCGTGCCTTCCTCCAGAGGGGCCGAGAGCCCTCTCCGCCCTGCCTTCCTTCCTGTCCTGTCTGTCCTCAGTCTTCCAGAACTTCTGTGGATGATTTGGTCAGCTAGCAGCTAACTCTGTCCTCAGACTTGAAGCAAGCTTTATTTGTCGGAACAGTCAAAAGATCACACAGCATTTGGTTGTCTTCTCCCTTAGGCATCCATCTGTGAAACAGAAACGCTCCTGATAGGATGATGATGGGCATTTGAATGCTTTGTGCATAAGAAAGGCCTGTAACTTCTCCAGTGTCGGCATGAACAGTATGTGGCCTCCTTTATGTGCTTCTGCTTAGTGCCAAGATCCAGTAGTATCCAGAGCTCATTTTATAACAGGCCTCTAGGGCTTCCTTCCTGAGCCCTCCTTAGGACTGGCATTTACTTCCCTCATCTCTGGTGGTGAGCCCCAGACTTTCTTCACATTCCATGCCCATCCCCACTCTCACACAACGAGTAACGCATGAAGGGACAGATGGGCGTGAATGCTAACTGATGCTGCGCTCTCAGGCTCGTGTGCCCACAGTCCACCTCCAGCAGGATTTGCGGTTGGACGCCGGGCTTTGCATGCTGATTTTTCATTGCACAGCCTCCTTGGTCAGCTTTTACAGCAATGTCATGGTCTGGGTGAGGGGTACCCTTAAAGCTTAATAACCACAGAGCTGTATTAATTATCTATTAAAGTCACTTCTTAGGGCTAGAATTGTCTCAGCAGTGAAGGGCACTTGTTGCTGTTTGGTTTCCAGCATCCACAGGGCAGCTCACACTGAGGACCTGACTTGCAAACTCCATTTTAAAGAAGGGGCTTCATCTTATGCCATATAATAGCTGGGGGGTGGGCGATCTCAGCTCCAGAAATGTGCTGCCATAGCAGAAATTTGAACAGGTACCCTAAAAATAGCCAATTAAGAAGATAGGAAGCAGCTGGGCAGTGGTGGCGCACGCCTTTGATCCCAGCACTTGGGAGGCAGAAACAGGTGGATCTCTGTGAGTTTGAGGCCAGCCTGGTCTACAAGAGCTAGTTCCAGGACAGGCTCCAAAGCTACAGAGAAACCCTGTCTCGAAAAACCAAAACAAACAAACAGAAAAAGATAGGGAGCATTGCCATAACATTTAACGAGGTCCAGATGTTCTTGGGAAGCATCCTGTCCTTGAAGACACCTCATCGGTTATTAAAGGTTCTTTGTTAGGTTTTTGGGCCCCAAAACTAACCAATGGGTTCAGAAACTACCTTATCCCATGTACTCCTTACCCAATCCCAAGACGACAGGACATGAGCTCCCCTGATTACAGCGTTTCCCCTTAAAAGTCCTACCCTCCCAGGGCTCCCTGCCACGCTTTCTGCACCCGCCTGCTGGAGTGCTGGAAAGGTGTTGGTCCAAACTTAAGCTTCAATATTATTAAAAAACCCTCTTGTAATTTGCATTGGAAATCCAGCTCTATGAATTCATTTGGGGACCACAAACTTGTACATAACAATACCATCCGTAATTTCTGTTCCCGACACCCTCTTCTGACCTCTGTGGGCACCAGGCATGCATATACATACATGCAAAGCATTCATACACATAAGTAAATGTAAAAATAGATGGTTGTAGAAATAACTCTCAAGAACTTAAACAGAGTTTTACCTAATGCCCTCATGTAGGTATTCTGTTATGTCTGTCTGTAGCACGGATAATAAAAACCCAGAGACAGTGGGTTCAACCTGAAGATCAGAAAAGCAGAGCAGCCAACCACTAGAGAGACCTTTTACCTCTACCAAAACTTCAGACTGAAGGCACAAGATCCTCAAACTCCACACCACTGAGTTCCTGTCTCTTTCCCTTTTATATTTCCCTCTCTGTTCAGCCATATCACTCCTGTCCCCACCTCTCTAGTGCTGGGATTAAAGGTGTGGGATCGAAAGTACAGGGATCACTTTTGTGTGAGCTGTCTCTCATTTAGACAGATTTAATCTTGTGTAGACCAGGGTGGCCTTGAACTCACAGAGATCCACCTGCCTCTATCTCCGGAGTCCTGGGATTAAAGGTGTGCCACCATTCCCTGCATTCCCTGGCCTGTATGACTGCTTTGCCCTCTGATCTTCAGGCAAGTTTTATTCATTAAAACACAAAGAATATCCCACTATCCCTGTCTTGGGTGTATCGCCCTCTGACCTCAAGGACCAGAACTAACAAGTAGGCCGTGCACGATGGTGTCGCTTGGTTTTGAAGGTGTGTCCAGTGTTAACAGCGCCAGGCAGATTCCACTTCCCTTAAACCTAATCACTTTTAGGTCTTCGTTTGGTCAGTTTATTATTTTGTATGTATGGGTATTTGCCTGTACATGTCTATGTACCATGTGTGTGGTCCTGCAGGGGCTGGAAGGCATTGGATCCTCTAGAACTAAAGCCACAGATGGTCATTGTGACCCATCATGTGGGTGCTGGGAATCAAACCTGGGTCCTTTACAAGAGAAGCCAGTGAGTACTCTTAATCACTGAACCATCCCTCCAGCCCACAGGTCTTTTTGTTGGGGGTCTCACTATTGTAGCCCTGTCTGGCCTTGAACTCACGAAAGTCCTCCTGCTTCTGCCTCCCAAGTGCTGGGACCAAAGGCATGCACCACCATGCCCAGTTTCTGCCTTTGCTATCTGAAGCCCTGTTGGCATGCTCCAAACAGAACTGTGACAAGTGCTCAGACTAGGGTTTTTTTTTTTATAAATGATAGATGCTTTAAAACATATTTCTACACAGTGAGTTCCAGGACAGCCAGGACTTTTACACAGAGAAACCTTGTCTTGAAAACCAAAAACCAAAATTTCTCTCTGCACGTGTGTATGCCTGAGTGTAAGCATGTGCAGTAGCCCGTGAAGGTAAGAAGCTCAGATCTCACAGTTTGGTTGCAAGCCTCCACGTGGGTGCTGGGATTCAAAACCTGGATCCTCTACAAGAGCAGCCAATGCTTTTAACCATTTAACTGTTGGAGCTGTTTCTAGCTCCAACAGTTGGTTTTGTTGGAGAGATAGCTCTTCCTTGGTTACGCAGGTTGGCTTTGAATTCTGGGCTTTTGCTCTCCTGCCTTGGCCTTCCACACGTCTGAAAGTGCAGGCATACACACATCCATATACCGTGAGGCCTAGCTGTCACCCTAGCTTCTGTGCATGGCACACTGATACCTGCATTGCATATTGAAGATTTAATTAATAACATGGTACTGGGATTTTGTTTGAAAGTCTTAGAATTTCTGAAGCTGGAGAAGGCTCAGTGGTGAGGGCACAGGCTGCTTTTGCAGAGGACCCAGGTTCGGTTCCCAGTATCTGCACAGTAGTTCACAGCTGTCCTTAACTCCTCCAGCTCCAGAGGATGCAGTGTCCTCTGGTCATGTTTCAGACACACATACATGAAAGCAAATCACTCATACATATAAAGCAAGTCTAAAATATTAAAAATATACCAATCTGTTAGAAGCTAAGTGTGACACTAGGAGCTACTGCCCCAAATGGAGTCTGCTTTAGGGTAGAAATAGTTGATTCTAAAAAGATTTAATTTTTGTATGTCTGTGTCTATGTGTGTGTACATGAGTGTCCTTGGGAACCAGAGAAAGGTATGAGATCCCTGGAGCTGGAGTTAGGGGGTTATGCACCACCTGTTGTTATGTGCTGGGAACTGAATTTGGGCCTTCTGGAAAAAGTTTGTGCTCTTAACCATGGAGCCACCTCTCCAACCTCAAAAATACCTTTTAAAAACAGAATCAATGATTTACTACTTTGTAAGCAAACTCTTTTTTTTTCCTTTGATATTTATTGAACTCTACATTTTTCTCTGCTCCCCTCCCTGCTTTTTCCTTCCCCCAATGTCCCTATGCTCCCAATTTACTCAGGAGATCTTGTGTTTTTATAGTTTCCCATTATATTAGGTCTATGTAAGTCTCTCTTAGTGTCCTCATTGTTGTCTAAATTCTCTGGGACTGTGGTTTGTAGGCTGGCTTTCTTTGCTTTATGTTTAAAAACCACCTATGAATGAGTACATGTGACAATTGTCTTTCTATGTCTGGGTTACCTCACTCAAAATGATGTTTTCTAGATCCATCCATTTTCCTGCAAAATTCAAGCTGTTGTTATTTTTTTCTGCTGTGTAGTACTCCATTGTGTAAATGTAATAAGCGAACTCTTAACATTTACATACTAACCACAGTCCTGTAGCTATGCTGGCAAAAGTAGGGTTTTGGGTTTTTGGTGAAAGTGTTATTATTCTGTAGCTTGGTTTAACATGGAGCCTACTGTGTAGCCCAGGCTGGCCGCTCTCTAGCTGTCCTCTGGTCTCAGCCTCCGTGGGATTACAGAGGTTTGTTTTTGTTTTTGCTTCACTTTTTTTTCAGTCTTCCTTTGCTAAGGTTGGCCATACATTATTAGTGTCATCTTGTTTCAAGAATGGTAGTAAAAGACACAGTTTAAGCTGAATTTTAAGCACAGGATAATGTAATCACACCTGAATTAAAATTATAAATAGTTTGAGTTGCATTCTCAATATGAGTTTCTTTAACATCGCAGCTCCATCATGGTTGGCTTTTGTCTTTGTAATTTTTTGTATGTTACTCTCTTCCTTCCTGGGTGTGATCTAAGAAGCTTTTCTGGAGATGAGGCAAGAGGTTTGTTTCTTCGCTAGTAACCAAGGAGCAAAATGTAGTTCTTCTGACGAGTTTTCCCTCATTGTAATTTGGTTAATTTGCTTTTCTGTTTTTTTTTTTTTAAGACAGGGTTTCTCTGTGTGACTGTCTTGTAACTCGCTCTGTAAACCAGGCTGGCCAGCTTCACGTGCCTCTGCTTTTTCCCGAGTGCTGGATTAACTTTAGTCTCTTAGATGATCTTGAGCTCATGAGAATATGTATGTAAGTACGTTTTGAAATACATTTCAGCAGAGGATGAGACAGGGAGTCTTTGAGATGAAAGAGCCTGGCTCAATGGGGCACACCTTTAATGCCAGCACTCGGGAGGCAAAGGCAGGTGGATCTGTGTGAGTTCAAGACCAGCCTGGTCTGCACAGTGAATCCAGGACAGCCAGAACCATATATACCCTGCTTGAAAAAACAAAGATGAAGTAGGAATTGTAGAGACAGCAATTCAGGGCACTTCTTGCTCTTGCAGAGGATCAGAGTTCACAATACACATATCAGGGGCTTATAACTAACTATAACTCTAGTCCCAGGGATCTGACACCCTCTTCTGGTGTTTGTGGGTACTGCATGCATACAGTATATGTACACACACAAAAATAAATCACTAAAAACAGGAGGCTAGAAAGATGGCTCAGTGGCTCAGAGCCCTTGGTGCTTTGCAAAGGTACAATGTCAGTTCCCAGCCCTCACATCCAGTGGCTCCTAACCACATGTGACTCCAGTTCCACGGGATCCAACACCCTTTTCTGGCCTCTGTGGGAGTCACCACATATTTGACACACATACATAAGAATAAAAAATTTTTAAAGAAAAAATACCTCAATTGACAGAGGGTCTTTTTTTTTTCCTGTGTGTCTACTACATGTGCTTCTTCTCCCCCAATAAATTCCTTTCTTCAACTGCAAAAAATAACAAAATCCAAAAACAAAAAAAGCAAAAAACCCCAATCTCCAGCAGAGTTGGGGAAATGGCATTCACATTTTAATATTTATAAAATGCTTAATTTGTCCCGATTTTTGCTGTTTTGTTCTCCAAGATAGCCTACACTGCTTGTGCCCATGCTCGCTCCACTCCAATCCCCTTCAGCCCAGGATAGCCTTGACGTCCATACAGGATGATCTTTAACTCTTGGTCCTCCCACCTCCACCTCCCACATGCTAGATTACAAACATGTACTACCATGTTAAGCAAGCACTCAAACTCCAGAACTGCATTCCCAGCCCTTAATCAAATAATCCCAGCAACCACATGGTGGCTCACAACCATCTGTAATGAGATCTGGTGCACTCTTCTGGCATGCAGGCAGAACACTGTATATAAAGTCTTTAAAAAAAAAAAAGTACCAAAAAACCAGAACAAAACAGGAAAGGACATATGACTGAGTACACAGAAAATGACTTCTTCCTTCCTTCCTTTCTTCCTTCCTTCCTTTCGTTTTGAGACAGGGTTTCTCTGTAGCTTTGGAGCCTGTCCTGGAACTCTGTAGACCAGATTGGCCTCGAACTCAGAGATCCACCTGTCTCTGCCTCCCAAGTACTGGGATTAAAGGCATGCGCCACAACCGCCTGGTTAGAAACTGACTTTTCAGTGTTCTGTTAACATTTAATGCAAATGGCATTAGATGAATAATATAGTATTCATAGCTATGATCGTAAAATCAGAAGAAGAAGAAGAAATATTGGGGAGGTGGCCAGTGGCCTGAGACCCTGAGCTTGGATCCTGTAACCCCAGCACTGGCAGACCCTAGGAACAAAAAGGCATGCTCCAGGTTCAGGGAGAAGGTGTCTGTCTCGAGGGACTAAGAGTTAGAAGAAGACAGCTGACGTCCTCCACTGGCTTCTGCGTGTGCACATGTGGGCACTCCCTATATTCAAAGGCACACACACATACAAAGAAACAGGAGGCATGTTTTTGAGGTCCTTTATTTTTTCAAAGGACCTTTTTAAAAATTGTCAAACTACAAAACAGATGCCATATATTCTGCCATAAATAAAAACAAACAGGCAGGACTACGTAAGCAAACTGAGAACAACTTTTTCAGAAAATGTGAAAATATTCTGCAATCATAAGTCATCCAGTTTTTAAAATAAAACTGTGGAAAATCACAAATCTTAAGTGGCACATAAAAGCCACCCTGAAGAGGAACAAGATGAGGCTTTGCCATTTTGTAAATTATTTAAAGCCCATCCTTTCTTAGAGGATAGGTCTGCTCCATATTCAAAATCCACACAGGCTTAATTTCTGTTTTCTCAAGAACCATATGAGAGAGGCACCAATGACAATACAACTTTGTTTCCAAAAACATTGTAACAAAGCTTTGTTTGTTTAAAACATATGACTTAAGAGGCAAAAAAGGAATCCTGGGTAAGAGTCTTTTCTCTCAGAGGCAGGAAGGTTTTGAAACTGTCTCATCGTATCCGCTTCTGCTGCCGTGCTCTGTAAATGTCGTGGACAGGGGGGACTACAGCCCCCTTTTCTTCGTCTTCGTCTGAGTCCTCATTGGGCCTTTTAACAGCCTTGGTGAGTACAGCGCTGCTTTCCACTGGGCCATTGCCTTCCACAGCCAGCTCTGGGGCCCCTCCAGTGATGATCCTCACAGCCTCCTCAACAGCTATTGGGATGGAGCAAAAAAGACAGGGCTGGATGCTTGCAGTGATGCTGCTGTAGAAGAGGGCTCTGCTCGTTCCCTGGCCTATGAGCAAGCTTCGACTGTCTGACTGCTACCACACAATGTGCTGTTAAAACTAAGACAGACCAGACAGTGCGTGTCACATCTAGGACTCTGACGTTCTAACAGAATATGTATGCCCACACCGCAGAAGGCTCACTTTACTTCAGGGTGTCACCACACATCTGCAGACTAGATAATTGGCTTTAGAGACCTCAGTGGAAGAGAATGATCCCTCCTCCTTGGGAAACACTAATGTGGACCACATACTGAAAATGGAGCTCCTATTACTCACTGTTTGGTATCTTGCATCTTCGGAAAATTTCCATCAGTTCATCCACTTGTACAAAAGGACCCTATTATGACATGAAGAAATTTAATCTCAGTTATCCGACGAATTAACTATTTTGTTCTTCCCATTATGCAAGAGAAAAAAGCACACAGTTACTGTGGTCCACAGAGCCAGTGTGCACAGTGAACAAACCTGGAAGCAGATAGGAGGAGGGAGCAGTTTCATTAGAACAACAGCTGCGGGAGGCACTGGGAACACTCCACCGGGGACCGGGTGTAAGCCTGGAGCTGAGAGACAAGGCAGGCATGAAACAAGTGGCTGCAGTTTCTGTAGGAGAAAGCTGAAATCAAGTGACTTGCACACCTCCCTTGTCCCTGCTGCTTTCTTCTGAACACTTAAAAAGGGTTCTGGTGCTTTCCCCTATGACCAGTTGAAAATGGGTCAGCCAGGAAATGCAGTGTCAGTTTCAGGGAAGGAGACAGGTAAAGCAGGCCAGAGCTGGACTAAAGGACATTTTTGAGTTACACAATGTTTAAGGTCAGTTATTCAGTAGCACATTGAATCCAAAGGGTCTTGCTCAAAGAGGGCCACTAACCATCATTTACAACTATGGTCCAAAATAGCATGGCCAGACGGTTTCCAGTCAGCCAAGCAATCTGTAAATCGCAGCGTTTCTGAGAGCTGAGCTGGCACTGGGCTACTAGAGTCCGCAGCACTCAACTATTACTGTGAAGTCACTTGTCACTGTGACCCTAGGTCTAATAATTAACCTACAGTGGAAAAGTTCAGGTTACTCCCCATCACCCCCACATTGATTTAAATGAAACAAACCAAGGTCTCAGGACTGGGTCTTACGTGCTAAATGCCGAGGCTGAAACGGGATCATCTGCTGAGTGTCTGGCTTAGGGTACTCTGGTTTTCTGTCCACTTCATCTTTCAGAACAGGCACTATAGAAGGAGCTACAACTGGGTCTGGAATTATAGCTGCTAGCTTAGCCCGGGAGACGTCCTGGAAATGCAGAGCAGAGGAATCCTGAACCTGAAAAGGGTCTTACAGAGTACTGTGCAGCTCTATAATCCTCAGGCTACAGCAAGAAAAACCAGGCTGTAAGCACAGGAAGTGTGGAGAAGGAAAAGCAGGAAATCCCAGGATGATACAGACTGTTCAATACTCAATGAGTGAAGCAATTGGCTTTGAAGGTTGCACTTCAAAAAGTTTAACTTTAACCCCAGCAAAGAATCACTGGACTGTCTCCAGGCAAAGTCCTCGCAGGATAGAGACAAATCTTTGTGGGAAGAGAATGGGCACCAAGGAGAAGGTGGAATAATTTGGAGGAAAAGATTTAGATTTTTTTTTTGTTTATTTGAGATACAGTCTCAATATGTGGCCCTGGCTGTCCTGGAAATCACTCTGTAGACCAGGCTGGCCTCAAATTTATAGATATCCGCCTGGTTTGCCTCCTAAGTGCTGGGATTAAAGGTGTGCACCACCATTGCCCAACAAGATTTAGATTTTTGATACCGTCCTTCCATTGGAATCGAACTACATTTCAGTTAAGAAGCCTGGGTTAAGTGAAGTCTTTCTTCAGGAAAGCCAAGAGAAGGATTATCTGCACCCATACTGGCTAGTAATGCCCTGGGGATCCAGGCCAGGGAAGCTGAAACCCACTCTACCCTGGGTGATCACCCCTGGGTTGTCCATGCCCTGGGTATCAGGTTGGAGAAGCTGTAACCCCTTTTTCATGATTGGCCAACAACATGACCTACCAGATGCTGGGGAGCCAGGCCAGGGAAGCTGCACCCCTCTCTTTCAGGGCTGGCCATGCCCTCAAGTGTCAGTCCCTATAAGCTGTGACCCCTCTTCCATGGCTGGGCTCCCCAGGATGGGCCATGTCCTGATGAGCATGACCACTGAAGCTATACCACAAATAGCATTTTCCTAATGCAGTGAACTTCCTTATAAGAGCAGAGGAGAAAAGGAAGGTAATTGAGCAGCTACATTTGTCAGATTAACTAGACTGTATTTTCTCTCTGAGGCCATCAGTAACACTCATGGCACGAACTAATGCTCAGAAGGGATCACATAGCTAACAGGAAGTGGGAGAGGACTGGGAGCCTACCCTCTGACCTTTCCAACATAAGCAGGACCCTCTCTACCTAAGGTAGTTTAGAGGCCCTATTAACAGGTCCTATCAATTTCAGTCCTTCAAATCTGCTGACACAGTTGGTGACATTGCTTTTGTGAGCAAATCTAAATGAGAAGGCACAGTGAATCTGCTCACTATGGCATATAACTTACTATGCCAAATACCACATGGCTAAGTACTCTAGTTCGTCCCAAATACAAGTAGAAATGTAAATACAGGCTGGAAAGTTCATGATAAAAAGTAGTTCTAGTTGGAAATAGTCAAAAAATTTCTTCTTCTTCTTTTTCTTTTTCTTTTTTTTTTTTTGAGACAGGATCTCATGTGTCTTGGCAGGCTATCCTTGAATTTACAGAAATAAGAGAGAGATAAACTGCCTATGTCTCTGGAATGTTGACATTAAAGCTATGTACCATCAAGCCTGGCAATAATTTGTCTTCCTCAAAATTGTTTTAAATTATATTTATGTATGTGTATCATACATATAGGTGCACAAGTGTTTGCAGAGTTTAACTTGGAGGGGTTGGTTCTCCTTCCATCACATGGGCTCCAGGGATTGAAATTAGGCCCTAGGCTCCATTACCCACTGACCACCATCTTGCTGCTTCCCTTTATTTTCATTAAACTCTTGAAAACCACTTTTACCCTAGAAAAAAAATTAGTCTTTTCTAATAATTCTTATGTTTGTTTTTTTTTTCCACTGGGAAATAAAGTAAAGGTAGGAGTTCTCTTTTTTTTAAACGTTGAAATGCAGGTTATTAGGAATCCTTTGATTCAGAATAGAATTGTGGGGCTGGTGCAGAATTGGAGCTTCCATTTAGACCATTAGAAAAGGTCTAAAGCTAAATTATGTATAATTTTTCCTCAACTTTTTAGTCTGGTTCAGACTGAGAGTGAGACTCAGGCCAAAAGGGTGGTGAGGAAAAGAACAATGGCCAAGGACATCCTATTGCTAGCTGATTTAAAGGGACTAGCCTAAGACTCATGGACAGCCAGCTTTTCCAGGAGTTTCTTCCTTGACCTTTGTTCATGCCAAGGGCACAGAAAGACCAAGAATGAAGAATCAGTGGTGTTTTGCACAAGGGTTATTTCTGAGGCTTCAAAAACATTTGAAGTCCAGGGACTAAATTAGTTTTCTTATGGGTCAGTCATCTATATAGATGAGGACCACTTTTAGAGAAGCCAGTTCCCCCAGAGGCTGCTGTAGAAAGGAAGCTACAGGTCTCTCGAGGAACGTTGTACATTTAGCAAGCTGTGGTTTTGCTTTGTTCGGATGGCCTAGACTGACCTCAAATTTAGAACCCTCCACTTTTCCCATCCCAAATCGTTCCTAGGCTTGTGGTTATGAGTGCATGACCATGCCTGACTATATCCCTTCATGGTGTCTTGACAAAATATGCAACAGCAAATACATTTAGTTGACGATCCATCAAAAATATTCATCAGCTGATAAGAATTATTCAAAAAAGATAGTACTAATGGTTACATTAAGACTTTTCTCCATTATCCATCAGACATAAGTCACTGACAGTTCCAGGCACACAATGAGAGCATTTATTCTTTCTATTTCAAACATTTAATTTTCAATTTTGTTATATTTGATAGTCATAAACAACAAAAAACCATTGATTTTTTTTGTCTTACTAAGTACCATAGTAAAGAACTGATCTCAGAATGAAAATGATCTAAACTCTTAAAAAACATTGGGCAAGTAGAGATACCAAATATATCTTGGTGCTAACTAAGTACATACCTTATAGCCCAGTGCTTTGAGCTCACTTGCAGAACAAGGGTATAGATCCATGAACTTGTATCTGTCTACGAGTAAGGCTGTTTCTTTACCTTCATACTCTTCTCTGAATGCTGTAAACCGTCTTTTTTCCACTTTGAGTATACTAGCTAAATCACCAATATTACTTTCAAAAGCTAGAAATCGAGCCCAGATTTCTCTGTAAGAAAGTAAATATAACAAATATTTAGCCATAAAGTTTGTTTTAAAATAAAGATTTCCTAATAATAGAAAAATAGGATAATTTAATGAATATTTGTCTTCATTAAGCTTAATAGTTGTTACTTTCCCCCCTATTTGTTTTAATTTTACTTTTGCCTGAGTATTTGAAACTCAAGTACAGACACGGTACTTCACTAAGCTAAATATTTGAATATTCATGCCCTTTCCTGAGTTGGAGGCTCTCCCCCACTCTCTCTCTCTCTTCTCCCTCTCACACCCCACACACACTTCTTATCTTCCTATTTGAGGTTAAGTAAGATATTAGAGAGAGGATAAATTGTTGGTAGAAAAAGAACCTAGACAGAGATTGATAATTTTTTCCTGTATAATGTGGCTTCATCACTTTGCTTAGTGGCATAAATTATGCTGTAGAAGATTTTCTTCATCTAATGTATGAATAAACATATATTCCAAAATCTACTATGAGTCTATGATTGATTCGCTGAGGACAAACTGTGTACATTGCTGTTTTAATGTGCTCAGATTACTTTAATACCACAAGCACCTAAAGTAAGATACTGGGTACCTATAATGTAAGAGGAACTACAGAACTTCCACACTGCTAGACATGTGTGTGATTTAGTAAGAAAATGAGGATTAGTAAGGTGCAATTTCCCACTGTCCTGGTGCTAAGCCAAGGTGCATATCCTACTGTGTTGGCTAAGCCAATAGACCATGTTGCTCCCCTCACAGTCAAAGCCACAGGCAGGATGGAAAATGGAAAACTAGCTGTTGCAGAATATTTGATCGCACTTAAACTCCCAGACTGTTAATAAAGTTAACCTTAATCAGGGGCTGGTGTGGGACAATTCTGTCAATCATGTTTTAAATAAACGCTGATTGGCCAGGAAGGAAGTATAGGCAGGAAAACCAGACAGGAAGTAGAGGTGGAGCAAGGAGAACAGGAGAAATTGGGAAGCAGGAAGCTTTCCTGGCATTCCTGCGCAGATCTCCAACAAGGCAACATGTAGCAGCCCAGCTGAGAGAAGGTACTGGCTATGTGGCTGACCATGGGTTAATATAACTTATGGGAGCTAGTAAGAAGCCTGAGATAATGGGCCAATCAGTTAATAACCTAATGTAGACTCTCTGTGTGATTTTCTTTGGGGCTTGCTGGCTGTGGGGTACTGGATAGGACAGTAACCCCAACGAGCCAGCCCTCATGTTACAGGGGGCGGAGTCAGCAATAACAGACTGGAATTAGCAATAGAGATCCTGAAATATGGATAGAGACTCATAGGAAAGAGAAAGGGAGACTTGGATTTTTCATGATCTTTTTTTATCTGGGAAGTGTGGAGAGAGGGTCAGTTAGTCATTCCTCCACTGCTTTCTTGATCTATCAGGTTTCTACACCAATATCTGAGTTTTTATTGGTAATAGGACAACTTAGATAAACACATCACCAGCTCAATACAAAGGAATCTTTGCTTTACACTAACGAGATACATTCCAGAATGCCAATATATTAAGTTTTAGAAATATTAAAAGAGAAAGACACTTATAGTAAAATACTGAATAAATTAATTAGACAGAAAAGAAATTTCTCGCTGGGCAGTGGTGGCACATGCCTTTAATCCCAGCACTCGGGAGGCAGAGACAGGCGGATCTTTGTGAGTTCGAGACCAGCTACAAGAGCTAGTTCCAGCGCAGGCTCCAAACCACAGAGAAACCCTGTCTCGAAAATCCAAAAAAAAAAAAAAAGAAAGAAAAGAAAAAAGAAAAGAAAAGAAATTTCTCCTGAAATGCACACTCAAGTGCACAGTCCCACAGACCGGAGCTCACACATTTTGCAGGACTTACCCAGACTTCTCAGGAGGAAGACTTCCAGATGTTAAAACTCGTTCAAACAAAACTCGGGTATTATTGTCCTCTAAGATATTTAAAAAAAATTAAATGTTAAATCAAAGAAAGTTTTACAATTCAACAATTATTTTTTAAAAGCAAAACCAAACTCCAAGCTTTATCTCAGCTAATCCTCACAAAAATCCAATGCAGAAAAATAACTTGTCACAACTGACTTTTACAGAGAAGGAAATTTGGAGGTCAAAATCATTGAGTTTGAGAGACTGGCAGAGTAAACCCTTATTTAATTCCACCACTCAGGAGGCAGAGGTGGACTGATCTCTGTAAGTTCTAAGCCAGCCTGGTCTACACTGTGAGTTCAAGCCAGCCAAAGATATATATTGAGACCCCTGCCTCAGACAAACAAACACCAATTATACCCAATGAGTTGGACTTGGCTCACTGATGTTGAGTAACAAAGCTGTTACTAGAAGCAAGATCTTTCCATCTCAAACTGAGCCCCGGTTTGTACTACAGTGCAATGCAAACTGTGATGTATGAACCAGAGGTCCTATTTGGCTTTCAAAATTAGTGAGAATTACGTATCTGTTGACATAACACATAGTATGAAGGATGGAAAACTTAGACACAATTTAGTTTCCTATTAGTTATTTCATCTCCTTGTAGAAGGGCAATAATATTTAGGTTGGGATGTAAACATGTAAGTAGTAAATGAGTTCCTTGGTAAATTGAAAGTAGGACTTTTCTTGTAAATTCAAGGTATTTTTTTTTAAATTTAAGAATCTAGCAGAATTTAACAACTGAATTGTACACTTAAAATTGTATTTAAATGATAATTCAATAATTTTTAAATCCAGTAGCATGATCAATTGTTAATGTCTTAGCATAGCCACTTGATTTACTATCTGTCCATATGAAAGATAAGTCCATGAAAGATTAAATGTATTCAGCCAAAGAAGATGGCATCATGTCATATTCATGACTTCAAGTAACAGTGTATTTTTAATTTTATTTTTATTTTATGTGTGGGTACTTCTCCTGCATTTATGTCTGTGCACCACTTGCACTCAGTCCCCGTAGAAGCCAGGAAAGCTGTCAGCCTCCACTGCCGAGTCTCACATACATGTTTCTTTTAAAATTTCATCCCCATAACCTCAGAGTACTTGTACCTTACTATGCAAGTATCTTTTGGTTTGGTGGTTATAGACTTTTCTGTTTCTGTTTTTGTAGCATTGTGTTCCGTATTTCCCATCTACTAGCAAAAGCTTTATTACCAAGCTACATACCAGCCCTAGAGGGCTTTTAAAATATCTGTATACCCTACAAGATAAGAGATGAGTTGCAGAGGGGCTAGAGAAGAACAAACAACTCTGATTCTTAACTGACTTTGCAGCTTCACCTAATTGTGGGTAGCACTTCCCTGATCCAAAACCACTCTATAGAGTCACAAGCCATCAACCATTATTCAGGGAATGCAAATACACAATTGATAGGGCTGGGGATAGAGCTCAGTTGGTAGAATGCTTGATGTGATGGCTATTCTTGGTTGTCAACTTGATTACGCCTATATTAACTAAAAC
Organism: Dicrostonyx torquatus; assembly: GCA_028555095.1. NCBI lineage: Eukaryota > Metazoa > Chordata > Mammalia > Rodentia > Cricetidae > Dicrostonyx > Dicrostonyx torquatus. The sequence goes on along the minus strand of JAQHUG010000068.1, from coordinate 4,300,951 downwards.
TCAAGTGGCTGGGTGTACCCATTAGAAATACTTTTTTTCTTTTTCTTAAGATTTTTCGAGGCAGGGTTTCTCTGTGGCTTTGGAGCCTGTTCTGGAACTAGCTCTTGTAGACTGAGCTGGTCTCAAATTCACAGAGATCGTCTGCCTCTGCCTCCCGAGTGGTGGGATTAAAGACGTGCACCACCACTGCCCGGCTGGCCTCGAACTCACAGAGATCCCCCTGCCTCTGCCTCCCAAGTGGTGGGATTAAAGACGTGCACCACCACAGCCCAGCTAGAAATACTTTCTTTAAGTGGGGAAGACCTACTTTTAATTCAGATCTTTGAGGCGGGAAGATCCATCTTTAATCTGGGCCACATCTATTGGTGGCAGCCTATATTAAGGACACGGAAGAAGAAAGCTTTCACTCCTTGCCAGCTTGTTCTTGCTATTGTTGGATAGTCTATTCCTTCACTGACATTAGAACCTACTTCTTCAGGATTTTGGTATGTATATATGGAACACTAGCTTAGACATCCAGTCTCATGAATTCAACAATTACTGGATTATTGGACCTTTCCTTGGTAGACAGGACCACAGCCTATAAATCATTCTAATCTCTCTCTCTCTCTCTCTCTCTCTCTCTCTCTCTCTCTCACACACACACACACACACACACACACACACACACGTACGTACATGCTCCTTCTATAGTAGTTCTGTTCCTCTAGAGAACCCTGACTAATAAATACATTTGCCTAGCATGCCAATGACATTGGGCTCAATGCCAGTACCACATAAATTAGGTATGATAACAAACATGTAGGCACGTTGGATTTCTGTTAGTTCAAAGCTAAACTGGTCTACATATCAAGTTTAAGGCCAACCAGTGTTATATAGTAAGACCCTGTCTAAAAACTATTGAATTCATGGATAATAGGCCACCAAGTAGCTATTTCTGGTATAATGTTGGAATTACAACACTTTAAGAAAAAAATAAAACCACCCAAACCCAAGGTACATAATTTCAGATTGTTTAATATTAAAAAAACCATGGCAGGGACTAGAGAGATAGCTCAGGGGCTAAGGAAACTGGCTGCTCTTTCAAAGGACCTGGGTTTGGTTCCCAGCACCTATACGGCAGCTGACAGCAGTCTGTAACTTCAGTTTTAGAGAATCCAATGCCCTCTTCTGACCTCTGAGGGCAATAGAGACCTGGTACACAGACATAATGATGAAGAAAGACGCTTAAAAGAAATTCCACATTAGCGCAGACATAGCATGCAGGCAAAACACAAAATAAGTGAATCTTGAAAAGAAAAGAACCCATGACAAACTCTAGAACTTACCATTGAGGTGAGAGAGATAGTCAATATAAGCCAAGACATATTCTGGAATGTCTCCATATTTCTTCAGTCCCAATTCAAAAATCTTAAAGGCAACAGATTTGTCCTAGAAGTAAAGAAAATACTGGTTTCCATAATATGATAATTTATTAAAAAGATTATTAAAGCTACAGAATCTAATGGTTATAGTGGTACACACCTATAATCTCAGCAGGAAACACTAAGAGGCAGAGGAATTACCACAAGTTCAAAGTCGGCATAGCTTACATAGCAAGACATTTTCTCAAAATAAAAAACAAAGCCAGGCAGTGGTGGTGCACGCCTTTAAACCTAGCACTTGGGAGGCAGAGGCAGGCAGATCTCTGTGAGTTCAAGGCCAGCCTGGTCTACAAGAGCTAGTTCCAGGACAGGCTCCAAAGCTACAGTGAAACCCTGTGTCAAAAAACCAAAAAAAATAAAAACAAGAACAACAACAAAAACCAAAGAAAAACTCTCACAATATTTAAATACAACAGGACAGTCTCCAGCAGGGACCCCCAGCCCCCCCCCCCAATTCTAGGTATAGAGCTTGTCTAGGATGCATGAGGCCTTTTAGTATATAAATAATCAATAAAGAAATAAAGAAAAAAATTAAAATGTGGAGTTTAATAAGGCCCAAATTAGCAAGCAATCGAGATGGACAATATCCCGCATAACTTAACACAGATAAACTTAAGACCTCCTTTAAAAAATGAAGCAATTAAGCTTAATTACTTAAAGTGGGGCTTTTAAAGATTTGCTATGTAAATCTGGCAGGCCTGGAACTCATTAAGATTTGCCTGCCTCCACTATAGTGCTCAGATTAAAGAAAAGTATGTGTCACCATGCCCAACAGGACTGCTTTTCTTTTCATGAATGTGTATCAGATGAAGAAAATTATATCATCTTTATAGAAGCATTACAGTATTTACCTTACTACAGTAATACTCCATGAGTGCTGCAGTAACATAGACATGATGGCGAGTTCTGGCATCCTCTCTTGCTTTTTTAAATATCATTCTTCCAGATTTGATACCTTCTGCTCTCCTTGCAAATTTCATATATTGGATATATACCTATGAGAAAAAAATATTTGTATTCTACACATTAGTCAGAATATGAACCTCATAGCATCGAGTACCAGAGCACCGAGTTCTATGCTGTTTCTAGTATAAGATACTACAGGGTAGAATTATAAGTTACTTTTCCACAGGCATTAGGGATACATGCTAATTTTTATTGGGTCATAATCTACATGATACAAAATTATTCTTTTTTGTTTTGTTTTGTTTTTCAAGACAGGGTTTCTCTGCATTGTCTTGGCTGTCCTAGAACTAGTTCTATAGACGAGGCTGGCCTCTAACTCACAGATCTCCCCTTTGCTTCCTCAGTCACCATATAAATACTGACACTTTTACTTCTAGAACACTATAAACTACATCCCCTCAATCAGTTCCCCGGGGCCACTCTGTCCTAACAGGGAACAGACTGTGATGTGCAAAAATGTCTTTTAGTCGGGCGGTGGTGGCACACGCCTTTAATCCCAGCACTCGGGAGGCAGAGGCAGGCAGATCTTTGTGAGTTCGAGACCAGCCTGGGCTACAAGAGCTAGTTCCAGGACAGGCTCCAAAGCCACAGAAAAACCCTGTCTCGAAAAACCAAAAAAAAAAAAAAAAAAAAAAAGTCTTTTAGTCTACGGCCATACAACCCTGAATGTGCCCAATCTCGTCTGATCTCGGAAGCTAAACAGGGTCAGGCCTGGTTAGTACTTGGATGGGAGACCACCTGGGAATACTGGGTGTTGTAGGAGTTAAAAAAAAGAAAAAGAAAAGAAAAAAAAATAAAATGTCTTCTAATGCTGGTTCATACCAGAACTCTTAACCTGTTACTAAAGCTAGGACATAAACTGCAGTGGACCCGAGTGAAATTAAAATAAACAAGAAGGGAGAAAAATAAGGAATAAAAATTGGAGGACACAATTGAGTAGTGACGGCACATGTTTTTAATCTCAGCACTCCAGAGGCAGAGGCAGGTGGATCTCTGTGAAGCCAGCCTGGTCTACAGAGCAAGTTCCAGGATAGCCAGGGCTACATAGTAAAACACTGTCTCAAAAAACATAATAACAATAACAACAACAATAATACACAGGTAGGGCATAGTGACATATACTTTTAAGCTCAACCCTCCAGAGTCAGAGGCAGGCAGATCTCTGGAGTTTGTGGCCAGCCTGGGCTACATAGCAAATTCAGGCCAACCAAGGGTTCACAGTAAGATATTATCTCTGGAGAAGGGAAGACATATCCACCAACCAATGAGCAAAACACACACACAAAAATACAAAACCAAAGTGCTGAAAATAAAATGAGACATCTATAGTAACTCTTATCCCCAAGACTCAGAGAACATTATGGAAGAGGGGCAGAAAGAATGTAAAAGCTGAGGGACATAGAAGCCAGGCTGGTGGCACATATCTTTAATCCCAGCATTTGGGAAGAAGAGGCAGGCAAATGTTCAAGGTTAACCTAGTCTACTTATTGAGTTCCAGGACAGCCAGGGATACATAGTTAGCCCATGCCTAAAAAAAAGATAGGGGAGGAGTGATGTGAAATGCTGCCTATAATCATCAGTTTACTAGTACAGGATCAAATTGACACGAGCAGTCAGCATTTCAACAGGCAGCACCAACTGGACACAGTGGGTTATTAATTTTACTAACAAAAAAAAAGCCAGGCGATGGTGCACACCTTTAATCCCAGCACTCGGGAGGCAGAGGTAGGCAGATCTCTGTGAGTTCGAGACCAGCCTGGTCTACAAGAGTTCGTTCCAGGACAAGCTCCAAAGCTACAGAGAAACCCTGTCTCAAAAAACCAAAACAACAACAATAACAAAAAAAGAGAGGAGAGACAGACAGAAGGGAAGGAGGAACAGGAAGGAAGGAGGGAGGGAGGGAAAGAAGAGGAAAGGAGAAGACACAAAAGGCAATAAGAAGCTGTGTTGGGGGTGCTTGGTGGGAGTGAGCGGGGAGCTGAGGTACATATGGTCAAGATGCATTGATTGCCTGTATGAGAGTGCCAAAGAATAGAAGATAGTCTACATCTTTAAAACACAAAAAATCAGACAAGTCACTGTGATCATTCACAACCTCACATTTCCTCAACACTAGACTGAAAATAATGAGATAGCTAAATGCCAAAAGATTGCAGAGTCCCACTCTTTGAAAGGATCAACACCCACATAGAAGATGTGATGAAGTAAGCAGATAAATGAAGTAAGGAAATCCATTCAGATCCTAGACAAGAAACTTAGTAAAGTGGATAGAACTATCAATGATTTGGAAGAGAAATTGAAAACATGGAGGATAAACTTAGCAAGGAAATTAAGATTCTGAAAAGGAACAAACAGAAAAGTTGAAAATTAAAACAATCAATCAATAAAGTAAAAAAATATCATCAACAGATAAGAAAAGCACCTGGATGTGGTGGCTCACCCCTCTAATCCCAGCACTTGGGAGGCAGAGGCAGGCAGATCTCTGATTTTGACAGCCTGGTCTACAAACTGAGTTTCAGGACAGCCAGGACTGTTACACAGAGAAACCCTAACTTCATATATATATATATATATAATAATTGAGAGAAAGAGAGAGAGGGGAAGAGAGAAAAGCAGAAAAAAATTCTGGGATGAAGGATAGGATCAAGACAGAAGTAAATAAAAATAGAAACTAAAAGAACAATACATATAATCAAATAAGCAGACTTTTTTTTCTTTTACACTTCTTTATTTTATTTTATGTGCATGGTGTTTAGCCTGGAAATATGGAGGTGGACAACCTGCACGTCTGGTGCCTGTAGAGGCCAGAGAAGAGCATCAGGTCCCCTAGAACTGAAGTCTAGGTGATTGTGAGCCTCCATGTGGGTTTGGAAATCAAAGCTGGGTCCTCTACAAGGGCAGCCAGTGCACGTAACTGATGAGCCATGTCTCCAGCCACAAAGAGCTGGTTCTTGAAAATAGAAGTAAACTGACAAATCCCTACCCAACTAGTCCAAAATGAAAAAGATCTAAATTAATAAAATTAGATAAGAAAAAAATCTATTGAATAGATTACAATAACGATAGAAAATCATAGGAAATATTTTGAAAACATACCAAAAAAAATGAGCTGGGCGGTGGTGGCACATGCCTTTAATCCCAGCACTTGGGAGGCAGAAGCAGGCAAATCTCTGTGAGTTCAAGGCCAGCCTGATCTATAGAGTTAGTTCCAGGACAGGCTCCAAAGCTACACAGAGAAACCCTGTCTCGAAAAACCAAACCAAAAACAAAAACTAAACAAACAAAAAGGCTAAATATTCCATCAGAAAACTATTGGATCTGATAAATATTTTCAAACTATCAGGATACAAAAACCAACATAATAGGAAAACTAGCCCATTCACAACCATTTTTAAAAAAAAAAAAAGTTTATTTATTATGTATACAATATTCTGTCAGTGTGTATGTCTCCAGGCCAGAAGAGGGCACAATTTATTGGTATAACCTCAATTCTGAGGGTTAAGCATGCTCATATAAGCGAAGTTCATACTTGTTTAGGCTGTACACAATCATGAGGACGACCCATGCTTGGACACATCATCTGAATAATATCTGCCACACCCAGGAGGAACACAAAAGCACATTCCAAGAACAACCCATGTTATGGAGGAACAGAGGCCACAAGACTCTTTTTTTTTTCCCCCTTGGAATTTTCTTACAAGCTCTCAGAATTTTCCTCACATAGCTTCTTTCATGGACCATGCCCCAACATTAAGATATTGGAATTTTTATGGCAATTGTGTTGACTCCATAGATTGTTTTCTGTAATACCATTATCTTCAGATCATCATTCTGCCTATCCATGAACATACACATTTATCCATCTGCTTGTGTGTCTTCAATACAGTGCATCAGTATTTTCAAAGTTTTTATAATAGAAGCCTTTCACCTCCTTGGTTAAGTTTCTTCCTAAGTATTTTGTGTTGTTTTTTAAAAAGTGGTTGTGGGGGCTGGAGAGATGGCTCAGGGGTTAAGAGCATTGCCTGTTCTTCCAAAGGTCCTGAGTTCAATTCCCAGCAACCACATGGTGGTTCACAACCATCTATAATGAGATCTGGTCTGCAGGCAGAACACAGTATACATAATAACTAAACTTAAAAAAAAAAAAAAGGTACAGCCTAGGCTACACTAGATCCTGTCACAATACCTCCAATCCCCAAAGCCAAAAAGAGAAAAAAAAGGTGGTACATATACACATAACAAATTTTATTCAGGCATAAATAAAAAATATAATTGTGACATTTTCTTCTTTTTTTTTTTCGAGACAGGGTTTTTCTGTGGCTTTGGAGCCTGTCCTGGAACTAGCTCTTGTAGACCAGGCTGGTCTCGAACTCACAAAGATCCGCCTGCCTCTGCCTCCTGAGTGCTGGGATTAAAGGCGTGCGCCACCACCGCCCGGCTTAATTGTGACATTTTCAAGAAAATAGATGGAACTGGAAATTATGATCTTAAGCAAAATAAGCCAGACTAAAGGACAATTCTACATGTTTTCTTTCACATGTAGATCCTAAACTTCTATTTTTATATATGTGTACATATGTATATATAGGAGAGAAGGTGTCTTAGTTAGGGCTTTTATTGCTATGAAGACACACCATGACCATGGCAATGCTTACAAAAAACAAAAAACAAAACAAACATTTAACTGCAGTGGCTTGCTTACAGTTTCAGAGGTTCAGTCCATTATTATCATGGTAGGGAGCATGACAGCGTGCAGGTGGACATGATATGGGAGAGATAGCTGAGTCCTACATCTTGCAAGCAACAGGAAGTGAACTGAGAAGGTAATCTTGAGCATAGGAAACCTCAAAGCTCACCCCCACTCCAACAAGGTCATACCTACTCCAACAAAGCCACACCTCCCAACAGTGCCACTCCCTATGAGATAATTACAGCCAATTGTTCAAACTACCACAGATGGACAGTGAAGCTATAAACTCAACCATGAGAAAAGAGATCGTTAGGGTAGAAGGTAAGAGAAATATGACATGAAGGCAGAAGGGAGGCTGCTGGAATTGGAGATAGGGGAGTAGGAAGACAAAGCATGCATGAAAATACTGTAATGAAACCCCTACTTTGTATGCCTGTTTTAAAAATATAATCTTGTATTGTTAAAAGAACCTTTTTTTTGTAGCTATTTCACACTGATGCAATAAAAACAAAACCAATCCAACAAAGTGGAGATCACCAACTCTTAGGGACTGGGGAATAGTGAAGGGTTGATTACAAAGGGTCACAGAAGGGGATTTTTCAGGGGTGATGGAAGTGCTTTGTTTCTTTATTTGGTTTTTGAGGCAGAACCTTATATAATGCAGGTTATCCTTAAACTCACTATGTAGTCAAAGATAACCTTGAACTCCTGATCCTTCTGTCTCCACTTCCCAAATACTGAGATTACAAGTATGAGCCATCATGCCCAGCAGTGTTTTGTATAGAGGGTCCCATGATCTAATAAGACATAAGAACAACGAATCTTATTGTGCATAAATTAAATTTTTGTTGAATTAAGTCAGAGTATGATGGTGGAAAAAACAGACTTAGAGGTTACTCACCAAGGTGGGGTCAATATCCTCAATTGCCAGAAGTCTGTTATATATACTGTGAACCTTCTCATACTTCATGCGACTCTAAGGCGGCAGAGAAGTGAATATAAATATATACTCACTAACGAGCAGATCTGAGCTTTAAGAAACCCGAAGATTATACTCCTGTTCCCACAACACACACAATGGCACCTATATTGCACATAAACTTTTATGAACTTGAGTCTAATAACTACTTATGGTTATCATCTCTGGCCACAAAAGCAAAAGAAGCTGGCTGAAAAAAAATTTAGTCGTGCAGTAAAATTGTAAGCACTAGATGTAATCCCAGTATTCAGCAGGCTTAGGGAAAAGCATAAATTTGAGGACAGCATGACACACACACACACACACACACACACACACACACACACAGTTCCAAACCTTCTGACTCTTCTCACCTCTTCATAATCTGCATATGCAAAATAAAGAAGCATGTTCTTCTTTAATAAAGTGCTTATAGCTCTTTCATATATATTAGCAGCTTCATCACTAAATAATTTGGCATTGTTCATATCCTAAGTGGAAAAACAAAGCACATACTCAATAACTTTAATGTCGTTGAAAGTAAAAATGAGACAGTATCTACTTTATAATGTACTTACTAAAAAAACCAACCAACCAACAAACAAACAAAAAACCCAAATATACATTTGCATTTAAGAAAAAATTACCAAGGATTCTTCCTGCTCTGGTCAATGAAGAGTTTCTAGGGCTTGAGCCCAGAGGCTCCTACTACTCAGTTATGCACTCCAGCTCCCATTACTCTAAACTATAGGAGAACCATTCAAGTTCTTTAAATGATACAGCACTTTGAACAGTTTTAAAAGCAATCATATTTTAATTCTAAGGAAGTATAATCCTGAGTGTTACTAAAGTTCATATTGACATAAGCTTAAATTTTTCAACATATACTTTTCATATATAAACTTTTAATAAATTTAGCAAACAAAATGAGTTTTATTATGACATTTTCATACACACACACACACACACACACACACATCCACCACTGTACTTTCCTGAGACTATACCACTACCTTGTCTAATCTCTCCTCCCCACATCCCAAATAGCTCCCCTTCTGCTATTTAATGTTATGCATGGGTGTATGTTTGTTTAAACCTAGACAATATTTATACTTTATTACTAAAATTGATGTTGTAATTTTTCCAGTAGATATTATTGCTAGAGCAAAGTCACAAAACGAAGGAGGATGGGGAAGGATACGCACCCCTTTTTCAGCAAGCAGCTTACTTGACTGCTCCAGATACTGGGCAGCTTCGTACCAAATATCAGGGTGATGGCCCAGCACAAGCAGGCACTGTTCATAAGCAAACATAACTAAGGGAAGACAAGCACAAAACACTCAATTAAGATAAAAAGAACTAACAACAATATCACTACAAGCACACATGAGATTATTAGACTCAGACATGGTCTTTAACAATGAATGATGATTTGAAATAAAGCAGTAACCTCTGATGTTACCATCCAGAGGCCGATTTGTCTATTATTCACCAAATTACTATCTACTGGAACAACTAGATGCTGGAAGGAGAGAAAGGCACCAGCAGTGCAAAAGTAAACAAAACTTCCAATAGTTAAGAAGGACATAGGCTAAGGCGGTGGTGCATGCCTTTAATTCCAGCACTCAGTGGGCAGAGTTAGGCAGAATTCTGTGAGTATGAGGCCAGTCTGGTCTATAAAAGGTAATTCCAGGACAGCTAGGACTTGATACACAGAGAAACTCTGTTGGCAGAGGCTTTTGTCCTGCCCAGTCACACAGCCATTTAGTCCCAAAGAAACACACAGAGGTCTACATTAATTATAAACTGGTTGGTCTAGCAGCTCAGGCTTTCTTATTAACTAATTATTACATTTTACAGTAACCCATAATTCTTGTATGTGTTAGCCACATGACTTGATATCTTTATCAGTGAGGCATTCTCATCTTGTTTCCTCTGCAGACTTAGCCTTTCCTCTTCCCAGAATTCTCCTGTTCTGCTTGCCCTGCCTATACTTCCTGCCTGGCTACTGGCCAATCAGCATTTTATTAAACCAATACAATAGACAAATCTTTACAGGGTAGAAGACCATTGTCCCACAGCAAAACTCAGTCTCAAAAAACCAGTCCTCTGACTACCATACATGTATACACGTGTACACACACACACACACACACACACATGAAGAAAGAAAGCCTAAGTGACTTTACTGAGTGACTGGCATCTAGAGACCAAAGGGACAGAGCCGGTCAGTGAAGTAAGTGGGACAGAGGAGAGGGTAGGTAGACATTGGCAGAGGTTACCAAGGATATGACTCTGGTAGAGTTCTTGTCTGCCATGCATGTGGTTCTAGGTTTGATCCCCACTGCCCCAAAATAGATGTAAACAAAGAAACAGTATTTATAAAGTCCTGCAGGTGAATGAGTCTACAAAATTGAAAAATTCAGTGAAATTGCAATCCAGCAGTAACAGTAGTTAGTAGAAGCCAATGTTTCTGAAACTAAAAATTATAAACTGAAGACAGAAATTCTATTTCTGTGATAGAGCATATGCTAAGCATGCATAAATGCATAAGGCCTTGGTTCAATCCCTGCTACTTCTTTATCTCCATGTGTATCTATGTGTGTATGTTTTCATATACATGTTATATAAGTAAAGTGAAATAAAACACCCCTAAAAAAAAAAAAGCAAAAAACTGAATATTAAATTGTACTGCAGAATAAAGCAGAAATTAAAGTAGACTGGGTAAAGGGCAACAGTGAGATTCATACTGTCCAAATGGACAACAAGTAATACACACACAAGCAAAAATTAAAATACACACACACACATACTCAGAAATACACTGTAACACATGAATCACAACAGAAAAATTAAAATGACAAAAAATTTTTAGCCAGGTGGTGGTGGTGTCCACCTTTAAGCCCAGCACTTGGGAAGCAGAAGCAGGCTAATCTCTTTGAGTTTAAGGACAGCCTGTTCTACAGAGCACGTTACAGGACAGGCTTCATAGCTACTGGGAAACTCTGTCTCGAAAAACTAAAAAACAAAAAGAAAAAAAAAAAAGGAAAGTCATAGAACTAAAACTTACAGTACATAAAATGAACAGTCTGCTATATTAACTCAACAGCAGATTGGATATAATAAAACAAGGGGTAGGTGAACATGAAAAGATCTATAGACATGATTTTGAATGAAAAAAATACAAGTGGAAAAACAAAAGATTTAGGAATAAAAAGCAAAGCCTCATCTGGGCATAGTCGTACATTCCTGTGACTCAGGAAGCTAAGATAGTAAGAGCCTGAAGTGGTGGGTGAGAGAAGCAGGAGCAGGGCTTGAGGCAATCCATGAGGTTAAAATCAAAGTCCAAGATACATGTAGGAGTCCCACGAGGGTTACCTCTTTTCGTTATAAGGGTCTGGTCCTCGGTACGGAGAGGGTTACTCTTCTCCCACTGGATGTACTTCTTCCACATGTCTACTTGCTGAGCTTCTTGAGGAGTATTCTGAGGAGGCACTGACGGAGCATTGCGATCTAAGCCTTTCATTACTGTCTCATATTCCTAAGCAAACATTTACAGATTTTTGATGAGCCTAAAACAACTCAGATATATGAGGGGCAAATTGATCAGTCTAAAATACTTTGTTTAAAATGTTTACTCTCCTATACCTAATATCACTTAGTTAATATGATTTTAGAATTCAAGGTTATCTTCAGATACATAGTGAGTTTGAAGCCAACCTGGACTACATGAGACACTGTCTCAAAAGGCAGAAGTCAAACAACATCCAAAAACAACAAAACAAAACAAAAGCCCAAAGTAAGGAAAGACATAACAGAGTGTTACCAACCAAAACCAGATTCCTAGGAATGGTGGATAGAATACCAATGGGCTATCTCTACAGGCAATGTAGGGTCACTCTGCAGGATGGATGGTGTAAGATATAACACAAGTGGAGATTCGGGAGTACTGTTATTGCCACCTTTGGAGAAGCTAATAGTTTGTACTATTTGGCTATTTTCCAATGAACAGAAAGGTATGTACACAGCACAAAATCTGTCCCAGAGAGCTATGTTATTTTATAACCACATTCTGAATACAGAGTGATATAATATTCAGATAAGCAAATATGAAGGAAGGGTATCAACTAATTCAATAATTCTATGTAAAACTTCTCTGTTTTGAAAAATATTTCTGGCCAAGCCTGGAGGCTTATGTCTATAATTCTAGCACTTGGGAAGATGATACAGAAAGAATGTCGTTAATTCGAGGGCAGATGAGATATACAGTATCAGGCCAATCAGAACAACATAGCAAGACTCTATTTCAGAAACAAACAGAAAAAAAAGAACTTTTATGACTGGGATGTAACTCAGTATCAGAACACTTCTGTGGATCCCCAGGTTAGATAATGCCCTGTAACAAATACACACGCTGGGTTACTGATGCCCAGTAAAACACACACATACACCCCAAACAAAGAAACAAAGGGAAAAAATTCTTCCAAATATAGCTTATATTATTTCAATTTAACTATATCATCTTGCCAGGACTTTAATTCTAACACTCAAGAGACAGAGGTAAATTGATTCCTGTAAGTATGAGGCCAGCTTTGCTTAATGAGTTCCAGGACAGCCATTGCCATAGATCCTATCTCCAAAAAGACAAAGTTGAAAATATCAGGAGTAACATCAGATAGAAAAATTTGCTAATTATTTTAATGATTCAGCAACATTAAATTAAGTAGCCTGATAGAATTTCATACCTTTGCTACACGTCGAGCATTCATGTAGTCTCTACTCCGATCTTCAATCATTTTTTTAGCTAAATGAATATTGATACCCTGAAGAAAAAAAATTAATTGCTTTTTCTTTTCTTTTTTTAAAACAGTTCTGCAGACTAAACCCATAGCCTCCTGCATACAAGGCAACTAGACAAACACTCTACAATTAAGCTATATACCCAGCCTAGGGGGAAAAATTTAGACTAGACTAGCGCGCATGATGGTTTTTTTTTTTTTTTTGGTTTTTCGAGACAGGGTTTCTCTGTGGCTTTGGAGCCTGCTCTGGAACTAGCTCTTGTAGACCAGGCTGGTCTCGAACTCACAAAGATCCGCCTGCCTCTGCCTCCTGAGTGCTGGGATTAAAGGCGTGTGCCACCACCGCCCGGCTTGCATGGTAGTTTTAGTAGGTAAAAGCACTTGGGTTTGATGCCCAACACCCACATGGTAGCTCATAACTATTTGTAACTCCAGTTCCAGAGAATCCAATGCCTCTTCAGGTCTCTTGGGGCACCAGGCATATAAGCAGTGTACAAGACATTCATGTAGTCAAAATATCATACACACACAAGCAAAAATTAAAACACATACAGACATACTCAGAAATACACTGTAACACCTGAATCACAACAGAAAAATTAAAATAGTAAAAATTTTTTAGATGGGTGGTGGTGGTGTTTGTCTTTAATCCCAGCACTTGGAAAGCAGAGGCAGGCAAATCTCTTTGAATTTGAGGACAGCCTGATCTACTGTAGCTCTGTAGTAGACATGAAATCATGAGATTCTATCTTATCCAGTCAAAGCAGTCATTAAGCAAACAAATAATAACTGCTCTCAAGGATGTGGACAAAAGGAACAATTATACACTACTGGTGGGAGCATAAATTAATTCAAATGTTAATACAAAGATTTCTTTAAAAAGCTGCAAATAGACCTACCCAGCTATACCCTTCTTCGGTAGCGATCAAAAGAATTTGAAGCCAATATATCACAGAAATATTTGCACATTGTTACTGCAGAACTATAAAAATATAATATGAATTATTTATTGGAATTAATATAAAAAAATGTGCCTAGGAGTATATTATAGGGCAATTACCTCATATGAATAAAACTCAGGGTTTAATCCATAGTGCAGCAAAATGAATCCCAATAGGAGGAGACACTGTGTAACACTAATATTCAGGCACCTGACACTAGAAGGCAAGATTCCCTAAATTCATTAATTAAAATGTCCAGTTTGGCTCACGCCTTTTTTCCCAGCACTAGGGAAGCAGAGGCAGGCGGATCTCTGTGAGTTCAAGGCCAGCCTGGTCTACAGAGGGTGTTCCAGGATAACCAAGGCTGTTATAGAGAGAAACCCTCTCTCAAAAACAAACCAAAACAAATAAACAAACAAAAAGCAAAGGAAAATGTTGAGTTTGTAATAAACTTAATTTACCTCTTCATACTTGTTGTAGTCTCTCCAAAGTTGTTCAATGTTGATCATTGGATTAACACAACCTCGTTGATAAACTCTTCGGACAGCAGTTATTCTCTGATTTTCTGCATAAGACCCGACAGCTTCCCTGAAGTTGGGTAAGAAATACCATTAATTGTATTATAGCCAAATCAATTGTTTATTTATTAAAAATTAAGGCAATACTTACACGCCTTTTAAGAAATTGATGTAATCCACCCAAATCTAAGAAATAAAACAAAAACATTAAAATACTTGTTTATTATTTTCACATTTTAGTACATACCCAGGGGTCTCATGCACACTGTACTCTACCTCTGAGCTATATTCCCATATATTTAAGACTATGAACTCTACCTGATAAGACATAATTTCCATTCCAATTTTATCCAGTGCAAAGTCATAAGCTTGAGCCATTTTTTCTCTGAAATGAAAATAAAAGATATTTTTAAAAACTTGTTATCAGCTGGAAATGGTGGTTCATGACTTCCCAAGAAGGTATTAACTCAGGAAGCTGAGGCAGGAGCATTACCCTAAAGGCCAGTCTGGGCAACAGCAAATTCAAGGCCAGCCTAGGCTATATAGTACCCCTACTACTCTGAGTACAAAGAAAAAAAAAATCAAAAACCAAAACCAAACCTAAACTGTTATCAAAATGCGTCAGAGAACATCAAGTTAGAGTCAGTGAAGATAGGCAGGTATGAGTCATAGTGGGCAACTAACTACCAAGCAGCTGCCTTGGACATCTTAAGTGGCACATATAACTTATACCATATAACTTGGCCAAGAATGGTGCTGAGATAAGCATTAAGAAGTTTCTTCCACTTTTCCTGATTTCTTGGAGAATTCTGACTTTTCAAATACTTAGGTTTCTTCCCATCTGTCACTCAGAGACAAGAGATAGTATGAGTCATGTAAAAATGACTGTGTTTCTAGAGACAACATCCAACCCCCAACACACACACACACACAATACAATTTCTCTGTGTAAACCTGCCTGTCCTGAAACTCAATCTGTAGACCAGGCTGGCCTCGAACTCCCAGAGATCCACTTGCTTCGGACTCCTGGCGCTTGGATAAAAGGTGTGCACCACCACCACCTGGCTTACACATGCATTCTTAAGACCATGATTTCACTTACTTGTAACTTGGCAGTTTACCCTTGGTTTCTCTGACGTATGAAAGATAACATTTCCATAAATCAATGTGCAAGACCTTCATAAGGCATCTTTGAAATAGCTTTAAATGTAAGAAAATGGTATCAGCATACAGTTAAATCAAGTTCATATTTGCATAAATGAAATAGCATATTAAAAAAAAATTCAGGTCTTTTCAGGAATTACTTTTCTTATAAAAAAAAAGGCAAATGGAGGAGAGATGGTTCTGTGGTTATTAAGAGCACTGACTGAAGGCCTAGGCTTGCTCACAACCATTTGTAACTCTAGTTCCAGGGTTCAGATGCCCACTTCTGTGGGCACCAGACATGCATATGGTGTACAAATGTGTGTATATAGTATGTACACACACAGGCAAAATACTTATACACAGTTAAGAAAAAACTCTTCAAAAATTTTTTAAAAGGCAAATACAATCCCCTCCTTTCAGTTTAGACAATTAAAATCATGCTTATGAATTTGTCAAGTATAGTCATTTTCTTCTCCCCAGAACCATAAGTAAACAAATATAATCATTTTTCCTTTCTAAACTTTTCATTAGTTTAAATTAGCATATGAAAGGAATTCCATTGAGGCATTTTCATATTTTGCTCTTGCTGACCCTTGTCCCTCATTCCTTCCCATCTCACGCTATTCCTGCTGGTTCCCTTCCTCTCAATAGCTCCCCTCTGCTCTCATTGCCAGTGTATTCCACACACTTACTTTTTTCTTTTTCCTTTTTCCTTTTCTCTCTTGGCCCCTTTCTAATTCTCCCTCTCTCATACACACCTGCCCACACAACTATGTCTGGAATCCTCATGAGAGAAAAATGCAGTATGAGTCGGGTTTATTTTTTTTAATCATGTGATATCTAGTTTCATCTACTTTCTTGCAAATGTAATGATTTCACTATGTATATGTACTGTACTTTCTTTATCCATTCATCTCTTGAT
This sequence comes from Dicrostonyx torquatus, assembly GCA_028555095.1. NCBI lineage: Eukaryota > Metazoa > Chordata > Mammalia > Rodentia > Cricetidae > Dicrostonyx > Dicrostonyx torquatus. The sequence goes on along the minus strand of JAQHUG010000068.1, from coordinate 4,284,587 downwards.
GGACATCTAGACGGGTTCTACTTTTTCTGCTGTGAACAGTACAGGAATAAATATGGATGTGCATATGTCTCTATTGTTTCTGAGTCAGAGTCTCACTATGTATCCCTGGCTGTTCAGGAACTCCCTATGTAGAATAGGTTAGCCTCAGATTCAGAGACCCATATGCCTCTGGTTCCCTAATGCTAAGATTAAAAACAGATATACTACATACCTTGTTGCTGTTTGAGATCATGTTACCCAGGCTGTGTACTAAAAATGACTTTCTAATTCTGTCTCCAGTTCCCAAAGGCTGGGATTATAGGTGTGCATTACAATGTCTGTCTTTTTTGTTTTGTTTATTGTTTGTTTGGTTTTTGGTTTTTCGAGACAGGGTTTCTTGGTGTAGCTTTGGAGCCTGTCCTGGAACTCTCTCTGTAGACTAGGCTGACTTCAAACTCACAGAGATGTGCTTGCCTCTGCCTCCCAAGTGTTGGGATTAAAGGCGTGCGCCACCACCGCCTGGTTCAGTGTCTAGCTTTTATGTAGTCCTGGCTCCTGCTTCTCATTCTTTGAGAAACCTCCATACTGACTTCCACAGGGCTGCACTACTTTACACCCCACTAGCAATGCCACCATTCTCTTTTCTCATTTCAACAGGATTTATTGACATCTCTTTCTTGGTGTTAGCCATCTGACAGGAATGAATTAGAATTTCAAAGTAGCTTTAATATATATTTCCTGAAAGCTAAGGAATGGTTAAGTTTCTAAGTGAAGCTTATAACTGGAGTCAATAACTTAAAATTGTTTTACTATATTTATTTGCCATATTAGTCATATAGAAACTCTTAAATTTCAAAATATATAAGAGAACTTACCTTTTCAACCTTGTCATAATTTTTAGCTTTAATCTGAAGAGAAACAAAGAAAAACATAGAATTAATGTTACTTCTTTTAACGGTATCAACATACCATTCTGATTTTTTTTTTACTAATTTGATAATTGTTTAACCAATCTTACAAATTTTTCCTTCAAAAAAACCCAGATAAGTCAGGTAGAGTGGTGCACACATGTGATCTAGAACTTTCAATCATGAGACCCAAGTGGTCAAAGAGAGAACTGTTTCTCTCTTTGTTTCCAAGTAATCACTGTCAATTACTATTATCACTACCACTAATTTCTGTTTGAAGTTAAATATGCCCCCAACCTTCTTTCTGTTCTTTGAGACAAGTTTTCCCTGTATAGAGCTGGCTGTCCTGGAACTTGCCTCCTAGCCCAGTGCTGGGATTAAAGGCATGTGCCACCACCACATGCCCTTTAAACTTGTAATTCTTTAGAATTTATTCTTTGAGAATTTCTTGCAGTATATATACATACACATAATTATGTAATTTCTCCCCTTCTCTATTATATCTCCAAACCCTTCCATATATACTTTATGCTTTCAAATTCATGGCCTCTTTTTCATTATTGTCATATACATACATATATTACATGTATTCCTAATACATAAATACAACATGCTCAGTCTGTATGATGAAACTTGTTTTCAGGACTGACCATTTGATACTGGGTAACCAATTGGTGTGCTCTTCCCTGGGCAAGACCATCTGCCTGCTCTCAGTGTTCCTTGGTTGTCTGTAGTTTTTTGTGTAAGGCTGAGGCCTCCTGAGCGGGACTCCTTTCACATTAGCATATTTATTGTTATATTCCCTGTTTAGCTGACATTAGTGAGACTTAATGGGTGTGGCTTCTGGCATTCCTAAGAGACACATTTTACAGCAAAACACCCTATTCCTCTGGCTTTTCCAATCTTCCCATCCTTTCTTCCACAATTACCCCTGAGTCTAAGGTCCAAGAGTTGTGTTGGAGATGTACCAGTTGGGACTGAGCTTCACATTTGATTGGTTATAGTTTTCTGTAATGCAAAGAGAATTTTCCTTGACAAGGGGCAAGGACTGCACTTCTCTGTGGTTGTATGAATGAGAAACTTTAGAATGTAGTTAGGGATTGACTATGCTAGTTTAGTAAAATAGAGGTTCTCCTCCAGGATCCATGAATTCACTAGCCCTACGTAGTGGCTAGGCTTCCAATACCAGGTATGATTTCCGTATTGTTGAGCAGGTCTAAAGTCCAATTAGAGAGCTATTAGTATACTGCCAATGTTTGCATGTCACTACTGTATCATTAGGATTTATTGTGCCATGCCAGTCATGGATATGGTTCATAGACATCACAGCTGGGTAGGAATGTTGGTTGTTCCCTCCTCTGGAAGCTTACATGGCACTAGATACCATGAAAGATAGCCCTGGGGAAACAGATTTCAGGTTATATCAGCTCAGGGTACTTTAGGCCCTGTGTCTGAAGTGCATAGTGTCTTAAACAATAGCCTATGTTTTTGGAGTCTCTTGGACAATCAAACATAAACCCCCAAACAGGCATGAGAAGCCCTCTTTTGAGCTGTTCATCAAGACTGTGCAAAAAACTCCTAGAATATTATCTTTTTTTTTTTTTTTTGAGACAAGGTCTCACTATATAGCTCCAGCTTTCCTGGAACACTGCATAGATTGGCCAGTTTTGAACTCACAGAAATTCACCTGCCTCTGTCTTCAGGGGGCTGGGACTAAAGGCATGGGCCACCATCCCTAGCTATCATATTCTTTCCCATCCCCAAACTCTTCCCATATCCTCCCTGCCATCCTTTCCCACAAAACTTATTTTCTCTCTTAAAAACAAACAGAAGAAAAAAGCCACTGAAAACCATGGAGCCTGATTTGTGTTGGCCAATCACTCCTGAATATGGGGCTTGCCCTGAAGTATGGTTGACATACCTACATTGTCACCCCTCTCCCAGCACCTATCATTTGCAAACAGCTTCTTGGTTTGGGATGGGATTCTGTACCCACTTCTCCTGTTCTGGGACTTTGTCAGGCTTGAGCTTTTGTAGGTCTTTTGTAGGCTTATCAATCTCTGTGAGATCATATATGCATTTGTACTGCTGTGTCTGAAAAATGCTGTTTCCTTAAAATCATCCAGCACTCCAGCTCTTACAACCTTCTGCCCCTTCTTCCATTTATATCCTTGAGCTTTGAGGGAAGAGGTCCAATAAAGACATCCCATTCAGGACTGGGCATTCCAAAATCTCTCCAGATATGATAACTTCTCTAGTGTAGCTTGAGTATCTGCTTTATGCAGATAGCAGTGTGTCATTTAGAATCACTTTATTGCAATGTTCATTAGCAGAATAATTTTAGTAGGTTTCTTCCAAAGGCCCATGACCCATCTACTCAGGTTTTTTTCCCTGGTATGGGCCTCATCTCATAGAGTGGGTGTTAACTCTAACTCAAAAGTAGTTGTGAACCTGTAAATTTAAGTTTTTTTTTTTTCACTCAAATTTCGTTTCGGGTTGGGCATGGTGGCACACATCTTTAATTCCAGCACTTAGGAGGTAAAGGAAGGTAGATCTCTGAGTTCGAGGCCAGCCTGGTCTACAGAGCAAGTTCCAGGACATCCAGGGCTACATAGTGAAACCCTGTCAAAAAGCAAAACCAAAACAATGACAAAACAGTAACTTTTCAAAATTATGGTCTGTTTTCCATTGTTCCTTTTTCCTTCTACACTTATTGGCTCAAAATATTAATTTTAATTTTTATTTAAAGTTTATCTGTTAGCTTTTCCAGGTAATTAAATCTGTGTATGACCATTCTACTTCAATTTAAGTACTGATATTGTATTTGGTTAACAAATTAATGGTTTCTGGCACCATGTTTGCACCAATCAATAATGCATTTTGAATCCTGTGTTAAACTTTTTTTCCAACTCTCCTCTTCTAGTAGCTGTTTTGTTGGGAGCTTGTTGTGTCAGTTTTAGTTTATATTCTTCCTGTTGCTACACTTTAGTTGTTTTCTAATTCATAGAGCTGTGATGACAGAGAAGTTGACTCCTCTCTGACTATGGAGGAGCAGATACAGACAGCAAGCAGGCTACTGTTAGTTCTTTACCAAGCAACCAAGAACGCATGCTTTGGTAGAAAGGACTTAGTCTGCCTGTTTGGTTCAGGTTTGTTTTTGTTTCTTAAAAGTCAATATAGGCAGCAGCAGTTAAAGGCACTTACTGCTCTTGCAGAGAACTTGTCCCAGTACCCACATGACAGCCCACAGTAACTCTAGTGCCAGAGGATCTGACACCTTCTGTCCTCCAGGACACTGTTTCCAGACAGTGAATAGATATATTAAGGCAAAACATAAACATAAAACAAAAATTAATCTAAAAAGAATAAGAATAAGAAGAAGAAGAAGAAGAAGAAGAAGAAGAAGAAGAAGAAGAAGAAGAAGAAGAAGAAAGAAAGAAAGAAAGAAAGCTGGTGTCAACTTTCTTCTGGGGTAGAAAAGCAACGAACAGTTTCTTGGTCTTTTTCCGTGTACTCTATGCAAAGCCCTCTTTAAGATATCCACAAAACCCAAGGACATACATCTGATCATTGGAGAGTGGGGTTGCAGGTGAGTGTGAAGAGGGTAAGTTTAACTCACAAGTTTCCTATATGCAAATGAAATTACTAAGAGGTCAGAAAAACCAAATTATTCATTGTTCAAACTACCCAAGAAGATGAACAGATGCAAAGTTAAAAACCATAAGGCGTTATGTACAAACTTTCAAGTAAGAAAGCTAAACTAAGAGCCTACAAATCAATTTACATTCACCAGAATGGTAAAACTTTAAAAGGGTATTAACAGTGCTTGGTGGTGTGCACCTTAAATCCTAGCACTCAGAAGGCAGAGACCGAAGGATCTCTGTGAGTTTGAGGTCAGCCTGACCTACATAGTGAGTTCCAGGACAGCCAGGGCTATGTAGACAGACCCTGTCTCAAAAACCAAACAAAAATAAAACAAGCAAACAAAAATAGAAAAAAGGGATTAATACTATCAAAGACATGCAAGGAAAAGCTATACACTAGTGGACCAAGCAAGACATACCCTTTATGGGAAGAACACTGGTAACAGCCACTAAAAGAAAAACAATAAAAGACCTAAGTTGGTCATAGCTCAGTTGGTAATGTGCTTGACTAGCAGTAGTATGAAGCCCTGGGTTTGATTCTCAACACCACATAAATTAGATATGGTGGCTCATGCTTGTCACCTCAGCATTTGACAAGTGTAGGCAGGGAGATCAAAAATTTAAAGCTATCCTTGGCCACATGGCAAGTTTGAACCCAACTTGGGACACATGAGACTCTAGCTCAATTAAAAGAAAAGAGACTCAACAATAACAGTCCTAAGATCCATCCCAAAGAAACAAAAGCAGCAGGCTACACAAAGTTTGTACAAGGCTACTGTAAATATAAATAGTGGAAAATAAATGCCCACAATTTAAACAGTATAATAAATTATGATGCCTCATAGCATGGATTATGTGCACCCATATAAAATGAACTAGCTACACTAGCTAATTAAGAGGGATTTCCATCAGACCATGATAAATGGGTGTTAGTACTGTATGTAACATAATTCATCTTTATGCAACCATGATCAAAAATAGTTTGATAAACCATGGAGCAGACATAAAGTGGTTAAACTGTTGTCACAGCACTCAATAATAATAAAGGGGTTTCCCCTCAAAAGGTCCATACAGAATTTATACGGTTTCCCTACAAAAATTGGTCCTGTCTCCTGAATTCTTTCTTTTCCCCAGACAGTGCTACTCTGTGTAACCCCGGCTGTCCTGGAATGCAGAGGCCTACCTACCTCTGCCTCCCTGGTGCTGGGATTAAAGGTGTGCGCCACCACTGCCAGTTGATTATTTAATTGGTATTACCATAACAAATATATGCAGAAAAATATACTTTTGATTAATGTAAAGTTAATCATAGTCACTGTCAATCATAATTCAACAAACGAATATTGAGAATTCCTCTAATAAACCAATCTTGACAAAAACACCATAACAGATATAATCTCATATTTTTGTATGTTAGAACATTTGTGTGTGCGCGCGCGCATGTGGAGGTCAGAGAACAACTGTGGGAGTCTGTCCTCTCCTTCCACCCCTACTTTCTTGGACCACCAACCCCCAAATCATGACATGGATAATTATTATTATGAATGCTTGGCTTTAGTTTAGGCTTGTCCCACTAGCTCTTAAAACTTATATTAACCTATTTATTTTAATTTAGGTTCTCTTACATGGCATTACCTCTCTTTCATTTTGCATCTCCTGTTTCCTCCCTCCCTGTCTGGCTATTCTGCCCTCTTCTTCCCAGAGTCACCTTTGTTTAATCTCTTCCTAGCTATTGGCCATTCAGCTTACTTTTTAAACCAATCACAGCAATACATTTTCACACAATACTAATATCCCACAACAATGGGGTCCTAGGGATCAAACTCAGATCATCAGGCTTGACAACAAAGAACTTTTTTTTTTTTTTTTTTTACTGTGCTACCCACTTCAGTGCCAGTAGAATACAGGCAGAGGCCAGGCAATGGTTCTGGGCCGCCTTTTTTTTTTTTTTTTTTTACTGTGCTACCCACTTCAGTGCCAGTAGAATACAGGCAGAGGCCAGGCAATGGTTCTGGGCCGCCAGCAGGTTGCTCTAGCACAACAAAGCACTCTTTTACCAGTTGGGCAATCTCATTGACTCCCTGTCCTGTTTTTGACCCTGTTCTTAGAGCTTACTGATTAGCTAGGCTGGCTGTCAATGAGCTCCAGGGATCTATCACCTGTCTCTGCCGAGGATTCTAGATATGATGTACTCAGCTTTTATGTGGGTATTGGGGATCTAAACTCTCTCTCTCTCTCTCTCTCTCTCTCTCTCTCTCTCACACACACACACACACACACACACACACAAGGTGAATGTACATGTCTGTGTACATGACCAAGGAAGTCAGAGATGTTGAGTCCTTAAAACTGAAGTTCCAGGCAGTTGTGAGCTTCCTGTTGTGGGTGCTGGGAATCAAACTCAAGTCCTGTACAAGAATCAATATATACCCTTAACCACTGAGCCATTTCTTTAGCCCTAAACTCAGATCTTTATGCTTGCAAAGCAAACACTTTACCAACTGAGTCAAATTCCCACACTAATTGTCTCATTATTTTAAAGGTATTTTTAGGCCAGGCGGTAGTGGAGCAAGCCTTTAATCTCAGCACTTGGGAAGCAAAGGCAGGTGGATTTCTGTGAGTTCGAAACCAGCCTGGTCTACAAGAGTTAGTTCCAGGACAGGTTCCAAAGCTACAGAGAAACTCTTTTTCAAATAAATAAAAATGAAAGAAACAAAAGTATTTTTTAAGGGAATTTTTTTATGTGCATAGGTGTATATGTATGTCTATGCACCATGTGTATAGAATACCCTCAGAGGTCAAAAGAGTCAGATACCCTGGAACCGGAACTACATTTGGTTGTGAGCTATCATGTGGATGCTAGGAACCAACTCAAGCCCTCTGGAAGAGCAAACAGTGCTCAACTGCTGAGTCATTTTTCTAGCCCCTTAAAAACATTCTTTAGTGGGGTGGTGGTGGTACACACCTTTAATCCCAGCACTTGTGAAGCAGAGGCAGGTGAATCTCTGTGAGTTTGAGGCCATCCTGGTCTACACAGCAAATCTCTGGACAAGTTCCAAAGCTACAAAGAAACCCGATCCCCACTCCCCAAAAAAACTTTAAAATAATTGAGCAATTAATCTTAATTTACTTTGGGAGTAAAATTTCCATTGTAATAAAATGAAAAGAACATGATGAATTTGTATCAACTATTTAACACTGCCAGCATCAACTTTGCTGTTTACACTATAGGAATGGTAATGTCTACTTCAAAAGGTATTCCAAGGATTGAAACTGTAAACCATCTGAAAGGTTCACGTGCTGAAAAATCCTAACAATCAAAAAGTATAAACTTGAAGTAAGAAACATCTTATTTAAAATTACACATAAATAAATATTCTTATTCACAAGCTGGGCAGCATCTAGGGTGTGTGAGTGTGTGTGGGGGGGGGAGGGGGAAGAAATCAGAGGCATGTCTACATAGTAAGTTCCAGTCCAACCAGAAATACAGTAAAGACCTTGTATGAAAAAATAAAAATTCTCAGTCATATTCATAATCTTATTTCATTTCTGTAAAATTATATATTTGTAAAATAATTATAGAGGGTAATCTATAGTTAAGAGCACTGGCTGCTGTTCCACAGTTCCTTAGTTCAATTCCCAGCAACTGCATAGTGGCTCACAACTGTCTGCAATAAGATCTGGTGACCTCTTCTGGCTTGCTTGCAGGCATACATGCAGGCAGAATGCTGTATAATAAATAAATCTTAAAAAATAACTATAGATGGTGATCTAACACCTCTGGTTTCTATAGAAATTTGCATTCATGTACCCAGAATTATATCACAAAGTACAAGGCAAGTGGCTACATAACAAGAACCCATCCTTTGTCACAAAATACCTGAGCAAAACAATCCCAAACAGTCTATATTTTGTTGGGGTTTTCACAAATTCACTATTTGGAACAAGTCAAAATATGTTTTTAGACAGTACTGAGCAAAACAAGGATTTCTTATGGCAGTTGTTTATAATAAATGATAACTAGAAGAATTGCAGACCTGTACTTGTTCTCAGTCTTTTCCACTCTGAGGTGCAATCCTTTATGGGTTTTAGGACTAATGTGAGTATGAGGGTCAAAGATGTCAAATTCTAATTATGAAAAATAGCTTAGGCTAGACAGTAGAGGCAGGAGGATCTCTGACTCCTAGGCCAGCCTAGTCTACCAAGGTAGTTTCAGGACAGCCAGAGCTACATAGAAAAACCCCGTCTCTAAAAACCAACCAACCAACCAACTAAATAAACAAATGGAAGGAATAAAGAAAAAGTGAGTTTAGCTCTAATCCTAAAATCTCAAAACAAAAATCCTAAATTCCCTTTTTTGTTTTTCTTTTTTTCTGAGACAAGGTTTCTCTATGTAGCTTTGAAGCCTGTCATGTAGACCTGGCTGGCCTTGAACTTATGGAAATTTGCCTGAGTGCTAGGCTTAATGACATGTGTCATCACTCTCCAGGCTAAATTCTTAGTTTGAACATTTTTTCCACTATACTTTGGCTTCTTTTCAATCCCCTAATACAGTGAAAATTAAAGGAAGAAAATAAACAAAACAATAACTATAAATGGGCCAGGCATGGTGGTTGTACACCTGTGATCCCAGCACTCAGAAGGCAGAGGTAGCAAGACCACACATTTTGAGGCCAGCCTTATCTACAAAGTGAGTTCCAGGACAACTAAGGTTGCATACAGAGAATCTACTTTAAAAACCTACTCGAATACATTTTCAAGTTGTTTAAGTGGTTGTGACAGTTCTTTGTGCCTCACTCAAAAGTTTTACGATAAAGTTCTCTAGAAGATGCAACTCAAGTGGTATCTGTATATTAATCAATTTTTATTCAGCAGGCAATTACATGAACACTATATAGGTCTTTCTCCCTTTTTGAGCACTGATGGACAAAACTGAGCTTTAACTCATGGAGTTGTATTTTAATTGTTGTGCAGACAATTCAACAACTGAAGAAAAAGACAATTTTCAAGTTTTGGCATTTTCTGTTTCTTAGTTTTTCCAATAATAACATTTATTGTTTAAGTAAGCTATAATTTTCCCATTAATTATAGATATAAATGGGGCTAAGGGTATGGCATGGCTCAGTGGTAAAGGGCTCACACTGTAAAAAAAAAGAAAAGAAAAAAATTTTAAGTATAAATATAATCGGATCACTATAATGCTGTACACACCAAGACTTAGTAGGTTGGCCACACTCAAAGATGCCTCATATGCTTTAAGGACTTCACTATCATAAAATTAACAATTTGTCAATTATAATCAGATATTCTAGACCCCTGTGAATTAGTATAACTATAATTAAATGTGTTAAAATTATTCTCTTTCTCAAACTCACAAAGATCCGCCTGTCTCTGCCTCCTGAGTGCTGGCATTAAAGGCTTGTGCCACCACCGCCCGGCTAAAATTATTCTCTTTTATAAAATTATCCTACACTAAACTTACTTCCCTCTGGGCTGTTTGTACTGATCACGAGTACTACTAATCCTTTGCTTTCCTGAGTCACTTAAGAAGTCTGAGGGCTAGGAGATATAGCTCAAGTGATGACACTTATTCTCGACGCACAAGGTTCTAGATTTGATTCCTAACACCTCTCAACAAAGTGTTCATCATGTGTTCTGGTTATTCTTTTTTTACCAAGTGGATATACTTGAATATATATCTGAATTCTCTATCTTATACCTTAATTGGAAACGTAAGACCAATGTTGAGAACAATACAAAAATGAATTTAAAATATTTTTGCTCTGTATCCTACAAAATTCAGGAAAGGGGGAATGAAAAGTAGATCTTGTAACAAGTTAAGTTTTTAATGAGATGGAATCCTGGCGACCATGACAAGCAGGGTTTATATAACCCAATAAAATGAGAGACTTGGATATTCTGTAGAATAGTGAAGATATCCATGTTAAGTAAGAATATACAGTGGAAAAACAGGTTGGCTAATTGTAGTAGATCCACCACAGAGGGCAAAAAGAGCCAAGCAGAGTTATAAAATTGATACACGAAACACCTGTATGCCATTGTGTGGTGGGTAATGGCTACATCATTGTGATTCTTCTGGCTGGTGATAATGATGATGTAAGCAGGGAGAGAGATGGTTCATCAGAAAAAATGGTGGTAGTGTTTAGAGATCAGAGAGAAAACTGTATAATTTCTGGTGCTGTGCAAGTATCAGTTACAAGAATAGGTATTATTTGTAGATCAGGCAATATTGGTTTAAGCCAGTAATACACAGAAAAACAATAAACAGTTTTCCATGGAACAAACATGAAAACTGTTGAGGACTTTTGCATAAAGTTTATTTTATATTAGGCAGACCGTTTTCAAATAAGATAGTATGATTTATTACAAACATGAAAAAATACATGAAAAAAAATACACCCAGACCAGGCGGTGGTGGCGCACGCCTTTAATCCCAGCACTCGGGAGGCAGAGGCAGGCAGATCTTTGTGCGTTCGAGACCAGCCTGGTCTACAAGAGCTAGTTCCAGCACAGGCTCCAAAGCCACAGAGAAACCCTGTCTCGAAAAAAAGGAAAAAAAAAAACCCACCCAGACTCCCCTTCTTTTGTTTTTGTGTTTTGGAACAAAGTCTCCTCTATGTAGCTCTGGCTGTCTTGAAATTCGCGATTTCAAGTGACCAGGCTGGCCTTGAACTGCAACAAGGTTGGCCAAGACTCTTATTATCTTTTCCTAGACAGAGAAAAGGAAGATCCAGAGTACTTGAGATAAGAGAAACAGGAGAAAAATAATATCAAAGTAGTCAGAGAATATAAAGCAAACAAAAACAGTGGATGGTGGAAAATGCCACCTGTCAAAAAAAAAAGTACACAAGAAACAAGTAGATCTAGCAGTAAAAAGGTCATTGTTTATTTATTACAGTTTGAATGTTAAAACAATTCAACTTCTTAGAACTCAAAATCACAACAAAATCCTGGTAACACTATCAACATTTATCACATATACTCAACAACTAACTAAGTGCATTAACTATTTCACTGTTAGAAAAAAATTCATGTCTGTGGTTGATGAGCTGGCCCACTTAAATTCAATCTGTTGGACATGGCGGAGGAAGATAGTTGAAACCAGATATTACAGAATTTGCTCTCCAGTTTACACATGCATGCCATGGTGTGTACACACACACACACACACACACACACACGGTGTGTACACACACACACACACACACATAGAAAAAAAGAATCAAGTTTAAGGAAGAAGAAAATGAGGTACAGGGATGTTTAGACTTGTCCAAAACCACACAGAGGATTGTTACTATCTAGCCCAGGAAAGCTTCAATTCATGATCCTCCTGTCTCAAAGTATCCCCTCCCCCAACGCATTTTAAACACATATGATCTGGAGAGATGTGTCAATGGTTAAGAACACTTGTTGTTTCTTGCATAAGACCTCATTTTGATTCCCAGTACCCACATGGCAGCTCACAATTGTCTGTAAACTTAAGTCCCTGGAGATATGATGTCCTCTTCTGGGTTCCACACAGGTACTAGGCACACATACTGTGCACAAACATACATGAAGACAAAACAACCATATACATAAAAGAAAAGCAAACAAAGAACAAATATGTACATTTAGAATAGAGAATGGCAAGGGCTGGGTATGTACCTCAGTTTGTAGAGTGCTTGCCTAGCATTCACTAAGTCCTTGGATTCGATTTCCAGCACCACATAAAATGGGCTGAAGGCATTACTTATTTTCCAATCGTTTGTTCTCTTTTTTTTTTTTTTTTTTGGTTTTTCGAGACAGAGTTTCTCTGTGGCTTTGGAGCCTGCGCTGGAACTAGCTCTTGTAGACCAGGCTGGTCTCGAACTCACAAAGATCCGCCTGCCTCTGCCTCCCGAGTGCTGGGATTAAAGGCGTGCGCCACCACCGCCCGGCCTCGTTTGTTCTCTTGAAATTAATTTAAAAACACTTTTAGTAGGACATACATGAACTTGCAGAATCGAAGAAGTAGAGGCAGGAAGATGGGAAGTTCAAGATCACTCTTGGCTATACAACAGCTGAGGCCAGTCTAAGCTACACAAACCCTGCTCTAACAATCACGGTAAAAAAGTAGACTACTCAGATGTGATGATGCACAGCTGTAATCTCAGCCACTCGAGGCTGAGGCAGGAGGGTCACTTGAGCCTAGAAGACTGAGACCAGTCTGGATAACATAATAGCCCTCACAAACAAAACAAAACAATGCAAGCAAGCAGACAAAATCATTAAGAATGGAAATATATAAGAATGGAATATTATTTTGAACGCAAAACTTAATGTTGAAGCATTCAAGAGCCTGACATGGAGGATTGCTTGAGCCCAGGCCCTCAAAGCTATTCTGGGCAACATCATATGACCTTCTTATAAGTATACACATTTGATATCTATATATGTACTTCAGTGCTAGAGATAACAATACAGAAAGAATGCATTCAGAAATGCAGACCAAACTGCATACAGGGAAGGCTGAGACAATTTCTGTTACAGTTATATATTTTACTTCCATACAAATTTTTACAATAATCAAAAGAGTTGGGTTGTTTTGGTCAAACTGATCTCCAGCAGATCCTCTTGAACTATCACTGGCAATTTTCCATGCATAGAAATATCCCCACTGTAAACTACTTTTAATGCTCTCAGATTTTTATCCAGGCTAAGAAAGACAACTGCTAAGTAGACTGATCTCAACCAAGAAACAAAGTTTGGACCTAAATTTAATTTTGTCCTAACATAGGCAATATCTACCAGTGAACATTTACATTCAGCCTTATTTTAGCCAACAAAATGAAGTAGTTTGTCATCATAAATCCAATTATTACTTTTCAATTGACCTTCAGCTCAACATTATCTTGGATCTGCTTCCCCAGTGCTAGGATTATAGAGGTTTGCCATGTTTTGTGGTTTGTGCATACTATTCAACTAAACTGAGTTGTCTCCAGACTTTATATTACCCTATTTTATAAAGCAAACTTGCCACCCTCCAAGAAACAAAGATCTGCACTATGAAATAAACCTTTCACTTATTCAATAACTTAGTGTTTCTATACTCTAAAATATTCCATATTTGAAAAATAAAATCAATACTATTACTTGAGTATTCTTAAGCAAACCAACTGCATTATGATCCAAAACCTATTTTCTCAATCCTTTATTCATAGTTTTGCAGTTTTATTAATGAAATGACTCAATTACAAATATCTTCAAAATGCTTATCAAATAATGTAATCATCTTCTGCACCAAAATGATATATTTTTTCAATTTCATCCCCTGTACCCAAAGTACTCATTAGCTACTCTTTTTACAATTCTGAAGTACAGCTGGGTAGTGGCGGTTCATGCCTTTAATCCCAGCACGGGGAGGCAGAAGTAGGAGAATCTTCCAGAGTAGCTTTTAAAAATCTAATGACTAATTTTAAAAGATCCTACCAGCAATCTTTGATAATGAAATACATATTCTAAAAGGCAGGCCTAAAGAAACATCGTGAATGTATAAATATTGAAAAGCAAACACTGGAAATAACAAGTTCTGGGATTAAAGGCATGTGCCACCACTGCAGCTACAAGTTAGTTTTAAAAAATATAGTACACTACCATTTCTAGGGCTGAGCTGTGTGGTACAGCAGTTGCCTAGCATGTGAGGTCCTGTATCAGTTTCCAGCATCAGAACAATACTCTACCATGTGAAAAATATAAGCTGCCAAAAAAAAGCATTAAGAGGGGGTTAGAGAGTCCAATCAGGAGTTAAGAGCATCTCCATATGCTCTTCCAGAGGACCTGAGTTCAAATCCCACCACCCACATTAGGTATTTAATTCCAGCTCTTGGGAATACAATACTTCTTCTGCTCTCTAGGGATACCTGTACACACATATAATATACATGTAAATAAAAATAAAATAACTACAAATATTTATTTTATGTGTATGAATATTTTGCCTACATGAATGTGTAAATGTATGTGTCCGTTGGATGCACTGGAACTGGAAAATGACCCCTGGTCCTCTGCAAGACAAGTACTCTTAGCCCAGCGATGGTGGCACACACCTTTAATCCTAGCACTCGGGAGGTAGAGGCGGGTGGATCTATATGAGTTCGAGGCCAGGCTGGTCCAAAGAGCGAGTTCCAGCAAGGCTCCAAAGCTACAGAAAAACCCTTGACCTGGAAAAGAACCCCCCCCAACAAAAAACCGAAATAAACAAACAAATAAAAACAAGTACTCTTTATTACTGGGCCAACCCTCCAGTCCTAATATTTAAAAAAGCACGAGGGGGAGCATATGCCTTTAATTCCGTCCAGTGCTTGGGAGGTAGAGGCAAGCAGATCTCCGAGTTTGAGGCCAGCATGGTCTAAAGAGTGAATTCCAGGACAGCCAGGGCTACACTTAGAGAAACCCTGTCTCAAAAAACAAACACAAAATACAGATAGGGAACTAAAAGCAGGAATAAACATTGTCCCTTTGTACTCATAATTTTACTACAAAAACAAATTATGCTTTTAGAGAAAAATGTTGTTTTCCTTCAACAATCAAAAAAAAAGTCTGTGCTTTCCCTCCCATCTCCCTTTTACTTGGAACCATTCATTGTGTTTGCCTTTTTTTTTTTTTTTTCCCGAGACAAGGTCTCTCTGTAGCTTTGGAGCCTGTCCTGGAACTAGCTCTTGTAGACCAGGCTGGCCTCAAACTCACAAAGATCCGCTCGCCTCTGCCTCCTGAGTGCTGGGATTAAAGGCGTGTGCCACCACCGCCAGGCTGTTTGCCTTTTAAAATTAGTCCTTTGATTCTAAAATTATTTGTACATGTACTTAGCTTCCATAATAAGTGCTAATGAAAGTCTGTGACAATCATATCTTTTCACTAGGATTATTCTGCTCACTCATCAGAAAACAAGATTCAACATAGTTTTTTCTTTTGATACAGGGTCTCATTTTGCAGGTCTTGTTGACCTTGAGCTCACAAAAATCCATCCTTTTCCTGAGAACTAGGATTAAACGTGTGCACATTTAACTATCAAAATACCATGAGTGCCAAGGAAATGGCTCAGCAGGTAGAAGTCCTGACAATGAAAGCCCGACAATACAAGTTTAAACCTGGAACTCACATAAAAGTCAATGACACACATGTGCAATTCTGGGACTGAAACCGTGACAGGAGAATCCACTTGAAGCTAGTGCAACAGAAACAACACTCTACCTCAACAACATGGATGGCAGGAACTGATTCTTGAAAGCTTCCTTCAGACTTGCACACAACCCCCTTTAAAATTCCTTGAGTTTTGGGGGCTGGAGAGATGGCAGTTCACAACTATCTGTAACACCAGATCCAGGGGATCTGACACTCTTATACCAACATACATAGAATTAAAAAAAAAAATTTCTTGAGTTTTCTCATAGCATTCAGAACAGTATTTGACATACAACAGTGTTAAATCAATGTAGGTAAAACCTATATTGATTTGAATTGTCTGAATACGAACATCCATATTTATGCATTGTGGTCAAAATTACTTATAAAAATACTATTTTGATTTGTTTTTTGAGAAAGAGCCTCAATATGTAGTCCAGGGTGGCCTTGAACTCAAGATATGCCAGTCTGGGATTAAAAGCATGTCACCATGCCAAGCCATAAAATACTATCTTAGGTATAATGGGAATGTAAAATGTATAAAATCCCATAAACTCATAAGGTCTGTAATCCTTAAGATGGTAGCTTTAAAAACTCACTCCAGTTTATTTAACTGGTATATTTTGTGCATGCATACAAACAGCAGATGATAAAACTTCTTTACTTCCTCCATGTGGGCCCTAAGGATTTAAGTCCATTGTCAGGGTTGGTGAAGGGTACCTGTACCTGTTGAGCCTTATTACAGGCTCTGAAATGGAGTTTTAAATTTGGTAGATTTCCATGATTTAGATCTTAACATGAGTATAATAAAAATCAATGCTACTTCCCAATGATTCTACTAAAGACAAACAAGGTTTTTGGTTCTAAAATCATCTCTTAGACGTGAAAATGAGAAATTAGAACCTGAATGTTCTAGTAGAAGGAGGTAGATATAACCAAGAAACTGACCTTATAAGAACAAAAAAAAAAAAAAAGGGAAAAAATTTCTATATTCTACAAATATAAACCCTTTCTTTGTGAAATAAAACAGTTCAAAAATTGCCATCTGGCTATTTCTAATTTAGCAGCTCATTACATTGAACTGTCAAATTATCAATAGATATGCTAAAAAAAATAGGAAAATAAATTACAGTGCCCAGGTGAACCCAGCAGCCCCCTTTCAGTCACTACTTAAATCTGAATGAGGACAAAACCATCATTCTTTTTCCTTCCTGTCACCCACTGTTCAACCACAGCATGTATACAAAGTATTAAATTTAAAGAAAATACATTTATATAGGTAAGATTTTCATTGGATAGAATGGATTATATTTTGGAAAACCATATTCTATTATTCAGTATTTGATTACATCATCAATAGGAAAAGCAGAACAGAAATGTTTAAAGTTAGTAAAGTAGAATATAATCTTTGTAGATAATACTTATTTCAAAAGATCTCTAATAATTGAAAGATTTCATTATGACCTTGTCACTTTCCATAAAATGACCCAATACAAGTCTTTCAAGAAAAAAGTCAAGGTCTTTCTCACAAACATCTTTTGTGGGGTGTGTGGGGAAGGCATTCAAGGATAATTTCATTCCAGATTTTAAAAAAAAAAAAATCCAGGGCAAGTAAGCTATAAATCTTGGCAGCTAGGTGGAGAGGAACAAGGAAGAAAAATGTCATGCCATTGCAGTTAAGCCTGGAGGTCAGCCACATGGCAGATAAACAAGTCATATGCCAAGACGAGGGAGGCTACCCAAAAGAGAAGGAAGCCCAAAGTGTTAGGAAAACCGTATTTAGGTTCTGGCCAGCATCCAAAAGGAAAAAAGAAAAGTCGTATCTTTTGAATAAAGACTCAGGAAGGAGGAAAGACTCAACAAAACTACATGGTAGCTCTGGAGCAACATACTCTAACATATTTTATAAGCAAATGATCAGAAAATAAATACAACCAGTACAGATATTCCCTTGTAAAACTATGTGAAACTACTTTCACAAAAACAGCCAAACCTTCTCAAGCTTGACATTGAGTTGTAAAAATAAAAAAGCTTAAAATATAATAAAATAATCATAGATTGGCCAGATGGCTCAGCAAGCAGATAAAGCACTTGCTATTTATACCTGATGCCAAATTCAACCCCTGAAACAATTTAAAGGTAGGAGAGAACTGACTCTGACCAAAGTTGTCCTATCATCTCCAAACTTATGTCATCCTACATTATCCTATCATGTGTGGTGTGTGTGCACAAATAATAATATAAGGCTTGCTCGACAGTAGTAGTGCATGCCTTTAATCCCAGCACTTGAGAGGCAGAGGCAGGCCAGCCTGGTCTACAAGAGCTAGTTCCAGGACAGGGTCCAAAGCTACAGAGATACCCAAAAAAGTAAGTCTTAGGAAGTTAGGGGTTTTACCAAAAGAAGTCTCTGTGCAAAACATGTAGATGAAAAGTATGGAAATATTAGTCCTGTATCTTAAACTATATTGATCACCCCAACTGACATTAGAAAAACAAGCAAAGGCAATACACACAGTAACATACTGATTTAAATATTGCCAGAAGTATCTGAAGTTGTAACACAAGCATGGCAGCACACGCCTGCAAAGTTAGCCTACTGGTAAGTAGAAGCAGGACTACCCAGAGTTCAGGATTACCTTCTTCCCATACAGGGAATTCTAGAGCAGCTTGAACTAAGACCATTTCAACCCTCTGCCCTCTCTACCCCCCCGAAAAAACCCCACCCTTGAAATTATAAATAGCAAATTGCACTAAAGTTAAAAGTTCCCTTTCACTTAACCAATGTTTTTGTGCAAATATGTGGGGGAAAATATGGAAAATGAAGTAAATTAAGCTATTAGAAATGCAAAGGACTCTGATCATATGAAAATATGCTCAATCTTCTTCATAAAAGAAACACAAATCAAAATTTTCCTGAAACAACCTTCAAAGTAATTTGCCAGGCTTTTCTGACAATTTCATATGTGAAATATTTTTTTTTAACCCAAAAGTACTAACAAGTTATCTTCTCTAAACATGACTTAGGAAACAAGATTATCAATAAAATTGAAATTTAAAATTTCATTAGGCTGAATGGAAGACTTCTTGGATTTGAGAAGTTCTGATGAATCTTCTGGACTCTTTGATAGAGCAATTCTACTTCTAGTAATTAAAAAAAGAAATGTGTCATGGGTATTTTGCCTAAATGTGTACTTGTGCACCACATGTACTCCTAAGGCCAGCAGAGTGTGTCAAATCCCCTGCAAATAGGGTTACACATGGTTGTGAGGTACCATGTGGGTGTTGGGCATCAAATTCAAGTCTTCTGCAAAAGTAGCCAAGTCTTAAGAGCTAAGCCATTTCTTTAGCCCCATACTTCTAGGAATTTAATCTACAAATATTCAGTATAACTGGAAATTATTCGCTGTAGTAATATCGGTAAAACAAAAACAAAAAAACAAGTTGAACCAGTGGTGGCATACGCGTTTAATCCCAACATGGGAGGCAGAGGAGGGGGATCTCAGTGAGTTTCAGGACAGTTATAGAGAAATCCTGTCTTGAAAAACAAAAACAAACACACAAAACAAAACTTCGAAATAAAAAAAACACCAAATGACAAAAAACAAACAAAAAACCAAGTTGGGAAAGCATTTAATGTCCTGAAATACAGAAGAGAGTAAACAAAAGACAGTATATTGTGTGCTAATAAAAAAATCCACATTTGGGGCTGGAGAGACACCTCAGTGTTCAAGAGCACTGACTGTTCTTCCAGATAATCTGGGCTCAATTCCCAGCACCAACATGGCAACTCATAGTAACTATAATTTCATTAAACTAATGCCCTCTTCTAGCCTCCAAAAGCACCAAGCATACACAATACAGATATGCATGCAGAAATAAGAAAGCATGTACACAAACACATTAGATATCTTAAAACTCCTGAGAAACTGAACAATGTTACTGATGGAAGGTTTGTGCTTCAGCTCTCCATTGTAAGTACCTTTTTTTTTTCTTTTGGTTTTTCGAGACAGGGTTTCTCTGTGGCTTTGGAGCCAGTCCTGGAACTAGCTCTTGTAGACCAGGCTGGCCTCGAACTCATAGAGATCCGCCTGCCTCTGCCTCCCAAGTGCTGGGATTAAAGGCGTGCGCCACCACCGCCCGGCTGTAAGTACCTTCTTAATTTCCCTGACCTTTGACTTTTATTGACATGCATTTTAAAGCTTTTCTTTAAGAGATTCGTACCTTTTGGGTTTTTGTTTGTTTTGGGTGGTCCTTGGAATTGAACTTGCTAGGTACATTTTCTACCCCTTATGACTTTTGTCTAGCTAAATTGTCTATCTTGACCTTGAACTTGCTATGTAGCCCAAGTAGGATTTGAAGTGAGGTTCTTCCAGTCTCTAAAGCAGATAAGATTACAGATATGTACTACCATGCCTAGTTGTTTTTTATGTTAATATAGTAAATGTACTGTCAGTTCTCAAAACAGTTACAAAAACTTTTTAAGAATGCACAAAAGAAATAAAACATACATTATACATATTAAAATTCAAAGTATAAAACAGTTCAATTATATGTTAACATACATATTATTGTGTTCCTATAGAGGTCAGAGAGCAACTGCTGGTGCCAGTCCTTGCCTTCCACCTTGAGACAGGTTCTTTTGTTTGTCACTGCTTAGGTAGCTAACTCACACTTCTGGAAATTCTTTGTCTTCACCTCCCATCTCACCGTAGCAGGGCTGAGACATGTGCCATTGCATCTGCATTAGATGGGTTCTGGGGATCCAAATTTAGGTCCTCATGCTTGCATTAAAAACACTTCAACTCTGTAGACATCTCTCCAGCCCTGAATGGTATTTATTTTTGGGAAAGATTATTCTTAGCCTCTAAACATCTACTGGAATTGAAATTAGGCATAGTAACATATGCCTATATTTTCAGTACTTGGATGCCTGATTCAGGGAAATGAGAATTCAAGGCCAGTAGGATTACAAAACAAATTCAAGGGCAGCCTGGAGTTCACACTATCTTAAAAATAAATGAAATTTTAGTCAACATCTTTAAGAAACTGCTTGCTTGATGCCACAATCACAAACTTTCAGGATTAGACAGTAAGATGGCTCAATGGCTATGTGTGTTTGCTGCCAAAGCCTGAAGAACTGAGCTCAATTCCTGTAATCCACATAGTAGAAGACAATTGTCTACAAGCTGCTTCCTTTTGACCTCCAGATCACTGATACACTGTATGTACATACATATATACTTAAATAAATTAACCAGATTTGTAAAATATTTATAATCTTCCATTAAAAATAAAAGTCAAAAGTTGGGCTGGGGAAATGGTTCAGTTATAAAGAATACTTTCTTGCAGGAGATCCGAGTTCAGTTCCCAGCACACACAATTAAAGTCATAGGGTTGGATAGAAGTAGAAATTGCTTTTGTAAGAGTCAAAGTTTGGTTTCTAGTACCCACATTCTCTAACCCTGATCTGATAGCCTTTTCTGTACTTCATAGGTACCTGACTTATAAGCACATAACCTATTGATATACATACACAAAATATATATATATAATATACACACACATATAAATAACTTAAGAATAATCAATCTTCTTAAAAATCAAGCAGGAACCAGGCAGTGGCAGTGCACACACTTGATCCCAGCACTCAGGAGGCAGAGACAGGCCAATCAAGGGTAGTCTCATCTACAGAGTGAGTTCCAAGACAGCCAGGGCTACACAAAAACACTCTGTCTTGTAAAAATAGCTGAGTTAGTAAAATCCATGTCTAACATGCCCAAAGGCCTGGGTTCAATATCTAGCATCATATAAAATGGTTATGGTGCTACAAATTTGTTAATCCAATACAAGTACACGTGAGATATAAGCAGGAAGATCAAGTAATCCTTAACTACACAATGAATATGAAGCCAGCCTGGGTGACAGAGTAAAAGACATCAAAAACCTAAAATTAGTAAATCTTGTTTTGAAAAGAAAAATGGAATTTAAAGTGTACTAGCTGAGAATATTAACGTTTAAGTGATAGTGTACACACTTGTCATGTAAAAGGCTCAGAATCCAATCCCCAGCACAAATAACAAAAGCAACCCACAAATGTAATGATAACCCAATGAGTTACTAAATGGTACACACACACATTTCTTTTAGTTTGTCAAATACTATTGGGGATGTCCAAAAACACATTTTAACTGGGTATTTTATTAACCTTGAAAGGAAATCTACTCCATCTCATAATTTGAATATTGTTAGCTGACCAGATGTTTTCTTTCAGCAAATTGAAGAGGTAATTCCACGGTGTTATTGCTTCCTCTGCTGCTGTGAGGTGTCAAGCTAACTGCCATCAGTTTGAGGGTCACGGGTATCCTGTATTCATTCACTCTTGGTGGCATTTTGTGGCTGTTAACTTTTGTTCTCATACATCTGGGTGTAGCTCTCTTCTACCCTCAATCCTTCCTAGGATTCAAGAACTATCATGAATCTGAGTCTAGAATCCTAGAAAATTCTTCCAACTCTGCTTTGCCTTTGAGACTTTCTTCTTTTAGAATGTCAAGAAACATTTTTGTTTTGTTTTGTTTTTAGTCTGTTAAAGCTCCAAACTGGATTCCTTTGATTCTCCTTTATCCTTTTCCAGTGTATGATCCGAACTTAACTCTATTTAGCTTCTGAAAATTTTGGAGGTCTGTAGCTACTACAAGTAGTTTCTTTCCATGCTTAGAAACAACCAAAATATTCCAAGTTAATCTTTGAGGCCTCATATGAAAGTGTACTCCTCTTGAAGTTTGAATAAATGTTTGCCAAGCATCAGTATCACAATTTAGGATGAGTCCCCTTAAGCAGACGGTTGAAATATTTTTCTCCATATTTAACCCATGTAACACTGTTACATGGTTTTTTTTTTTTTTTTTTTTTTTTTTTTTTTTTTTTTAGCAGGATTTCCCCTATTCCATTCTTCGGACCAAAGAAACTTATCTCATCCTATCCAGTTTGTAAAATGGCATAGACTTAATCCTGGTTCACTGTTGTCATTCTAAGTGTAGTCTTTTAGCACAGACTTCTAAGGAAAGAGACATCCCATCGAACTTCCAACACAGACAGGTCTTGAGCTTTACTAGAGTGTAGATTTCCAATTGCAGCTCATATCCTCCCGGTCTGGCAAGTTCTCTCAAGACAAAGTTTAACCACTCCTATCTTTGAACTTCTCTTCCATTTTCCTCCCAGCAAGGCTGTGGTCTTTGGAATTTGTTGTTGTATTGACAACTCTTCAACACTTTAAAGATGTTCTTAACACTCTATCCAACAGGTTAACTTGAGAAAAAAGATGAGTATCTTAACTCGTTACCCAATACTCTTCTGTAGTACATATTGTTAACATCAATTGCCCTCAAATTACAGCAAACAGCACTGCATGCAACATTCTTGAAATAGTAAATTTCAAAGGTAAAATACTAAGGTTTAACAAAACTCAACCAAGTATATTTTTCCTCTAAAAAACTTTCATAAGACCAGTATTTTGATATCATTACTGTTTAGTATGTCTGAGAGGTTTAGATTAAAAGCTTTTACTTAGAAACAAAGTGACATTAAACATAGACTGTAAAACTAAAAGCTATTCTTTTTGTTTTTATTGAAGTTTTATTTAACTTAAATGTTAAATTTAAGTTAAAACAAGAACATATATGAGTCTGGAAACCATGGAATGAGGTAAGAGAATAACAATGAATGTTGGCTCTCTCCTGCTTTGTAAGTTCCAAGGACTTAACTCAAATTATCATGCTAAGTGGCAAGCATTGTGATCTGCTGAGTCCTGCAGATCCACTTTATTTTTGTTTTATGAGACAGGGTCTCTCTATGTAGTTGTGGTTGTCCTGGACAGTTATGAAGATCAGGTTGATCTCAAACTCACAGAAATCTGCCTGCATCTGCCTCTTAGGTGCTGGGATTAGAGGTGTGTGCTACCATGCCTCGTTTAGGCCCATATTTTCCATATTTTTTTGAAAATATAAATGACCCCAACAATTTTTCACTCATGGGTCACATATCAGCATAATTGAAATCAGCAGTTTTAATCATACCTGTCAAAGGAACAGGAAAAGTTAAAATGGTTATCCTGTAATTCAGCAAATCAACCCATGAAACTTGACAACACATGTACTCAAGTTTTTATAATATAGGTACATATGCAAATATCTCAGACTTTTTACTTCAATGTGGATAAATTTTATTGTACCCAGTAAGGAGTTTCATCTTCTTAAAATCAGTTTTTGGAATTTTTATTTATTTATTTTTTTTGGAAATTTAGGTTAGTATAAATGGATAATCATACAAAACATCACCCCCATGTACACTTTTTTAAAAATGTTATATCAGGATAGTCAGGCAAATGTCCAGAATAAATAAATAAATAAAAGGAAAACTTGAGGAACTAAGGTTATCACGCTCTAGGACAGCATTGTATGATAAAAAGGGGAGAAGAGGTAAGGGAATGAAACTGAATAAGGGTAATACAAATGTCAAAGAATCTTTCTCTCAAATTAAATGTTAGGGATATTAGACAATTAAAAAGAATAGCTAAAAAAAAAAATGACCCTCGACCAAAGAATGGATAAGAAAAATGTGGTACATTTACACAATGGAGTACTACAAAGCAGAAAAAAATTTAACAGCTTGAATTTTTCAGGAAAATGGATGAAGCTAGAAAACATTATTTTGAGTGAGGTAACCCAGACACAGAAAGCCAATTATTACATGTACTCACTCATAAGTTTTTTGTTGTTGTTGTTTTTAAAGAAAACCAACCTACAAACCACAATCCCAGAGAACTTAGACAACAATGAGGACACTAAGAGAGACTCACATAGATCTAATCTACATGGGAAGTAGAAAAAGACAAGATCTGAGTAAATTAGAAGCATGGGAACCTTGGGGGAAGAGTAGAGAGGGAGCAGAGAAAAATGTAGAGCTCAATAAATATCAATAATAATAATAAGTAGCTTTTGGAGGCCCATTAGATGGTTCAGAAGATAAAGGCACCTGACCCTGACAACCTAAACTCTATCCCAGAGCCCCACATAGTAGGAAAGAACAACTCTGGTAGGTGTCCTGACACCTACAAGTATGCTCTGACATTCATTTGTTTATAAGTGTGCACAAAGCACGTTTTAAAAGTTTCTTTAAGGTCCTGAGTTCAATTCCCAGCAACCACATGGTGGCTCACAACCATCAGTAATGAGATCTGGGGCCCTCTTCTGGCTTGCAAGCATATATGGAGGCAGAATATTGTGTACAAAAATAAATAAATAAATCTTTAAAAAAAAAAGTTTCTTTAATGCTTAAGTATAAAACAGACTTTTTCTATATATGTCAGTTATCATATCTGTAAAAGTATCAGCCATATAAAGTTTTATAATAGTTAAAGTGGAACGTTGTTATAAACTGTTATATTCTAATTTTTAAAACTTACAATTTATGATTGGGGCCAGAAAGGTGCTCACAGGTTAAGAACAAACACTTGCTCTTCTTGCAGAGGACCAGAGTTTGGCTCTCAAACTCATACAACAGCTTATAATCTTATCTGAAATTTCAGATCCAGCAATCTGATGCCTTCTTTTGACTTCCATGAGTACCAGGCAGATATGTAGTATACAGATATCTATACGGGCAAAACACCCGTATACATAATTTAAGACATTAATTAAAATTCAGGATTTGGAGGCATGTAATTATCCAGCAAAGATCCCCACTCCATCTTCCTAGGGCAGGGTTTTACCTCAGGCAAGCTCAAAAATCAAAACCCTTCCTACCTTTATGATTTCTACATACTTGGAATAAATCCTGCGTATGTTTTTGATATTCTAAAAAGTAAGTAAATGTGATCAAATGCCAGTACTCATACTCATGCCAGTATGGTGAATGCCTTTAAGAGGCAAGCAGGTCTTGGTAGGATAGCTTGGGCTAAAAAGAGAGTCAATGTCTCAAAAAATTTGACACTCATGAACTCAGAAATCAAATTTTCTTCCTCACTCTACTACCTTAAATAATAACATAGTTCTTTCTAAAAACTATGTAACATGGACATGGTGGCACATACCTTTAAGGCAGAGGCAGATTGATAATTCAAATTCAAGATTAGTTTGGTTTCAATTTAAGCAAGTTAGATATATAGTGAGACCCTATCCCAAAATAAATAAATGCAACATTACAATGCCAGTACAGCTCTTATTAACACTTTTCCCATCAACAATGTTGTTCAAGGCAATCTTTTTCAAAATCTTCTAATGCTATAAAGCATCAAATAATATTTCCTACATACATCAGGCTTCAGTGTATAAAACTTGAAGGATTTCCTTGACTAGACCTCTCCATATCTTCTATGTCTTCTACACCAAAGATGTGCAGAGCAACTAACAATATCTAGCATGTTCTTATTCAGTAGATAATGAAAAGTTAATACGCTTTGTAACTTTTTTTTCATCCTTTCTTGACAGTGAAAGTAAAATTTTTAAATGCTCCATCATTCACTATGTACCCACAGCTATGTAAAACCTCTAAAAAACATACAGAAGATGTAAGGCTTAAAAAACACAAGATATCCTAACAATCGTTGGCTCCAACAGTAAACCATACTATTGGAAAATATTTTAAAGACTACAAACAATTTTATCTGACTACAACTAACACAATCAGAAAGCACCTGAGCACCGGTTTCGTTCTACTAAAAACCCCACCTTATTAGGGCTCTTTTAAGTACTAGGCATTCACATAAACAAGCAAATCAAAAAACTGAGTGTTTGTAAAGCATAACTCTGTGCTGTCTTACAACCCAGTTCTGGATATCCTAGAAGTAATTATACAGAGCAGGCTACACTCAAGAGACCCTCTGCCTTCCAGTGCTGGGATTAAAGGTATACATCACCGCATAGGCCCTGCCCAGCCACACAATTTTCTTTAAGTTTACAAAATTACTACATAGTTTTCTCTATTTTCTTTCTCCAAGACAGGGCTCTCTGTGTAACAGCTCTGGCTGTCCTTGAACTTGTTTTGTAGATCAGGCTGGCATTAAAGGCATATGCCACCATTGCCCAGCTCATTTTCTATCCATCAAAGTTTTGGAATAAACATCACTAAATTTATTAAAAGAAAACTATACAGTTCAAATTTGGAAAACAGAATTGAAAGTTGTTTTATGGGTAAACAACTTATAAATTATAAAATCTAATAATGGCCTTCTAGAATCTTGAAGTAAATGTCTAAAGAAAATATGGAAACAATATAATCCCAGAAGTAGCCATTATTATACACTTGGGTGGGTTATAGAATACTTTCTTGTGTTAGATATTAAGTCTTTAGCTGGGCGGTGGTGGCACACGCCTTTAATCCCAGCACTCGGGAGGCAGAGGCAGGCGGATCTCTGTGAGTTCGAGATCAGCCTGGTCTACAAGAGCCAGTTCCAGGACAGGCTCCAAAGCCACAGAGAAACTCTGTCTTGAAAAACAAAACCAAAAAAAGTCTTTAATCCTAGCATTTGGGAGGTAAAGGCAGGCAAATCTCTACATGTGAGGCCAGTCTAGTCTACACAGTGTTCCAGGACAGCTAAGGATACACAGAGAAACCTGTCTCAAAAAACAAACAGAAAGGGAGAGTATGAGAGAAGTATGCTTACTTTGAGAAAAATAATCACAATCTTCATTTGAAAAAAGTACATGGGGCCTGAGAGTGTTTACCTCTTCCCCCAAATCAAATATTTACAATAAAGATGTCAGAGGTGGGGCTGGGAGTAAGCAAAACACAACAAGGAAATCTTGAGATATTATATAAAGCAAGTCGGATATAATGATTCATATCTGTAATCCTAGCATTTGGGAGGCTGAGGCCAGGTAAGGCTATATAACAATAAAACCTTATAATATAAAGCATCATTTGAGGTTGAATATAAATTATTGTACTGTGAAATGTGTTAACTGGCACAATGGCCTATTATGTGGTTGAGCAATCTACTCCAAAATCTGAAAGACTTACATAAATCCAGCTAATAAAAGAAAATTCTAGCAAGAAAACTGAGAGTAGACAATGGACATAGAGGAATTAGAAATAAAATTTAAATCCCCAGCTTTTCTTAAACTAAGTATCTCAAAAACTTATGTACCTATACACCAAAAAGCAGAGTGATGACTAACCATAGTAACACATAACACAAAAGAACTTTTATTTTTGAAACAAGGTCTCTATATATAGCCCTGGCTCACCTCAAAAATCAGAGATGCACCTGCTTCTGCCTGCTGAGTTCTAGAACTAAGGGTATGGGCCACTATGCCTCTTTACACGTTTCATTATTTGGAATTAAACCCAAGGGTAGAAAGGACACCATCACTGAACTACATTCCCAGCTCACTTCATCCTGAGACCAGACTGGCCTTGGATTCACACTGCAGGCCAAGCAATATCCTCCTGTCTTGGCCTCTGAGATCATAGGGTCCTTTAAATGCGTAGATTCTGTACTTGTACCCAAAGATTGAAAATATTCAAAAGACAAACTGTATGGATACCAAATAGATTCTTATCATCACTACATAACATTTCCACAGCAATTGCTGGGAGGTGGTGGTACACATCTTTAATTCCAGCACTCAGGAGGTAGAGGCAGGTAGATCTTGAGTTTGAAGCTAGCCTGGTCTACAGTAGAGCTAGTTCCAGGACAGCCAGGACTAGAGAGTATAACTTCAGTAAAGATTGTAGGCAACAAAAAAAGGTGGGGGGAACGGTTATGGAACAAAAGTTCTTGGTTAAGAACATTCATCGCTCTGTTGTAAAGTTCCTTTCTCTGCCCCATATAGCGCTCCTGTATCACAGTTCTAGGGGGTCCAACATCATCTTCTGGCTTTAGTCAGGCACTGCACTCATTATGTGCAAAACCACACACAAAAATAATTATTTTTTAAACAATAAATTTACTAAGTAAAAAATTGTCACAGGAGCTAGGTGGTGGTGGCACACGCCTTTAATCCCAGCACTCAGGAGGCAGAGGCAGGCGGATCTTTGTGAGTTCAAGAGCAGTCTGATCTACAGGGAAGTAAGGGCTACATAGAGAAACCCCCTGCCAAAAAAAATGTTACACTAGCTCCGAATTGTGGAGTTAAGTAGATAGGAGTTGTCCAGACTATATAATAAGGCCTGTCTAAAAACAAAGTGTGGTAATGGTGAAAAATAACTCATATATTCCCACTTGACTGATCTAATAAACAGCTAAAATATCACCAAACACCTAGTAACACACCTCAGAGCACCTCTTGACTATATAAGAACAAACAATTATCTTCAGGGGCAGGGAATGTTCAGAGACAATAATAAAATTTGACTGCTGCCCTCTAAGGCCTCAACTTCACAAAGTGGCAGGTAATCACTTTACCACGTATTCATTGTTAGAACATCAAATCACAGTACTGGAACACACAAACTCAAGCCTGTGTGTAAGCTTTGGCTCCAAAGGGTAGCAACTTGATGTATTCATGAGTAAAACCAAATTTATCTTCTCGCTATAGGTGATAACTGAAACAATGTTCTTTGCTTTAAATATGTGAATGCTTAAGCATTTAATGTGTTAAGTGGAAAAAAATTAAAAACCATTATCAATAATGGTCAGCACTGTTTCTTCAAAGGCTGCAGAAATTACTATCATAAAGAGGACCATCTCCCACATGTAAATTTTAAGATAAAGAAAAATGTCATACATCATTTGCAAAAGGTAAAATTTTCTAACTATAATGTCTACAACTGAATACGTTTAGGAAGTAATACTTGAAATTTGAGATAAAAAAATCATCTTTAGGACTTTGTTAATAACTTTCAGTATCACAACACATTACTTCAGAAGTACATTTCAACCTTTGCATTCGACAGATATTTTAAGAACTATTGATTAACACCACCAAACAGAAAAATTTTCTTTGGAAATCAACAGACACACAAAATAGCATCTTATCCACATTAAGCTTCCCTGGGCTTAAGAAAAGCAGGTGGGTTTTTCAAGGTGTAGTCAAGGCAAATATTCACTATCTTTGTTCAGATAGGGGAGCATGCAGACTTCAACTTAATATACTAACCAAATACTTTCTTGCTAAAAATTTTCTAGAGATAAATAGTTCGGTAATAAGTCAATGCACTGTTGCTAACATCAATGTAAGAGAGCAGCTTATCTGGGAATAGGGGAATCTATTGTCAGTTCTTGGGAGGTTGAGGTAGGACTGTTGTGTGTTTGAGACCAGCCTAACTTACACTGACACTGTCTCAAAACAGAACAGGCCAGTGAGACATTAGAGCATAAAAGTATTTGCCACACAAGCATGACAACCTGAGTTCAATCCCTGAAACCCACAGTGGGAAAGAGAACCAACTCCCAAGTTTCCTGATCTCTGCATGCTGTTACATTCCCACTTATAACAAACTAATCCACCTCAGTGTGGTACAATATACCTATAATTCCAGCTGTTGGGAAGTAGAGCTAGGGAAATGAGGAACTTAGGGTCATTCTTTGCTACAAAGCTAAGCATGAAGCCAACCAGAATTAAATCACATCCTGTGCAAAAAAAAAAAACAAAACACACACAAAAAAAACAAACAAACCAACAAAACCAAACCCCCTCATCAAAAACTGAAGTGTAGTTTTTAAAAACTAATATTTACTTTTGTTTGTGGGTGTGGAAGTCATTGGGAAACTTGGAAGTGGTTTTTTCCTTTATAAGAACCTAGGATTGGGTCGGGCAGTGGGGGCACATGACTTTAATCCCAGCACTCGGTAGGCAGAGGCAGGCGGATCTCTGTGAGTTCGAGACCAGCCTGGTCTAAAAGAGCTAGTTCCAGGACTGACTCCAAAGCTGCAGAGAAACCCTGTCTTGAAAGACCAAAACAAACAAACAAACAAACAAACAAAAAAAAAACCCAAAAACCTGGGATTGAACTCAAATTGGCAAATTTATGTGTGAGTGCCTATATCCCACTAGTCCAAAATTGAGGTTTTTTTTTTTAAAAAAAAATTTATTATGTATACAATATTCTGTGTGTATGCCTGCAGGCCAGAAGAGGGCACCAGACCCCATTACAGATGGTTGTGAGCCACCATGTGGTTGCTGGAAATTGAACTCAGGACCTTTGGAAGAGCAGGCAGTGCTCTTAACCTCTGAGCCATCTCTCCAGCCCCCAAAATTGAGGTTTTTTTGGTTTTTTTTTTTTTTCTTCTTGGTTCTGGTTTTTTGAGACAGTGTTTCTCTGTGTAGCCTTGGCTGTCCTGGAACTCACTCTGTAGAACAGGCTGGCTTCAAGCTCACAAAGATTCACCTCCCTTTGCCTCCCAAATTCTGGGATTAAAGGCTAGGACGACCATGGTCCAGCAAGTTCAAGTTTTAAAAGGATACATTTGAGCCAGGCACTGGTGGTGAACACGTTTATTCCCAGCACTTGGGAGGCAGAGATAGGCGAATCTCTGTGAGTTTAAGGCCAGCCTGATCTACATAGTGAGTTTTAGGACAGGTTCCAAAGCTACAGACACCCTGTCTCAAAAACAAAAATGATACATTCAAAACATGGTGGCATGTGCCTGTAATCCTAGCACCCAAGAGTCTGAGAGAGGATAATCTCAGATTAATAAAGTCGGAGACACCATGTGTTGTGGGGGGGGAATTCTAAGATTTTCTTTTCTTTTCTTTTTTTTTTTTTTTGGGTTTTCGAGACAGGGTTTCTCTGTGGCTTTGGAGCCTGCACTGGAACTAGCTCTTGTAGACCAGGCTGGTCTTGAACTCACAAAGATCCGCCTGCCTCTGCCTCCCGAGTGCTGGGATTAAAGGCGTGAGCCACCACCCCCCGGCTGTTTTGTTTTTTTGCTTTTAAAAAAGAAAACAAAGTCAACTGCCACACGTTCAAAGTCAGGGATAATGAAAAGTCCTGTGATGAAATTATTTCTATCCCCAAATATGGAAGTTGAATATATAGTATGTTGAAGCATCTGAGCATTTTGTTTACTCATGGATACCAATATTGGGGTGTATCTTCACCTCTTGGGATTTAACTCACATACCAAAATTACCCTTTTATGATTAAAAAATAAATAAAACCATACACTCTTTGGTTCACAGGGTGGCTTACAAATATCTGTAACTCCATCTCCAGGGAGTATGATGACCTCTTCTGATCTTTGTGAACACCAGGCATGCATGTGATGCACACAGGCAAAACATTCATAACACATCTAAATGTTCTTTAATTATTTAAGATTGATTTATTTTCATTATGTGTATGCATGTCTGATTGGGGATATGTGCATATGAGTGTAGTTGGAGCTAGAGTCCAAAACAGATCTTTGGATCCCTTGGGACTGGTGTACAGGCAGTTGTGAGCCTCTTCTCTTCATGTGAGTGCTGGAAACCAAACTCCTCTATCAGAGAAGTATTTGGTATTAACTTTAATTACTGAGACACCTCAAAAGCCCTATCCTCTATGACCTTAATGTCTGTATTCACAAGTTGCTATGTTATTCCACAAAGGTGGAAATTCAGACTAAAACACCATTCTCAGGAAAACTTCAAACCGCATGATTTAATTCTATTTCACAATTAATAATAGAATGTACAGACATAAATCTATTTAGTCCTTTCCTACATTTCAGACTCCTTTTGAATTTTTGACATAAGTCTCTCTCACTACTAGTACAGACTGCTACAACCCACTTGCTCCAACCTCTCCAGTACAGGTATGACTCACCACTTAGCACTATAATCCTGGTTTGCAAATTGAGAAATCCAGGACCGACGAGATGGCACAGGGGGTAAACTTGGTTGCCTTGACACCAAGTGTGACAATCTGAGCCTGATTCCTGGTCCCCATATGGTACAAAGGGAGAAACTATCCAATGACCTCTATTGGCAAGTGATGGCACTAGTGTAAGCATGTATACATACAAATAAACAATATGAAATTAAACTTGAGAAATTTAAGAATTTTAGTTAATTAGCAGAGTATTTTACAAAACAAAGAAACCAAAATGAAAAAAAAAACGCCAACAACCAAAACAAATGGCCAAATATTAGAAGAAAATAAATTTTCTAGAAGATGTAAACCATAAGTTTTATTTAAAGGAACTTTAGAAACAACTATGTTGCCGGGCAGTGGTGGCACACACCCTTAATTCCAGCACTAGGGAGGCAGAGTCGAATGTATCTCTGTGACTTCAATGCCAGCCTGGTCTACAAGAGCTAGTCCAGGACAGGCTCCAAAGCTACAGAGAAACCCTGTCTCGAAAAACAACACAAACCAACAAAAGAAACAGCTATGTCTTTTGCAAATAGTTCAATATGAAAGGCTTGAATCACAAGAGAAAAAAACTATAGACTACTACTAACAATGACAACGCTTAACTATCAGGGCTACATAAATGGGTGGGAAAGGAAAGAGAAAGAAACTTCAATAAAACTTAAAAATAATTTACTACTTGTAACAGTATGGAAATACTTCTTTTGTTTATAAAACAGTCCTATAATTATTCAAATCAATGTGGTTGTAAGTAATTCTTAGTATTTTTATATGTGTGCATCTAAGAAACAGTAGATTAAGAAGAAGAGTTTTAGAGTAAAATCTGAATAATCACACAGACATGGACCAACATTTATTACAAACAGGAAAAGTAGATCTAAGAAGAGTACAGATTTTTTTCAATAAAGGGCTATAAAGCTGAAATGTAAAAATGTCCACAGTCTACATAATTTTATCTACATTTTAAATACATTGCTTAGTATGTACAAAACATTGTAATACAGTAATTTAAACTGCTATGTGGAGGCATTAAAACAGAATCAAGAATGGAGAAGTTTATTTCAATTTAAGTCACTCATGTTCCATCTTGAGTTCACTTTCATATTCCAAGTAAGGTTATTTTGAGAAAAGTAAAAATTGTATTTTACAACCTACTATTTATAAGGAAAGAAAAACAGGTATAGAGCAAATAATTAATGTTTAAATGTTAAATGAAAAGCCATCAACTCTCTACAAGCTTTATTAAATCACAGCTTTCACAGACAGCAAGATGCACCATTGCTGTTACCAGTAGCATAACTTCTTCCTCCTTCAGCTACCCATGAGAACATCCTTCCATTCGTCAAGTTTTATGCATGTGGCTCAATTCAAGAAAAATTACTTGGAACAATAAAATATTGTATCTTACATGTTGTCAGTGTTCACTTAATTATATAAAAAGCTACAGAAACCACAAAAAGAGAGAGAAACTTAGGGGAATATAGCAAAATTGTGTAATGATCAATTCTGTGGTAACTTAGTGACCCATTAAATCCCTGTGAAAAAGCTCTGTAGAGAGAGCTGAGGTTGATTATGGCTAAAATACCCTAAAATATTAAGAAAAAATTCTATTTGTTAAGCTAAAAAAAAAACCTTAGAATTCACTTAAGACATTATATGAATTCAATGAAGCTATAGATACATTAAAATATTTCTTTTGCATAAAAACTAGTCAGATTTAGACATTATTCTGATAACAACACTCTATCATGTTATTGCCTGCTTTCTTATTAACTCTTCTGTGGCAGAAGTTACTGAATACAAGGAAAGCAATGCATTTTAATTTAAGGTCCTGGGACAAAAATGATCTTTAATATTATATATAATGGTAAGTATGTTGGTTGAATTTTCAAATTTTATAAAAATATACAATTTGATCCTAAATGTTCATCTATTAGGAGAATGTTATCACCAATATTTTTAAACTGTAACAAAAAGAAAAACAAAATCGGAAAAAGAACACCTAAGTAACAAATTTAGGGTTCCATTTTAAAGCACGTATTTTACACAGGAAAATTTACACAATGCTGTCACTGATTTAATAAAAGCTAGCCTTTTTTCTAAATTTAATTGTTATATTCAAATTTTTAACTCATATTTCCAATTAAAAATAATTAAAAAAAACTATTCTTTTATTCCTTCTGTAGTGAAACAGCATAAGTAGAATTTATAAGAAATTTCCCTGGGGAGGCATTTCTCCCCTTTACTGAAGATGTTTCTTCTAGTAGAAAAAAAAAATCTAATATATTTAGTTACAAAATAGTTTAGCTGAATTAAATGTAGTATCATCATAAATGCCCACCATGAAGTACTGAGTTACAACAATGTGTTAACAAAGCTTTATTTTTTTGAGTGTGCACACAGGATGTTACCAAACAGTTAGTATAGTATTATAGTATTGTAAATAGGTTGGTTATATGAGTTCATGACACACTGAGTGCCATGATCAAAGAAAATTTTAGCTTCTTCAGTCAAAAGATAAATGTGAAAATAAAAATTAAGAGTAAACCAGGAAAGAGAAAGACAGTTTAGGTGTGTATTTCTGAAACCAGCATTTAATTTAACATTGTAATTCCTAAACCAGAAATATAAAAAAATTAAACACACATATATTTGGTATCATTTTTTGTCAACAGTTTTATACATATTTCCGTGTTTGTGCTTTATACATACATATATATTTGTGTGTGTGTGTGAAAATCTGAGTGTGTGTGTGTAAAGTAGCTGCAAACATTACCACTAAACAAACCAAGCAACTCCTAGCAGCTCTGAACTGCTATATGAAACAAATCTGTTATTTAAACAACTTTCAGTCCCTTGGGACACCTACTCTTTTGTGCAATTCTTTTTTACAATACATTTTGTATCTTATACTTAGGGAGGGAAATGTGGAGGAAACAAAACAAACCCTTGTTTATGTTTATAATTACAGAATTAGAACCTTGTTGTCAATTTCAGTTTAAAGTCAGTATCTGAATTTTGGAGAAAGAATTTAACTCAGACCATTTTGTTTTCCAAAAATAATTATCCTTCAATCATGTCTGTTTCTAGTGAGGTGTTTGTCTAGTCAGACTAGAAAGTAAAAGGGGTGCAGGTGATCCTGTTTATTTGTTATCAAGTCATAGGAAACAGTATTGTCTTTAGCATACATGAGACAGACCTGTTTCAAGCCCACCTACCTTGATGACTTAAATATACAGAGGAACGGAATGGTTCCAAGAGACGTGATGAAACTTTAAAAATATGGTTATGGGTCAAATTACTAGACTCCACGTAAGTTTTAATCTCATTCACACATACAACAAACATGCAAACCCAACACACACACCCACAAACACACAATGTTCTTGTTATTATTGTCCTGTAATTTTCCTTCCCTACAAAATAATACAACCTAAACTATAGCACAGATTCAATCAAGCACACTGCAGCCTCTGTTTAAATATGCTGCTGGTTGGGACTATTCTGAAGATGTATCACAGGTGATACTACAGTCTATTAATACTACCGATGGTTAAAGTCCTTGCAGAGGTCCAAAAGCGGTTCACAGATCACCAAATTTCAGCAACAGCTGAGACTGCAGAGTACTTATGTTGAGAATTTATATTTAAAGTATTAGAAGTATTGCATAAGTAGTATAAATAAAAAGAAATGGTTATCATTTTCAGAGTAATGTGGACATTCTATTTCCATCTCTCCCAACACATTTAATTTATATTGTGTTTACTTAGTGCCAAATGATATTGGCACATTAACATTTTATTACAGATTTGACTGTTAATTCCAGTCTTAAGGATTTTTTTAAAATCATAATCAAGAATGGGACCTTAAACATGCCTGACTGCAAATTAAGACAAACAAAAAGGAAAAAGAAAAATCAAAATATCATTGGGGTAAATTATGATTAAAAATTTTGAGTCATATTAGCTTATTCCTATATAATTTAAGCTTTATCATATGGCAGAATAACTTTAAATCATTGCTTAAACTGACAAACCATGCATTTTTCATAAAATAAAAATGTGAAATAATTATCCTCCAAAATGTTTCATTTCACCAGACATTTAAAATATTCTAGTAAACTAAGCCAACATTTTTGTATTTTAGGATTAGTTTGTTATAGGAATAAAAGAAAAATGAGTTCTAAATAAATGACACAGGAGGCAATAAATTGACACATGACAAGTAAATAAAAGGCTAAAGCACTCCAACACCATTGAAACTGTTTTAATGTTGTTGCAACTCCAAAATGCAACAATCATCAGCTTGTGAAAGACCCAAATTTTAAAAATTCATTTTAATTACTCCTTCATACCTATTTTACAAAATAAAAGCAGAGACATTTAAATCCTCCTTGTCTTGATTATACTACACTCCTAACTTCTTTTCTATCACTATAATAATGTAAGCTGTAATTCCCACCAGATGCTATATAAGAAAAAATAAATAAAATATTAACCTCTGCTTCAATGTACAGTTTCCAGAATCTGCCAGAACTGGGGAACTGGGCAACAAGGCGCTCGTAAGTCTTCCGTGCTTTGTCTATAGGTTGATTCTAAAATTGAAAACCAATAAACAGCATTTACAATGTTAGGACTATAAAAATATTACTGCAGAATCAAGTAGTGTGATTGGACCCATAGAGAAGGAAATGTAATCCTATATCACTAAACCTGTGCCTCTCGAATGAGAATGCTCCAAGCATCAAGGTCATATGGATTCTCTTCTAATTTCTTTTCCGCTTTCTTCACCTTCTCTGGGACATACTCAGCTGCCTGAATGGGGGAAAAAAAATAACAAACTGAAGTTATTGTTTTAAAAATCTTATGTCCAATTAAGTCAAGAACAACAAACAACACATCTATCCCTAGATCTAATGTCAGTACAAATATTCAATGTCTATACAAAGTATTAAAACATAGTTTTAAGAGGAAGGCAGTGCCTGGATTATGGGAAGTACATACTTTATCAGAAATTATAGCTGGACATGGTGGTACATGTCTTTAATCCCAGCACTGGAAAGGCAGATATGGGAGGTAGACCAGCGTGGTCTATGTAGCAAGTTCAAGGACAGCAACGACTTCATAAAAAGGGTGGTTACTTTTGTCCAATAAAAGTGGACTTTATTTTTATGTAAGATACTTCAGATACAATATGTAATTTGTAGCCGGGCGGTGGTGCCGCACGTCTTTAATCCCAGCACTCGGGAGGCAGAGGCAGGTGGATCTTTGTGAGTTCGAGACCAGCCTGGTCTACAAGAGCTAGTTCCAGCGCAGGCTCCAAAGCCACAGAGAAACCCTGTCTCGAAAAACAAACAAAAACAAAACAAAACAAAAAAATATGTAGTTTGTATATACAGCTTAATGAAAACTCTACATGAAAAGAGTAGGATATGTTAGTGTCTGTCTAGCATACGTGACATCTCAAACACACACATACACACACACAAACAGTGTGGTGTTTCATTATTAGTAATTCCAGCACTCAAGAGGTAAAAACAGGAAAATCAGACATAGTATTCTATCCTCACTTACATATGAGCTCTATGCCAGTCTATGCTACATAACATCTTGTCTCAAAAAAAAATTAAAAAAAAAAAAAGGCTGAGAGGTGGTAGCACATGCCTTTAATTTCAGCACCCTGGAGGCAAAGACAGGCAGATCTGTCAGGTATAGAAGGAGTTGCAGGACAGGCTCCAAAGCTACATAGAAACCCTGTCTCAAAAAGAAATCATATCTCTCTATCTATCTCTCTATCTCTCTATCTATCTCTCTATCTATCTGGAGACACACACAGAGAGAGACAGAGAGAGAGAGAGAGAGAGAGAGACCAACCAACCAACCCCAGGCAGTAGTGACACATGCCTTTAATTCCAGCACTTGGGAGGCAGAGGCAGGTGAACTCTGTGAGTTCAAGGCCAGCTTGGTCTACAGAGTGAGTTCTGGGACAGTCAGAACTGTTTACTCAAAGATACCTTGTCTCAGAAAAAAACAAAAGGAAGAAGGGGGAGGCTTCTATATAAAGATGAAAAAAAGGGGGAGGGTTCCACACGAAGATGAATGCAATGAGTAGAGAACATAAACATACTAAACCAGGCATGGCTACATACATCTGTAAATTCTAGCACTTAAGAGGCTGAATATAGAAGAGCATGAATTCCAAGCCAGCCTGGTATTCAGTCTGTCTTAAAAAAGAAATCAAGATCTTACAATGGTCACATTTATTAGATGGTGGGTAACAGAGAACCGAGATGGTGGTGTATGCCTTTGATCTCAGAAAGATGGACTGAAGGGAGTTCTCTTCAAAAACAAAACAAGAAGCATAGATAGATCAGTAGTTAAGATTCTTTGCTGCTCTTAGAGGTCTTAAGTTCAGATCCCAGAACCCAGATAAAATAGCTTACAACTACTTATAACTTAAGTTTCAGGAGACCGGAAGCCCTGAGTACTTGAATGCACATGATACATATAATAAACCCATGCAGACACACACGCACAGAGACACATAACAAGTAACAAGTCAGGCAGACTTCTGAGTTCAAGGTCAGCCTGGTCTACACATTGAGACCCAGGACAGCCAGAGACGTTACACAGAGAAAAACCTGTGTTGAGGGGAGGGGGAGGGGAAGTTGGGGGGAGAGGCATATTTCAAGACAGGGTTTCTCTGTGTAACAGCCCTGGTTGTCCTGGAACTAGCTTTTGTAGACCAGGCTATCCTCAAACTCACAGAGATCCGCCTGTCTCTGCTGAGATTAAAGGCGTGCGCCACCACCGCCCGGCATAACAAGTAAATCTTTAAAACTGTACTCTCCAAATACTCCAATGCCTTAATAACCAGGTCCTAGGCACATGGTTAGAAAAGTATTCTATCAGTCTTTTAATAAGGTTGTTTTAGTCTTATTGCAGAATTTTTTTCTTGGAGCTTGGGGTATAGCTTACTGGTACTGGTAGAAAGCTGCCAGATGTGAGGCCCTAGGTTCAAGTCCTAGCATCGCACATGTACATGTAAACACATACACACTCTTTCTCTCTCTCTCTCTCTCTCTTAAAAAAAAAGAAGGGTGCAGGATGGAGAGATGGCTCAGAGGTTAAGAGCACTGGCTGCACTTCCAGAGGTCCTGAGTTCAGTTCCCAGTGGTGGCTCACAACCATATATGATGAGATCTGGTGCCCTCTTGTCATGCAAGCAGAACACTGTATACATAATAAATATCATTAAAAAAATATACTCAAAGAATGAAAGAGGAAACAAATACATTCCTGAATGAATTCCAAGACAGTGCATACAGTTAACTGGAATAAGAAAGTCGATGTAAAATATGAAAATGTGATTTAATAGAGAAATAATGAAATAGTTGGTCAAATAACTGAAAATAAGTCACTGTTGAATGATCAGCCCCAAATGCT
The DNA here is from genome assembly GCA_028555095.1 of Dicrostonyx torquatus. Taxonomy (NCBI): domain Eukaryota; kingdom Metazoa; phylum Chordata; class Mammalia; order Rodentia; family Cricetidae; genus Dicrostonyx; species Dicrostonyx torquatus. The sequence goes on along the minus strand of JAQHUG010000068.1, from coordinate 4,244,654 downwards.
ACTACATCTATGTCACTCCTTAAAAGGCCAAGGGAACATTGCAGACAAGGAGACAGAAAGGATTAAGAGAAGGAGGACACTGTCTGCTGGATATGACATAGTTAAAAAAAAAAGGAAAAGAAGGGTGCTAGAGTGATACCTTAGCAGTTAAGAGCACTTGCTATCCTTCCAGAGGACCTGGGTTCAGTTCTTGGCACACAAATAACAGCTCACCACAGTCTGTAACTCTGATTCCCATGTTCTGTCCTCCACAAGCACAAGGTACATACATGGTGCACATACTTAAAAATGAAAGAAAAAAGCAGTACCTAGTACCAACAGCGTAAGCACAAGTATTAACTTCTAAAATTGTTTAGAATATTCCTGCATATCAGAATGAAAAGTGATAGTCAAAGGAAATCTACAAATACTGACACAACACACTAAGTAAGTTTTACCCCTCTCTCCAACACTTCCTGTCTCAACATCCTAAGGACTGAGATCACAGGTATTTGCCATCATCACACTTCACTTAACCATCACCACTCCTGTTTTAAGACAGGGGCTCGCTATGTAGCTCTGGATGTTCTGGAACTCACTATGTAGACTAGTCTGGCTTTAAACTCAGAGATCCACCTGTCTCTGCCAGGACTAAATAAAGTGTTGGTTTTAAAAGCATGTGCCACCATACCTGGCACCACCCGTTTTATAAATGAATTATTAAGAAACAATTCAGTCAAGCACCCATCTAAGGAAAGTTCTAAAAGTCTTTAGAATAGAATTGCCCAGGAAACGTAAACTCTTTTTTTTTTTTTAGAAATAAATTAGCTTTAACCATGAAAGATATGAATTTATTTAGGAAGAATTATTTTCTGGTTTTCTGAATCAGGGTCTCATTATGTAGTCAGGCTGAATTTCAATGCTGGTGAACCTCCTGTCTCAGCCTCCAAAGCAATTACAGGTAAGAGCCACCCCACTGGCTTGAACATGTTCTAAGACTGTAACAATCTAACTTAAAATTATCCTTTACTAATAAATACAAGAGCTTTATGATTACTGTAAGAAATTAAGGAAGAAAAGTTCATAAAAATGACTACTAGCACACCCACATATTAAAGCATCTAAAATTTGGTAATGGTAAAAAATCAATACACCTCAAAACAGCAATGCATAAAAATACACTAAATAATAAAAGTAACATTTTATATCAGAATGGTGGATTTCTGGCAAATGTAATAACTGAAATCAATTTGGTAAAGCCAAATTCCCACTTTTTTGTTAAAGAATTGTTAAAACACACACACACACACAAGCCAAGGGCTTAAAATTTTGTTCATAGTAAAAGTGCATGTTTAGCATCTGCAAGGCTCTGGGGGTCCATCTTTAGAGTACATACACACAAAAGAAATAGACAATATTCTGAGATGTGTAAGTTTTCAACCCTGTCTCTAAAATGTGTGTGTATGAGAGAGAAAGAGAGAGACACAGAGACAGATGAAAGGTCAGCAGTAGTCACTAAGTTTACTAGCATAAAATCCAGTCAATAAAAACTGGCAAATAACTTTTTACTCAAAAGAAATAAAATGTATTCCATTGGATAGAAATGAAATGTCCTATAATTAACACTGACATCCTCAGTGAGGTGAGGGGAAGTAGGAAGAAAGAAACACTGACCAAGCCGGGCGGTGGTGGCGCACGCCTTTAATCCCAGCACTCGGGAGGCAGAGGCAGGTGGATCTCTGAGTTCGAGGCCAGCCTGGTCCACAAGAGCTAGTTCCAGGACAGGCTCCAAAGCTCCAAAGAAACCCTGTCTCAAAAAACCAAAAAAAAAAAAAAAAAACACTAACCAAAATTTAATATGAATAGCTGATACTGAATATCATTTTTAGTAATTTATACTACTACACAACAGAGTACAAGAAAACAGCCACTGGCCTGCTGTGTAAGACTGGTAATAATTTAAATAGCCATGTCTGAAAGAACCAGTTAAATTATGACTTGCTTAAGAGTTGGTTCAGTGGTTAGGAGCACTTGCATCTCTTATTTCCAGCACCCATAAAGCACCACAACCACATGTAAGCCTAGTTCCAGGAGCTCTAATGTCTTCTAGTCTCCTCACGCATGAGGTATGCCCATTGTACAAAGAGATACATACACCCAGGCAAAACATCGAAACTCATGATCAGTCAAAATCCATACACAATTAAAAAAGAACAACAAAAACCCTTAAAATTAAATAGGAAGTAGTTATTAAAGAGGCTGGCAAGATTTCCCAGAGAGCAAAGGCACTTCCCATGCAAACTTGATAACCTATGTTTGATAACTGGAACCCAGAAAAGTATCCTCTGATACCTCCATACACCCACAGACACATCATGAATGAGCAGCACACATGTGTGCATGCGCACACACACACATACACACACTTTAAAAAATAATAATAAAGATTGATTAAACAAAGGAGGGCTTGTAGATTTGGCTCAAAGTTAGTTAAGTCCTGCTTTGTATTCAACGGGGACTGGAGTAAGATCCCAGCACTCACCTTAAGAAACAAGCAGAGAATTATATTCAGCACTCCACAGGCAACACAGGTGCAGGCACACAGCCACCTGATGGCCTGAGTTTGATCATCAGTACCCTCGCAGTGGAAGAAGTGACTCTTCCAAATTGCCCTGACCTCCATAAAGTGTACTCTCTCTGCTTCCAATTTGTGGATCAAGATGTGAGTTCTCAAATGTTCATGTTTGGTCACAGCAATAGAAAAGTAATTAAGTGTAAGGATGATTAATTTTGTACTGTGAAAACTATTTGAAGTGCCTAACAGTATATGAGAACCTACCTAGAGCTCAAGATCTGCTCAACAGAAAATTAACCCCTCAAATTAACAATTATATACTATAAAATATATAAAATAGAACACTAATATTTGGTCAACATATGCAATGTAAATACTAAGAAAACTACGGTAAGAGGATTGCTATGAGTTTGAGATTAGTCTGAGTTGCAGGGTAAGACATTTTAAAATCAATTTTTCTGACCAAACTTAATCCTAGCAACACACACACACACATTAAATAGAATAAGCTATCCTTTTAACAAGTCTCAATTATATAGCCCAAACTGGCCTAAACCCCTGGATTATAGGGATGCACCACCACATCCAGATAAAGCCAAAGTTATATATTTTAAGATATAATGAGTACACCAAAATTTTTCTAGTGGTCAGTTCAATGCAAGCTATTCTGATTACATTTATATCACAGCCATAGGTGAGGTAGCTATTATAGCTAACACTATTACTCTAGGTTCTGGTCTATAGTAGTAATACAAGAAAGGGCTGGGGAGATTGAATAGACAGTTCAGTGCTGAGCAAGTTTTGAGGAGCTGAGGTCAGATTCTCAGAATCCACATAAGGCCAGAAATGATAATACCAGCACTCCTATGGCAGGATGGGAAATAAAGATCTGATAATTCAACAGAATGTCCAGGGCCAGTCGCAAACAAAAAAGACCTTGGGCTGAGATGCTAGACAGGAGAGATATGGCTCGGCACAGCGATTTAGTGTTTATTGCTCTATGAAAGCACCAAAATTTGGGTCATGGCACCAACAATGGATATCTTATGAATACCTATAACTCCAGTTTCAGATGATCTGACTCCCTTTCCTGGCTTCCATAGGCACCAGCACATACGTGCACACTTGTGTGCGTGCACACACACAGCTTGGGGAGTCAGATAAATAAAACGTTAAAAGAAAATGCTCAGAGATTAGTTTAAAAAGAAAGAAAAATATAATTTCAATAAAGCCTGAAAATTCTATACACAAGCAACTGTAGGAACATCAAGACCAACAGCTGCAATTCTACTTTCCTCTGTCCGATGATGAAGTGAAATGTTTGTAAAGTGATCTATAGAGATAATTCTCAATTGTATTAACGGAAGTTAATAGATTTCAGGTCTGTTGCTGAGGGGCGAGCTAGATGCCATTGCAGGGCCTTGAGTGTCCTGAATTCTTACCAGGCTAGTGAAGATTCCACATGTAAGTTCTTTGAGGTTATCCTCATCAGTCCCTTCCATAAACTTATCAGTAGAAACCCTGACACTCAGTAATCAGAAAACCAGAACAGGGAGATTTGTGGACTGACAGTCAGCAGGAGTAAAGTTGTGGCCAAGTTACACAAGTTCTCACACTGCAGCTGGAAGGAGGTACAGAACTCTCCAGCTCCAGCATTAACAGTAACAGTGACGCTTGTTAAATTCACATCCAATAAACAATCCAGGGCAGTCAAACACACCAGCCACAATGAAAGCTATCCAAAATGGTTACAAGTACATGCTCTGCTTACTAGTCATGGCCACATTCAAATCCCACAACAAAAACAGTTATGAGCCCATAGGTAGCCAAAGTTAAAAGCTACTTTTTTTTTTTTTTGAAACAGGGTTTCTTTAGGCAGCCTTGGTGGTCCTGAAACTTGCTCTGTACACCAGGCTGGCCTTGAACTCAGAGATCCACCTGCCTATCTCCAAGTGCTGGGATTAAACTCATGTGCCATCATCACCTAGCACCAGCTAATCTTAAAATCAGAAAAAGACAACCAGACAGTGTGTGCCTCATATCTTAATTCGATATGAGACTAACAAAGTCATCTATGAAACACACTTAAAAAAACAAAAACAAAAGAAAAAACACTGAGGTGAATCTGAGCAAGTCTCAAATCCAATTAGTGGTTTCCAGAAATTATATTCTAGAACAGAGAAACAAGCTAAAGTGCAATCAGCAAAATACAGTAAGGAAAAAAATTGTGGTTTTTTGTTTTTCTTGTTTTGCCACCACCCAGCTAAGAGCTACATTTTTGTCTTCTATCCTACTATAGAACAAAGAAAAACTCAAGTTTCCTAAGATATGGAATAAAAGAGACATGTTACTATAAATATGGTCAAAAAGACTGGCCTTAGTGAGGAAGCTACAATTATTTTGCTAAGTGGACATGATGCACCTGCCAAAATGCCTTCTAAATAATTATGTTTATGTCCGTATATTAGTACTGCTGGCAGGTTTTGTCAGAAAAGCTTCTGTTTGCATTAAGTGGCAGTCAATTATCAGACTCAAGATTGGTCAAAGTGGTAAGAATAAGTGACTATTGAATGTTGAGTTTTAAATTGGACATCTACATTACCTTCCCCGCAAGGTTCCCAGAATACTTCAGAAGAGGGAGTGGAAAAAATTAAAAAGTCAGAGGAAGGGGGTGTGGTGTAGAAAGCTGCTTTCCTGGTAGGACATGGCCACTGCACCCTTGAACACACAGTAGCTGTGATTACCTGTTAAAAGTACCAAACTCATTTAAAAATATGAATCTTGAGAAAATATATTGTTAAGTGGTAGAACACTTGCCAGTACTTATAGGTTCCATGTTCAAACTTAGCACCAAGAAAAACACCTTACACATCAATATCTATGTTTTGGAAATGTACTTTATAAAAAAAGAAAGAGAGGGCTGTGGTTGTTTTGTGCAAAGGGTAATCAAACTTAGGCATTGTGCTTGCTGATCAAGAACTCTACTACAGAGCTATATTCCCTAACCAATGGTTGCACATTTGGACAATCTTTTAAGCATCTAGCTGAGGGGCTGGAGAGATGGCTCAGGTAAGAGCCCTGCCTGCTCTTCCAGATGACCTGGATTCAGTTCCCAGCATTCACATTGTGGCTCCCAATCATCTCCAGAGGATCAATCCTATGCCTTCTTTGGGCCTCCAGAGGTACCAGGCACAGGCATGGCACCAATCTACATGCAGATAAAATATTCATATACATAAAACAAAATAAAAAAAATTTTTTGCAAGAAGAAACATAGGTATTGTGACTCAACAATAGACCATTTGTCTAGCAAGCTTAAAGTCCCATGCTTGAGCCTCAGATCTCAAGTAAAATCTAAGTACTCTTTAATTCCTTAGATTTGTTTTTTATGTGTATAGATATTTCCCCTGCATGTATGTCTGGGTACTGTGTGCATGCAGTGCCCACAGAGGCAAGATGAGGATATTGGAGCCTATAAAACTGAAGTTTTCGGGTTGTTTTGTTTTTTTGGTTTTTCGAGACAGGGTTTCTCTGTGGCTTTGGAGCCTGTCCTGGAACTAGCTCTTGTAGACCAGGCTGGTCTCGAACTCACAAAGATCCACCTGCCTCTGCCTCCCGAGTGCTGGGATTAAAGGTGCGCGCCACCACCACCCGGCGAAGTTTTTGGTTTTAAAGATTGATTGATGGGTTGATTATACAGTGTTCTGCCTGCATGTATGACTGCAGGCCAGAAGAGGGCACCAGGTTTCATTGTAGATGGTTGTGAGCCACCACCATGTGGTTGCTGGGATTGAACTCTGGATTTCTGGAAGAGCAGCCAGTGCTCTTAACCTCTGAGCCATCTCTCTAACCTCTACAACTGAACCCAGGTCCTCTGCACATGCAACAAGTGTTCTTAACTGTCAAGTTGTCTCACCAACTCCAATAGATAATATGTTGTAAAAAGAATAATGAAGACTTGAGTATATTTCAGTGCTAAAGTATTTGCCTAGCCATGAATGAGGCCCTGAGTTTAATTTCCAGCACCATAAAAACAAAAATAAATGAAAACACAAGAAAAATATGCAACTCTTTCTGTTCCTACTAAAGAGGTTAAAAAAAGGGGGGGTGGGTGGGCTGGAGAGATGGCTCAGTGGTTAAGAGCACTGGCTGTTCTTCCAGAGGTCCTGAGTTCATTTCCCAGCAACCACACGGTGGCTCACAACCATCTGTAATATCTGGCACCCTCTTCTGGCATGCGGGCATACATAGAGGCAGAATGTTGTATACATAATAAATAAATAAATCTTTAAAACAACAACAAAAAAAGAATCTTAGCCTTGCCTCATTTTAAAAAAAAAAGGTAAAAAAAGACTGGAGGACATAGCTTTCCCCAAATATTTTTCCCCAAAGAAATTCAGGGTAAACTGGAGTGGTGTTACATAGGAAATTCAAAATAAAATTGAAATAGAAATTAGCTTAGGCAGGCAGACTCGCAAATTCAAAGGCCAGCCAAGATTACATAAAGAGTTATAGGAAACCCTGGACTGTGCACACACATACAATTAAAGAGACTGACTTTATCTAGGTGTTACACATCAAAAATATGGGGGAGGGGAAGGAACTGTAGAGATGGCTCAGTGGTAAAAAGCACTTACCATTCTTCCATAAGTACCCACAGAAGTCCAATTCCCAGTACCCACATCAGGCAGCTTGCAACACCTGCAACCCCTGCTCTGGAGGAATCTGATGCCTCTGAGCTCTGAGTGCACTTGCACTTATATGCACAAACACAATGCACATACACATAACTAAAAATAATTTAAAATCAAAGCTTTAATAGGAACAAACCAGGCATGGTGACACAGGCCTTTAATCCCAGTACTTGGAAGGCAGAGGCAGGTAGATCTCCAGGTTTTAGGCCAGCCTGGTCTACACTGTGAGTTCCAGGATAGGAGAGATAAGACTACATAGACACACTGTCTCAAAATAAACAAATTTTTAATAAATGAATTAAGGGGGAAAGGATATCATAAAAATATGGGAATTAAGGGGGAAAGGATATCATAAAAATATGGGAATTAAGAGGAATTAAATCTATGCTTGGATAATAAATTCTTGCCTGTGACCAACTGAACAGGTATAGATAATCCTCGATTCCCATTTTAAAGTATGTATTTCCTATTACTGAATGGACTACTAGCTATAGTTAAGGAGAATTAAGGAAGAAAATCAGTAAGATATTATTCTCATATTCTGTAGTTTTACCATTTATTTTTATCAAATAAATGTATTTAAAAGCAACTTATAGCTGGGATGATGGTTCACCCTTGTAATCCCAGCACTTGGGAAACTGATGCTAGAAGACTGAATTCAAAGTCTATACTACGAGACTATCAGGGAAATGAATTTAAAGAATTTATCCGTTTCACCATAATTCTGAGGTTTACAACCTTTCATTTTCTTTAAATCACCAAGTACATGTAATTTTCTTTTTTAGTAAGTGTTTTAAATGAAGATTCTCAGTTCACTAACAGAATCAGAAACTGCAACCTGAAATTATGGCAGACATTTATTATTTTCATAAAGGACCTAAATAATTGTGACAAAATGGGTCCTGAACTCTACTATGAGAAACAGTAAATGATACATTTTAGTCAGTGTGGTATACCACATACCAAATAGAACTATAATGGTGTTAAAAAATTCCATCACATTTAAGTTTAGTGACTTGGGGGGGGGGGGAGTTGAGACAGGGTTTCTCTGTGTAGCCCTGGCTATCTTGGAACTCACTCTAGTAGACCAAGGCTAGTCTTGAACTCAAGGGATCCTCCTGCATCTGCCTCCCAGGTTCTGGGATTAACGGCATGCGCCACCACTGCCAGGGTTGTTCAGTGACATCTTGACCACCATTACTGGTGTTGAAAGTGATGCTGGCTAGTGTAAACAAAGGTCTAGCACATATAATTACACACAGTACACAATACTTATATAATAACTGGGTTGCTCCTTAAATATTTACAATATTTTTAATTTATTTATTTTTATTTCACGTGCATTCATGTTGTCTGCATGTATATCTGTATGAAGGTATTGGATCCCCTGAAACTGGAGTTACAGGCAGTTACAAACTGCCACATGGCTGCTGGGAATTGAATCTAGGTCTCTGGAAGAACAGACAGTGCTCTTAACCACCAGCCTCACTCACTCACTCACAGATCTCTCTCTGTCTCTGCCTCCCTCTCTCTCTCTCTCTCTCTCTCTATATATATATATATACACACATACACATATATGTATATATAAAACTATACAATAAAAATACATATTTTAAAAATATTTATTATGTTATATAGTATTCTGCCTGCATGTATGCCTACAGGCTAGAAGAGGACACCGGATCTCATAGACGGTTGTGAGCCACCATGTGGTTGCTAGGAATTGAACTCGGAGGACCTCTGGAAGCAGTTAATGCTCTTAACCTCTGAGCCATCATCTCTCCAGCACTACAGCATGTTTTTTTTAATCAAAATATATAACAGAATAACACATACTCATTATTTTTCAGTGATAAAAAACTTTAAATGTGCCAAGTGGTAGCAGTGCATGCCTTTAACCCAACACTTGGGAGGCAGGGGACAGTCTGGTTGGTGTAGGGGGTGGGGAAAAAGGATGGACAACTTAAAAAGGTGTAGCCAGGCATGGTGGCACATGATCAGGTGGCAGAAGAAGGTGGATCACTGAGTTTGAGGTCTATGTGATGAGTTCCAGGCCAGTCAGAGCTACAAAGTGAGACCCTGTCTTGAACAAACAAGATAGTAAGATGTGTTGCATACCTTTGATATGAACACTAGAGAGGCAGAGGCAGGTAGACCTCTGAGTTCCAAGTCTGTTGGGACTACAGAGTTAAACCCTGTCTTGCTCAGGAAGCTGAGACAAGATGAGAAGTTTCTGGGTAGCTTCAGCTACATAGCCAGAACCTTTCAAAACAGTTTACTATATTAACAATATTATTCGGGTATGGCGGCTTATGCCTATAACAAAGCACTTAGGAGACTGAGTGAGGCAGAACAGCCTTGAATTTGTGGTCAGCCTAAACTACATAGTGAGTTCCAGGGTAACCTGGGTTACAGAGTAAGATCATGTCTCACAAATAAGCCGCTCCTTTTCTTTCTACTTTCTTTCTTTCCCCCTTTGTTTTTGAGTCCCCACCTGGGAAACTTACTGACCTATTGCATGCCAGGAAAGAACCCTATCATACTCTCACAGCACCATTTCCTCTTGGAGTTTATTTTTATTTTATATTGTTTTGTTCAATGTGCCTCTTAGAGCAGCAGGTTAATAGGATTCTGCCATTAACTTAAACTAATAAACTTATAGGTTATAAATATATATAGTACACATATACCCCGTACCACAAAACCCCAGGATGTAACAGAGTTTTAGTATGATCACTGTACAATTCTGTTGTTTAACACATCAAAAAAATCACTTCAAGAATACAATGAAACGTGACTATTACCTAAGTCTATCTGTTCTAAATACATTTTCCAAATATCATATATCCATGAAATATAAGTAAGTACCAAAACCAAATGATCCTAACTTAATGTTTTGCTAAAATACTAAGAAAACTGCATATAGTATATAAGATTTTCTCTCTGCAACCTTCTTCTAAAAATAAAAATAGGCCCCACAGGGTAGTGCACAGCTTCAATCCTAGCACTTGGGAGGAAGAGGCAAGTAGATCTCTATAGACTTTGAGGCGAGCCTGTTCTACACAGTGAGTTCCACACTAATCAGGAATACATAGCGAGACCCTACCTCAAAAAAAAAAAAAGTAATTAAATAAAAATAGGCAAAGGCAGCATTCTATAACTTTCTTGAAGTACAAGCTTAACTAAGCCAACTTACACACTCAAGGAATAAAGTATATTTCAGGATAGATGTCACATTTAGAACTAGATGCCAGTTTGGTCCTATGTTCCTTTGTCGATGCAAATGAACTGTGTCCAAGAAAAGCAGTCTGTCTGTATTACATAGTAATAACCCCTCCAACTTTCAAAAAAAAAAATCCTATTCAATTTAAAAACTTTAAAAAAAAATCTAGAAGTAAGGTGTTGGTTGAAATAAAAATCATACTCACTTCTTCATACCCTAGGAAGCAAACCAAATAAATACAAAAAGCTGGGGATGTAGCTCTATGGAACATGAGTTAGTGTAAGCAAGGTTCAATGCCCAGCAATGCAAGAAAAATCACCATTAAAAAAAAACCAAAAAAGTCTTGGGCAAAGCATCTGTTCAGTAAGAATGATATCCAAAGTTCAATTCACAATACTACCAAAAAACAAGAAAAAGTCTAGCTTTGGGCAGGCACACACCTATAATCTAGCAACTGGGAGGCTGCAGGCCACCCGTGGAAAAAGAGAAATCTGAGCTGTGAATAGGTCTATAATTCCAGCACTTGGAAGACAGAGCTCAAGGCTAGCCTGAGCTACCAAAAACCCATTTACAAACAACAAAAGAAGGAAAACACAAACACAAAAAGCAACCTTTGGAATTTGACCAACAAGGCTCTTTCAACCAAAAGTAGCCAAGAAATCAGTTCACTAGATTGAGTGGTACATTAGAAAAACAGAATGAAGCCGGGTGGTGGTGGTGTACGCCTTTAATCCCACATAAAAATAATTGGGTTCAAAAATACATTGTCCAACATATTTGGTTATCCTGCTTTCTTCCCAATTTTCTCCCCTCACATCTACTTTGACTTTTAAATTATTTGGTTGACTCAGTGGTGGTGGCTCATGCCTTTAATTTCAGAACTCGGGAGGCAGAGACAGGTGAGCTCAAGGCTAGCCTGGTCTACGGAGCAAGTTCCAGGGCTCCAAAAAAAAAAAAAAAAGCTATAGAAAAAAAAAGTCTCAAAATAACTACAAAAGAATGCTTTTCTTATTCTTCGTTTCTTTCTGAGCAAGACTTGCTATATAAGTTCAGACTACACTCCACCCAAGACCCTCCTACTTCAGTCTTTTGAATGATGGGGTCACTATTGTGTGCCACCATGATTATCTCTTAATAGTTATCAGTTCTGTTTAGGCTTTCTTACAGATACTTAAGGATCACTTTTTAAAAACGATTTTATTTTTTGCCGGGCGGTGGTGGCGCACGCCTTTAATCCCAGCACTCGGGAGGCAGAGGCAGGCGGATCTCTGTGAGTTCGAGGCCAGCCTAGTCTACAAGAGCTCGTTCCAGGACAGGCACCAAAGCTACAGAGAAACCCTGTCTCAAAAAACCAAAAAGATTTCATTTTCATTTATGTGCATGAGATGTGGACAAGTACCTAAGAAGACCAAAAGAGGGCATCAGATCCCCTGGAGCTCAAGTTACAGGTGCTTGTAAGCCTCTTACAAGAACAGCAAGCATTCTTAAATTCTCTAGATTTCCACTGGCCATTGTCTTAAACAGTAAGAACTCTACAGCCAATTCACATTTTAAATCCTATCGTACTATTTTGCTTGTTTTTTTATCCTATTGTACTTTAAAAGTATAATTTAATTACTACGTTAGCTAAGCAACTGAGATTTACTTCAATGCAATGAAGGCAGAGGAAGGAAAAGAGCAGGTCTGTGATAAATACACCACATATAATATCTCTTTTGCTGCTTGCTTGAAAAGTTCCACTCAACGTGTAAAAGCCATTGGGGGGTGGGAGTGGAGTATGACTCAGTGGTATGGAGCCTGACTCATTTACTGCTCTTGCAAAGGACCCAGGTTTAGTTTCCATCACCCAGATGGCAACTTACAACTATTAACTCCATTTCCAGATCAAAGATCTCCTTCTGACCTTCTTGGGTGCCAGGCAAACCACTCATACACTTAAAAAATTAAAAGCCAGGGTCAGAAGATGGTGTTGCAGACTTTTAGTCCCAACATGTAGGAGGCAGAAACTGGCAAAATCTCCGAGTTCTACAGACTAAGTTCCAGGACAGCCAGGGCAGTTACACAGAGTAGTTACCTGTCTCAAACCACAAAAAAGTGCCTTTGGGGCCAGCAAAATAATGATGCTTGCCAATAAGCCTTAGTTCAATCTCCAGGACCTACAGAATAGGCAAGAACTGACTTTTAAAGATTGCTCTCTGACTTCAACCAAGCCCACTGATGCACACACACACCCTCCTACATACGTATTTATTAAAGATGTAGCTAAGTTTCTCTGTGTAATAGTGCTAGTTGTTCTAGAACTCACTGGGCTTAAACTCACAGAAATCTGCTTGATTCTACCTCCAGGTTACTGGGATTAAAGGAGTGCACCACCACCGTCCGGCTAATGTATTCTACTTTATGCAAGATATTTAACTTCAAAATTATCAAGACTGAGAATAGACCTAACTATAAATTCTCCAAGAGTAAAAGATCTATTAAATGACACCACCAAAAACTCCCCAAACAAAATCTCAGAAAATGATAAAAATAACTCTTTTCAAACAGATAATGTAGGTGAGGAGGAAGGTGCAGGCTAATAGAATGTATATGAGATAAACAAATTCTTAACTACAGGATTCAGTGTTTTGCTTAAATTTTGATTTCTTTGGTGGTTTTTTTAGTTTTGTTTTGGGTTTTTGTTGTTATTGCTGCTGTTGTTTTGAGGCAATGTCTCTTATAGCCCAGACTTTAAACTCACTATGTTGCCAGCAATGACTTTGAACTTCTGGTCTTCCTACAACTCCTGAGTACTGGGATTACACATCTTCACCACAAAGCCTGGCTTAGGCAGTGCTCAGGATCTATCCTGGGTTGGATTCCAGAGCCTTGGACTACACAGCCACACTTACCAACTGTGAACATTCCCAGTCCTATAAATCTCACTCTTGGGGCAATTACAAATCTGAATACAAATTATGTTAGAAGTACATCATTACTGAGCCAGGGGCACTGGAGAGAACCTAGGATCCTAATAATTTAAGGTGAAAATTTAAGGTCATCCTCAGATACAAACTGAGCTTGAAGCCAGCCTGTCCTCAAATTTGTACAAAACCCTATCTCGAAAAGATAAAACAGATACGGTATAACTAGATTTTGAGTGGGTTAATGGTATGGTAGTTATGTAACATCATTAATGTCACTATACAAGAGAATACTGAAATAGTGTGAATGGAAGTGTGTTGTCAATTTTCAGAGAAATACGTATGGAGAAAGAAAATGTCAAGGTTAGAGGTATACATCTGTAGTAGAGGGTTTGCCTAACATTAGCAAGATCCTTGATTTAAGCCACAGAACCATCACATACAAAAAATACATGTGTAAACACACACAAACATACCCACACATATATAATACAATAATATATAACATCACATACATAAGTATGACAAAACCTGTAACCACTGCTGGGTTCAATGAAAATTATAATAGGTGCTCATGAATTTTTCCTTCATCTTTTTTGTTGTTGCTGTAAACTGTACAATAAAATTCAAAGGAGGCAAGCCTGGTGTGGTGGCCTCATACATAAAATCTCAGCACTCAGGATTCTGAGGCAACGGGTCTGAAGTGAGTTCAAGGTCAGCCTGAGTTAAAAGTACCTCCAAATTAAAAAAAAAAAAAAAGGCTGGCTGATGCATTATCTCTATCTTACCATTCAACAAGGCAGGGCCAGGCTATCTCCATTAATTTGAAGTCAGCCTGATCTACATAGCAAGTTCCATGCAAGACTAAGTGGGTTGGAGGATAGAATTTTATAGGTTTGAGGCTATAACTCTGCAGTTGAAGGCTTCTCTGTATGCACAAGGCCCTGGGTTTAATCTCCAGCTGGGGTGGAACAGGATTAACACAACAAAAAGCCCACAGTTCTATAAACAAAATCATGACAATACTTTTGTCTTTATAATTTTATATAAAGAAATGAATTTTAGACACATCCAATATTTGCTTCACTTTCAGAAAACAAACAAACAAACAAACTAGCCAAGAAAAAGAGTAAAGAAACCGTTTTGGTAAAAGAGTTCAAAGAAATTGTAAAGTTGGGCATCCCAACTTTAGATAAAATGCAAAAGTACTGCCAAGATTTCAGGGATGAATTCGGCCCTCAAGCAAACATGAGCTTTGCTCATTTTCCGAAAGTAATTAAGTTTACCCACACTTCATTAACAAAAAAGCAGTCTTATTTTATGTCATCCGTTAACCTCCATATAGTTTCCACGTTATAAACTGGAGACTTGAAAAAAAGGAAATAAAAGCGTATTTCGTTGCTACAGCAACAGGAAATTTAGAACTTTGCAGGACTAACTTTCTTTGAAAAAAAATATACTAGGATCAAGATCTAAAAACACCTCTTTCATAAAACCAGGGTTTTTTTTTATTACAATAAAAGGCAAATACTATCCTACAAAATTCAGACTATAAAATAGTAAAAGAACCCTACGTGGAGATGCACGTAAGTATTCCCAGCCAATTCTAGCACCGAAGAGGCCAAGAAAGCAAGACTGTCAGTAGGACGCGCTATGCAGTAAAAAACAAAACAAAACAAACAAAAAAACCTGTCGATAAAATAAAGACAGCAAAAGAGGGGGATCTCATATCAAAATATCTGATTTTTGTTTGTTTGTTTTTCGAGACAGGGTTTCTCTGTAGCTTTGGAGACTATCCTGGAACTAGTTCTTGCAGACCAGGCTGGCCTCGAATTGAGAGATCCGCCTGCCTCTGCCTCTGAGTGCTGGGATTAAAGGCATGTGCCACCACCGCCCGGCTAAATTCTGGTTTTAAAAACACTTAACTATCACTCATATCTACCATTCAAACAGCTGGTGCTGACAGGGACCAAAGCACATTTCCTGTTTTCAATTTCTCAAATCCTGCAATGTTTGCGTAGCCGCAAAAGCAAAAATAAAGTGTTCCTAGAGGACAGGGAAAAAAAGGGGGCGAGAGAAAATCCACAGATGTCGCCCCAAAGCTTGGCACAGCCATGCTCTGCTCCTGGACGGCTGCTTTTTCACCTTCGCTCTCTCGTGGGCCTAGTTTTCCAGACTGCTTTCGTTTCTATTTCTGGGGTCAGCGGACCGAGGAGCAAAAGTGGGAAATCTTGCCATGGCAGGTACACACGCCAAAATGGTTTTAACTCAACCGTCCCGACTGAAGAACTGCGGCGGACGGGGCGAAGCAACCTCAAGCTATTGTCTGAGTCAAATGCTTGTTTATATGAACGCCACGGAGAAGACAAGACTGGGGGACCCCAGGGGTGCTCTCCCGCCCCCAGGTTCGCCAGCCCGCCAGAGCCCTTCCTCAGGCGAACCCGGCTGGAAGGTCCGCACCCACCGGGCCCGCGAGAGAAAGAGGTCGCCACGAGGCCCCGCCGCTCCCGCTCCTCACCTGCTCCGCGGCTGCGTCGCCTGACATGGCCTCGGGGGACGACAACGGACACACCGGCAGGCAACGCGAAGCTAGAGAGGAAAAATGAAGCTAACAACAACCCCCCGAAAGCCAGTAACACTACCCCTACCCCGCAGAGCCGGAGCCGCCACGGGAATCGCCACCGCCCACTCAGATATGAATTAAAATGGCTGCGCCCCAGCCGGCTGAGTGGTGGGAAGAGCTTGCGTATTTACTTCCGGGGCAACGGGCGGGGCTAGGGCGCGACACCCGGATTCTTAGAGGCGCGCAGGCGCAGAGCGACCTCAAGGGGGCGGGCTCAAGGCGTGTGCTATCGTCACGGCCCGAAACTAGTGACGCCGCGGCCCAGATTTCCGAGGGAAGCCGGAGAGATGCCGTTTATTGGTCTGGGATCTCCCGCGCTTCTTGGAATTTAATTCCTGAGTTGCACAGTCGGGCTCCTCCCTGTGGAAACCTGACTGCCAATCAGTTCAGTTCAGACGAACTGACCATTTTAGGGAACAGCGGGGAGAGTCCCTGAAATGCCTGTCGTGTTTAGGGGATAAGGAGTCTATTAAAGCGTTCTGTGGTCTCGGCTAATGCTCTTTCTTTTCTTGGGGAAAAGAACAAATCAAGTCCATATTAACTTTTGCTGTCACCATTCCCAGGGTTTAGCTTAGCACGTCACCACGGTTTCTTGTAAAACTGGGACTGTCGCAGAACGGACGTTGTTTTGAATCCAGACTTCTCACCTCACTAGAGGAGCAACCTGGGAAATTTGCATTCTCTGAGTCACAGTTTCCGTGTCTATAGATAGGAATAAAAACAGCGGCTGACTACATCCTAATCATTTGTCCTTATTGTAAATCCCAGCCTCTGGCTGTGCCCCTCTCCTGTGCCCCTCGGGGTCAAGGTGTCCCGCTAAACCTTGATCCCTGCCCAAGGAAGGTCAAGACCACGCCCACACTCTATTTAAACAGGTGCTTTTTGTTTTTTGCTTTTTCTTTTCCTCTCCGGTGGTCGCGTTGGCGACTTCCCGTTCCCCTCGGGGCCACCCAGAGCGCAGGTGTCTAATTAAACCTGGATATGTTTTAGTCTAGTTTGATTTGATTGGGGTCATTTTGCGTTGACTCACATTAGAAAATATTCCTAACATCTTGGAGGTCCCACCTAGTGGGCGGTTTTTCCCACAGATAAGTGTGGTCCTCACCCCTCATTAAGAAAACTCGCCGGGCGGTGATGGTGGTGATGGCGCACGCCTTTAATCCCAGCACTCGGGAGGCAGAGGCAGGCGGATCTCTGTGAGTTCGAGACCAGCCTGGGCTACAAGAGCTAGTTCCAG
>JAQHUG010000068.1:4196679-4214427 GCA_028555095.1 Dicrostonyx torquatus | reverse complement strand
GAAGAAGTCCTGAGCTGCCTTTGAACGATGATGGTGTGAAAGTCTGTTTCTTCCACGCGCCTCCGAGAACACATTTAGGGAAAAGCACCAGTTTCTATGTTGGGGCGACAGTCCCCGACAAGCATCTAACATGGGACTACAGTCTCACAAAAGTTGGTTAATGCGGACTGATGTAGGAAAAGTTTACTGCCCAGAGGTAAACTAGAATGTGGGTTTTTAGTAAGGATAACTTTTCAGTGACCAGATTAAGGAACACATAGAAACCTGGAAAGCATTGTTTTGAAAAGTGTTTCCAGAGAAGGTTAGCACGTGAGCCCGAGAGGACCAGAAGGCACACCTTGGATGTGGCTGACACTGTCCAGCAGGATAGGACTGGGAAAGAACAAGCACAGCCCAATTGGTCTTTTGTTCCCTCTAAGAGCTGGGACATGTTTATCTCCTGTCCAGGATACCAAAATCCAGGCCCGTGGGCCTTCACACTCCAACACACCTCAGGCTTTGACGTCCAGCTATGACTTATAGCTTTGGGTTTCTTTGGTCTGAAGTTCTCAGCTTTGAACTTAGTCACAGCATCAGCACTGTAGGGCCGCTACTTGCAGGAGCCAAATCTGTAATCAATCTTCTCATATATTTATAGTAACACCTACTGGTGTTGGAATACAGTGCTGGCTGGTTAGAGGTCGCAGTCTACCACAGCCTAGCAGATTTCTCTAAACTCAGCAATCTGTAATCCCCTTCCTGCTCTCTACCTAGCCTCATCTGGAGGATGTGTCTGAGCCTGGAGGACTGACTGACCTTATCTGAAAGCTGTGTCTAAACCAGATGCCTGTCTCTAAAACCTTGTGCCTGACTTAGCTTTAACTTGAACTCCAACATAGATCCCTGCTGGAAGCTTCCTTTGCTGCACAAATCTGGTGCCTTATGATAGGAGTGTGCCTCTTAATGCAAATTAGGTGATGCCCATGCCCCTGTCCCCAGCCTTTATATTCCCCTTACTTCCTGGAGTAAAGTGGAGTTGTAACACTTAACCATCTCCCCATCTCCCCTCACAAGCCTGGGAACCCTGCTCACTCAATTCGGCTCCTTCCCTGCTCATGGATTCCCTGAGGTGCTTGCCACCAAGCCCGGTGACCTAAATTTGAACCTGTTGTGATAAAATACTTAAAAAAAAAATCCTTCACAGACAGGCAGTGGTGGCACACACCTTTAATCCCAGCACTTGGGAGGCAGAGGCAGGCAGATCTCTGTGAGTTCAAGGTCAGTCTGGTCTACAAGAGCTAGTTCCAGAATGGACCCTAAAGCTACAGAGAAAGCCTTTCTCAGGGAGGTGGGGACAAGGGTGGGTGGGAAGCAGGGTTTAGTCTGGCTCACAATTCAACGGTATAACATGCCACTCGGAAGCAGGAGCTTGAGGCAGTGTTCACATTGCATCCACATTCAAGACACAGAGTGAGAAACATTTGGGCTCAGCTATTATTTTCTCCTTTTGATGAAGTCTAGGACCTGAGTATTACCACCTCAATTAACCTTATCAAGATAATCCTTCACAGACAGAGCCAGAGACCAACCTAATCTAGATAAACCCTCACAGGTGTTCCCAGAGGCTTGCCTCCTAGGTGATTGTACATCCTGCTGTGACTTCCAGGGTACACCTTAACCTCAAACTATAGGTCGAATTAACCACTATCACCCTTAAATTGCCTTCCCCTGGGACATATGATCACACCAACAGAAAAGTGATTACACTGGGCTCTACAGTAAGATGCTGTCTCAAAATAAGAAACCAAAGGAAGCACCTCCAACAAAGCTGGTCTAGGGGCCGGGAAGACGGCTCTGTGCCTTAAGTGATCTCTGCATGAGCCCAAGCATCTGAGTTTGGATTCCGGCATTCATGTAAAAGTGGTGGCACAACCCTGTAACCCAGCACGGCAGAGGTGGAGACATGAGTTCGTGAGGAGCACCAGATCACTGAGAGACTGATGTGGGAGTGTTCTCCTGTATTTTGTATTACTCTTATTGGTTGAATAAAGAGCTGCCTGGCTTATAGACAGGTCAGTCCTTAGGTGGGCGGAGTAGACAGAACGGAAGTTCTGGGAGGAGAAGAAAGGAAGTGAGCCTGATGCCACGAGCCACGTTGCAGATGGATGCAGGTTAGACCTTTCCGGTATGTCACCACGTGGTGACTTACAGACTTTTATAATGGGTTAGTTTATGAGGTGAGGGCTAGCCGGGAAAAGGCTAGAGATAATGGGCAAGGCAGTATTTAAATGAATACAGTTTGTCACGTGGTTATTTCGGGTGCAGGCGGCCAGCCGCTGAGTGGGCCAGCGGCTGGGTGCTGGGAACATACAACCTGCACACCTCTCCCCCATTTACAACAAGAGACCCTGCTCAAAAAATAAAAGGAAAGAAATAGGGTCTGGAGAGATGGCACTGGATGCCTATAGTCATCTGTCACTCCAGTTCCAAGGAAACTGACATTCTTTTTTGGCACAAACATGGTGCACAGACATACATTCAGACAACACATCCACACACATCAAATAGCATTAAATTAAAAAAAATGCTCAGTCTCCACCACCTTTCTCTTGTGATTCTCCCCAGGCTCCAGATTCCGGGATCAGACTTCCTTATGCCTAGGGCTTGTGCAGGAGCCAGTGAGGGCTGTTTTGGGGTTCCCATTTGGATCCTGGGGACCCGCTTTGGCTGATAAATCCTCCAGTCCCTCCTGTAAAATGGGGCTAATGACACCCCCAACCTCCGGGGAAACCGGTAAAAAATCTGTAAACAGCTCAGGGATTACTATGGGCAAAAGCAAGCAAGCAAACAAACAAACAAATGCCAGGCGTGTTGGCACACACCTTGAATCCTAGTACTCAGGTTACAGAGGCAGGCAGATCTCCTTGAGTTCAAGGCCAACCTGGTAAACAAAGCAAGTTCCAGGACAGCCAGGGCGACACAGAGAAACTGTCTTGAAAAACCAAATCAGAAAAAATGTAAAAAGAAATAAGATCATATGTTGCTTGCTTGACCTTGAACTCACTACCAATCAGAAGATAAACTTGAATCCATGATTCTCCTGTTTCCACCTTTCTAGTGCCACCATGCCTGGCTTTGTTCCTATGAATTTGATTATTCTAAATACAGCATATGAATAGAATAAAAATGTATTTGCCACTTTGTAAATGGTTTATTTTGTTTTATTCATTCATTCATTTTGAGATAGGGTCTCCCTGTGTATCCCTGGTTGGTCTGGAATGGACAGTACAGGACAGGCTGATCTCAAACTCATAGAGATCCTCCTGCCTCTGCTTCCTGAGGGTCAGGACTGAAGGTACATGTCACCCACTTTGCCACTAGTTTATTAGTAAAGGTTCTCGAGGTTATTTTTAGATGGTCTCCTTTTTTATTTTTATTAGTTTATTTATTTTTATTTTTAGATGTTGAGAACAGTGCTGCATCTTGTTTTATGTTTCATATATATGGACTGTCATAGATGAGATTTTGTATTATGTGTGTGGATCACTTTTTTATTTTTAAGACAGGGTTTCTCTGTGTAACAGCCCTATTGCCTGCTTCTGCCTTCTGAGTGCTGGGATTAAAGGTGGTATCACTTTTTTTTTTTTTTTTTTGGTTTTTCGAGACAAGGTTTCTCTGTGGTTTAGGAGCCTGTCCTGGAATTAGCTCTTGTAGACCAGGCTGGTCTTGAACTCACAAAGATCCTTCTGCTTCTGCCTCCCGAGTGCTGGGATTAAAGACATACGCCACCACCACCCGGCACTTTTTTTTTTTTTTAATGCACAGATTGTCCCATGGACTTGAAATCCTTCTGTATCAATCTTCGGCGTGCCAGGATTGCCAGCTTGAGCCTCCACACCTGACCTCTATCATGTTCTCTTTTCCCATCCATTTGTTGATTGACATTTGTTTTACTCTCATCTCTTGGTCATTGTGAACCATTTAGGGTGACCTGGGCGTGCAGATACTTCCCTAGTCCCTGTTCCCAGTGGTTTGGAATATATACCTAGAAGTGGACACAGGGAGTCATATGATAAGCTCTATCTTTGGAAAGAATTTCCGTGCTGTTTCTCATAAAGCCTGCACAATCTTACACTCCCGAAAACAGTGCACAAGGGCTTCAATCTTCCATATCCTTAGCAGTTCATGCTATTTTTTGTATGTGAAGGGGCAGGGATTACTGGAGGGATTGTACCTAGAGACCTGGATGTGCTCAGCAAGTTTATTCTTTTGTTTGAAAACTAATTTTTTTTTAAATTAAGCTAGGTGTGGTAGAACAGGCCTACAATTCCAGCACTTGTGAGGCAGAAGAAGGTAGAACTCTGTGAGTTCAGGGCCAGCCTAATCTACGGGACAGCCAGGGCTACGTAGAGAGACCGTGTCTCAAAAAACATTAAACAAACAAACAAATAAATAAAAAGGTTGTGATGGTTTCTTGTTTCTGTTTTTTGGCGGAGTGTTGGTTGTTGGTGTTCTTTCTCTCCCTTTCTTTAAATGGAGACAAAGTCTTGCTTAGCTCTGGCTGGTCCTGAATTTTGTGAGCATGACCATCTTGAACTCCTGATCCTCCTACCTCAACCTCTCCAGGGGCATATGTGCATGGTGCGCATTCATGTGAGTTGCATGTGTGTGTATGTCTACATGTGAATGCATTTATCCGTGTAAAAGCATGAGGTTAACTTCAACTGCTTTTCAGCGTATTTATTAAGGCAGGGTCTTGGACTGAGTCTGGAGCCCCCCAGTTTAGCTAAGCTTTCTCTGCCTCCCACATGCTGAGATTGTGGGCAGTCTGCCACACTCACCATCGTTACTGCCAGTGCTAAGGACCCAAACCCTGCTCCTTACACTTGGGCAGGGTTTTGCCAAGTTGCTTGGGCTGGCTTTGAACTCTCTTTTGTAGTCCAGACATGTTTCAATTTTCAGTCTTCCACTTCAGCCTTCCAAGTAGCTGGGATTATAGCTACTGGTCACCAGGCCAGGTTCTTTCCTCTTTAATTATCAAACAGGGACTGGCTGAAAGCCCAGTGTGGCCTGGAACTCATACTGTAGCCCAGGGTTCCTCAGAGTTCCAAGTGCTAGGGTTCCATGTGTGAGCCATTAGTCTTTTATTGTTTTCAATGACATATATGTGTTCGTTGTGTATCTGAGTATGGGGTTGTACATGTAAGTGCAGTACCCACGGCGGCCAGAAGGGAGCAGTGTACCACCTGGAACTGAGGAGACTTGGCTGTTTGTGACGCCACCCCACCCGGTGTGAGTGCTGGGCACTGAACTTAGGCCTAATTCAAGAGCAGTATGTGCTCTTAACTTCCGAGTCTTTCTCCAACTCCCATATGTATTTTAAAAATTTTTACAGTCTCATTTGTATGTTTACTTTTGTTACATTTTGTTATCATATCCATGAACATGTTGCCAAATCTAAATACCTAAATAATCTCATTCCTTCCTTCTTTCTTCCCTCTCTTCTTGAGTCAGGTCTCACTGTGTAGCTTTGGCTGCCCTGGAGCTTACTATTGTAGACCAGGCTGGCCTCAAATTTACAAAGATCTGCCTGCCTCTGCCTCCTGGGAGCTGAAATTAAAGGTGTGCACCACTATCCCTAGAGCCTTTTCTTTGTTTGATTTTCTGATTTAACTTGACAGAGAATGTTATCTTGCTTGATAATATAAAAGCTAAGTATTTGTCATTTTTCCCTGAAAATATACTTGAAGAAATATGGGACAAATATATTCTCATGCGTCTTATAAATGTGCAAAAAGCAAAAAAGATTTCTTTTCTGAGTAGCTTTCAAGGTTGTCAGTAAGCACTAAACGTAAGTCGGTTGGATAAAAATAGCAGTAATGATAGGAAGGAAGTAATTCACATAGGGCCAACAAGAGTAGCAAGGTGGCAGAGGTGCACGCCTTTAACCCCAGCACTTGGGAGGCAGAGGCAGGTGGATCTCTGTGAGTTCAAGATCAGCTTGGTCTTCAGAGTGAGTTCCAGGACAGCCAGAGCTACACGTTTCTAAAAACCTAAAAAAGAAAAAAAAATGGCTTAATGGGTCTTTGTGCTTGCCTCCCTCACAACCCCTGAGAATTGTCCCCTGACTTTCAAATATGCACTGTGCAACACTCATCCCCCCCAATAATGATTGATGGTAACAATAACAATAATAATTAGCAAGTAAATAAATTGAAAACAATTTAATACGTTATTAAATAAGTATATAAATTCCCAAATTAAAGCTGTGAGAAAGGGCTGTTTCATGACAATGTCAATGCTCTCATTTTTTTAAGAGTTCCTCCAGACAAAAACGGAAGAATGAAAGCCTCCAGTAAAACGAGAGAGGAAGGTGGAACGATGCAGAAGGTTCCTGGATGAGCTGAAATAACGCCCTGTTGAGTTTGAGAGTGTATCGTCCTACGAAGGTACAAACATAGATCGGTAGCCGAGTCAGGGGATCGTGTTTATAGACTGCACCTGTCGGCGCCGGCGTGAACGTAGTCCTTGTTTAAGGCTTCCAGTTGGAGCTGGCAGTTGTTGTAGGGATTAAATTATTTAAAGCTTTCAGCTGGCTAGTGTAGGCAAGCGGGAGCTTAGAAAACACTTAATCTATTTTTTAAAATCTGTTCCTAAGTTTGCTTTGCTTCTGCTGAAAGGCTACATGCGCCGCCCACCTGCCACATTCTGGAATCTTTTAAATTTATCCGAGAGAGAAAGGGACCTTTAAGGGATGTCTATATTTTAATGTGATGCGCCTATTTCTGAGCAAAATCTATTTCTGATACATAAGCCACAATTTGCTAGGTGTCTGAAGGAGGGAGGTTTGCTTAGGTGTTTTTCATAAGAAAATTACCACTTTATTTCGTTGTTTCCACAGGGGTCTCTTAAGTTGTTGGTTTGCTTATTTTTTTTAAAGATTTATTTGTATATATATATGTATATATACATATATATGTATATATATATATATACACACATATATATGTGTGTATATATATATATACATATATATATGTTCTGCCCGCATGCCAGAAGAGGGCACCACATCTCATTATAGATGCTCATGAGGCACCATGTGGTTGCTGGGAATTGAACCCTGGACCACTGGAAGAACAGCCTATGCTCCTAACCTCTGAGCCATCTCTGCAGCCCAAGTTTTGTTTTTTGTTTAGTGTTAGAAGGACTTTCAGTGTTGCTACACGGATCCTTTCAAGGAAAAGCATGTTTTAAAAGGTAAGTTCTCTTTAAATCAAGTAGTTTGGCAGCACATTACAGTACATCTCACTTCAATTAAGAAAATCAGAGCTATTCCTGTGTCTTCAAGTGACCTAACAATGTGTTCAGATGAAGTGGCTGGATAAGTCTGATGCAGAGGATTTATTAGGCAAATCTTCTTATGCTTAGGTAATTAACCATTGCCTAGAGGTGCAGTGTGTTATTTTCGCTGATGAAAACTACACGCAGGATGACTTTCTTTCTCCTAGAATGATGTCTAGAATTAGAGATGTTAATTCTAGCCTTCTACCTCCCATCTCTTTGACTGTGTTTGATGCATGACAGGTTACACTCCATCTGCAAACTAACTGCTTCTTACATCATGCACCGACTGAGCCTTTTCCTGTGTGGCTATAAAAATAGAAGAAGAAACCAAGTGGTGGTAGTGCACACCTTCAATCCCAGCATTTGGGAGGCAGAGGCAAGTGAGTCTATGAGTTCAAGGCCAGCCTAGACTACAGATTGAGTTCCAGGATATCCAGGGCTATACAGAGAAATCCTGTCTCATAAAACAAAAAACAAACAGCAATTAAAAGAATAAAACATTTTTTCAAATTGTTTAGTATAAAGTAAAATATGGTATTTCTATATTCTTATTTTCCTAGAATTTATATGTAGAGTTTTGGGGAGAAATAAACACAATGCTATAAAATCCATATGAAATAGTGAGGGATAAGATTCTAACCTTTTTCTATGGCAATTAACAAAATCTCTTATTTGAAAAGCTAACAAAATTTAGCATCCTCTTCATTTTTCTCAAGACTTTTCATTATTTACTTACTTATTTTTTGACACAAGGTCTCACTATGTAGTCCTGGCTGTCTTGGAACTTGATATTCAGACCAGGCTGGTCCAGAGCTCAGAGAGACCCTCCCGCCTCTGCCTCCCAAGTGCTGGGATTAAAGGTATGTGCCTCCGTGCCCAGCAATGATGATGATTTTTATTTAACTGTATTCCAAACTGGCACGATGTCATCATTTCTCCAGTTTGATTGCTAGAGAGACGGCTCAGCACTGATGAGACCTGGCTGCCCTTCCAGAGGACCTGGGTTTGTCATACAGCACTTAGTGGTTACAACTGTCTTTAATTCCAGTTCCAGGGGTTCTGACATCCTCTTCTGGCCTCTGTGGACACAGAAATATATGCAGGCAAAATACCTACAGACATAAAAAACAATAAGTTGTTAAAAAATGTTAAACTCAGCTGGGCAGTGGTGGTACACACCTTTGATCCCAGCACTCAGAATGCTGAGGCAGGTGGATCTCTGAGTTTGAGGCCAGCCTGGTCTATAAAGCAAGTTCCAAGACAGGCTCCAAAGCTACATCGAAAACCCCTGTTTAGAAAATCAAAAAAAAAAAAAAAGATTAAACTCTTGGGACTGGGGAGATGGCTCAGTGGGTTAAGAACCCTGGTTGTTCTCCAAGAGGACCCAGGTTCAATTCCCAGCACCCACAGGGAAACTCAAAATCATCCATAACTCCAGCTTCAGGGGATCTGTTGCCCTCTTCTGGCCTCTGACAGCAGCAGACACACATGTGGTACACAGACATAATTGTAATCAAAACACCTATAAACAAAAAATAAAATTAAATGTAAAAATGTTTAGCTCTGCATTTTGATCGGTTGTGGTTTTCTGTAATAGTCTCTACCTGTTGCAAAGAGAAGTTTCCTTGATAAAGGCTGAGGACTACTCTTATGTGTGGGTAGTTAGGGATCATGCTGCTTTTACAAAATGGTGATTATATGTTCTCCTCCAAGATCCATGACTTCACTTTTTCCTGAGTAGTTGGCTAGGTTTCTGGAATCAAGGATGGTTTCCCTCTTGCTCAGCAGGCCTTAAATTCAGTTAGAGACCCATTAATTACCAAAATATGCACACCACTACTGCACCTATAGGGTTACCATGGCACGCTGGTCATTGCTGTGGTTCACAGGGGTCACAGCTGGATAGGCTATGCTTCCTTCCTTTGGAAGTTTACAAGGCCCTTTCTGATGCCATAAATGCTAGTCCTCAGGGAGGAGGCATTCAGGTCAGTTCCAGCTCAAGGGCCTCTGGGGCCTAGAGCACATGGCATCTTCAGCAATAGGGACCTCGGTTGGAAGGCAACCAAAAAAAAAAAAAATCCCAGGAGGCCTCAGTCTTATACAAAGAACTAACTACAGGCAACTAAGGAGAAGTAGTTTTCTCCAGAGCACACCAACTGGTTACTCAATACAAAGGGTCAGTTCTCAAAACAAAGTAACATTAGACAAACTGGGCAGCTGGTATTTACATGTTTAGGAATACATGTGTAAACATATATGCATGTAATAGTAATCAATGAAAAAGAAGGCCATTAACTTGAAAAGAGCAAGAAGGGGTATATGGGAGAGTTTGAGGGAGGAAAGGAAAGGGAAATGATATAATTATATTACATGAACAAATTGTTTATCAAGGGACATTGCCCCAGAACCCAGTGACTGAGGCTGGGAAGCCCGGCTCCATTTCCTCTTCTGAGCCACCTCCCTCAAAGTCACTTGCTAGAATTGAGCTGACTCCTAAGGGATCAGCACACACTTTTCAACTCTCACAGCTGTCACTCCCTGCTCTATTTCCTGGGGTGCCTCCTCCACCTCATCCTACCCAAGTCTGGTTATGGTCTCATTCAGCTTGCCTAACTGGCCCCCCACCCTTCCTTTCTGCCACCGAAAATAAACAAGAAGGTTGTTTCTATACCAAGGAAGCAGAGCACCAGGAGGACTCTGCAGCACAGACATCTTCACCCCTGTCACAAAGGTATCCTTGGTGAGGTCCGTTCACTCTCGTGTGCCTGACTTCTCACAATCTACAAGGGCAAACACCAGGATGCTCAGATGGCGTGGCTCAAGCCTGTAATACCAGCGCTTGGGAGTCAGAAGCAGAATGATCAAAGGCACAAGGCCAGGCTTGACTCCATAGAGTATTGAAAACGACATCGACACAACAAAATGTCATTCTGTTTGTGTACTTTCCCTTCAAGTATGTGTCCTCTCCAGCGAGCGCTTCTTTCCCTTACAGTGGGTGTCACCTGTACACACACAGCTGTGGTCTGAAACAGTTAGAGAACGGAACAACCAACAGGCTGCTGTATGGTGTCCAGAGGAGGAAGGAAGTTGGTGAGGTGGCTAAGCAGGTAAAAGTTCTTGCTGTATGAGCCTGATGACTGACAAATTCTGAGTTTGACCTCCAGAAACCCCATAAAGTAGACTAGACTCCACAAAGTTTTCCTCTGAGGGCTGCAAGTGTTCTGTGACATGGGTGCCCACAAACACGCCATTAATAATAAAAAAAACATGAAAAAAAATGAAGTGTGCAGCCTATAATCCTGGTACTTGGGAGGCTAAGACAAGAGGCAGGGGGGCCTGAGCTGGGTCTCTAGCACCAATAAGCCTGACTGATGGTGCACAGACCCCAGAGCTGAAAGCAGGGGGATCAGGACTTCAGGATTATCCTTGGCTTCAACTAGTTCCTGGCCAACTTGGGCTACTAAGAGTCTGTCCCCAAATCACAAAATGTTAGATATTTCGGAAAGATGGAGGTGCACACCTGTGATGCCAATACTTGGGAAGTAGAGGTGGGAAGTCCAGTGTTCAAGGTTATCTTCAACTATGCTAAGGTCTCAGGCCTGCCTGGGCCATCCTAGATGTTGGGTCCCTTGAGGACAGGCCTTCGCACCCCCACTTGATCTGTTTTGCTCTCTTGTGGTTGGTTGAAAACAGGAACAATTTGGTGTTTTCAGCAATGTTTTCTAAGGATGTTTACCCCTAAGGCATGTAAGTTGCAGTGAGAGCTTCCTGCTTTTCCTGGCTTGGCCTCCTCTGCTGAGGGCTATATAAACTGTGTGAGAAAATGAAATAAAGGCTTGTCTGCAGAACCTGAAGTGTGTGTTGTGAGGTAATCCTGACGTCCCTCCTTCAGAAGAACGACAGTTGCTGTGCTGGAGCATCACCTAGACTTATATCTAAACAAAATAACAACCAAACAAAAATATGCAGTCTTCACTTAGCTACATTAACCTGCTACACTCATTTAGAGGTCCCCAGCCTGAACTTCAGGCATCTGAGCTTTCTCTTCCCGATTTCAACCTCTCTTAGATTGATGTTTATCAAGATCAGTCAAACAGGAGCGGAGTTATGTGGCTGCCAATCCCCGCACTGCTTATCCCAGAAGCAAGAGAATTGGAGTAAATAAAGGTCAGCCCAGTCAACATAGTGAGTGAGGTACAGGCCACAGTGATACCCTTTATAAAATAAAATAAAATAAAGAAGTCAATATTCTATACATTTTCTGTCTTCTCTTAAAAGTTTTACCTGAGTCAAAAGTAGCCCACTTGAGACATGGATTTCCTGTGGATTATCAGGTCAGGTATGGGGCCTTGCAAATGAGTTCTACCTCTTGCCGACAGTTTTTTTTTTTTCAAGACAGGGTTTCTCTGTGTAGTCCTGACTGTCCTGGAACTTGCTCTGTAGACCAGGCTGGCCTCAGACTCACAGAGATCTGCCTGTTCCTGGCTCCAGAGTGCTGGGACTAAAGGTGTGCACCAACACCGCGGCAGGAGCCAGCACACTTCTTACAGAGACTACTGACTATATCTATGTCTATATTATGACTGTCTATGGCCAACACCTAGACCTGACCTGGGTGAGACGGGGAAACCTTTTTCCTGTAGACTGCTTTGAATCATCTCACATATTAGCTCCTCCAGTTCCACCCCCAGCTCAAAGATTTTGCATCTTGGATTTCTTTTACTTTTCCACATCTGTATTTAATTAACAAGGTTCTTATTTTATTTTATTTTTTCTTAGAACAGACTCAGTGATTCCTTAGAATGTTGTCTCTGGTAATTTCTTTGGAGCCAACAGAGAAATTAGACCAATCCTCTGACTTCCTAAGGCTGTAATAGGATTAAATGAGTTAGCATTAGTAATGCATTTACAACAATGTCTCACACATAAAGACACAGAAATGTTAAAGAAATGAAAAACTAGCTTTAAAACTGGTTCATATATATCCTCCTAGACGGTAAGGAAATGTAATTATTTAGGGGTTAGCAGGCAAAGACACTTGCTGCCAAGCTTGAGGACCTGAATTCACTGTTAACTGAGACTTGACCTGGTGGTGTATGTCTATAATCCCATCATTTGGGAGGTGGAGGCAGGAAAATCAGGAGTTCAAGACTTAGCCTTGACTAAAAGTCAAGATTAGGAGGCCAACCTAGACTGAATGAGACTCTGTCTCAAAAACAAACAATAAAATAATAAACCAAACCACAACCACCTCCCAAACATTATCATTTGGAGCAGTGAAAAATATATTCATGTGGCCTAGAAAGAATTCAAGAATGAAATTAATTAAATTATAACTATTTTGCTTAATATTGGAAGTTTTCAGTTTCAAATTTCAATCAATAAAGACATTTCTCTAGTTCTTCCAGAGGTCCTGAGTTCAAGTGCCAGCACCCACTGGGCAGCTCACAACCGTCTATAACTGTAGTCCTGTGAGATCCAATGCCTCTCTAGTGTTAACTAAATATAATACTTATTATTTTGAAGTTTGGAGAGGAAGGTCTTATTTATACCAGGTGGAAATAATTATCATATAAAATAAAATTGTGAAATTATGTGTTAGCTGAGCTGAAATTATGTGTGGTATAGGCCTGTAACATCAGCTTCTTAAGATATTGAATCAGGAAGATCCCAAACTCAAGGTCTGCCTGAGCTACAGAGTGAGCTCAAGGACAGTCTGAGCAACTCGGCAAGACCCCATCTCAAAATACAAAGGAGGATGCAGTTCCACGCACTTGTCTTCTAGGTGAAAGGCCCCGGGTTTGAACAGGAGGGAGCAGGATGAAAGCATTAAAGCGGTTGTTTTGTTCTGTTTTGTTTTTAACAATGCTGGTTAGTTTTTGTCAATTTGACTCGAGCTGAAGTCATCTGGGAAGAGGGAGTGTCAACTGGGCAAACATCTCCTTCTAATTGGGGCGTTTTCCTGATTAATGACTGATGTGGGGGAACCTGGCTGGCCCTTTGTGGGCTCCAGAACCAACCCTTGGCAGGTGGTCCTGGGTTGTACTAAAAAGCAAGCTGAGTGAGCTATTAGGGACGAGCTAGTAAGCAGCATCCTGCCTCAGCCTCTGCTTCAGCGCCTGCCTCCAGCTTCCCACCTTGAGTTCTTGCCCCGACTTCCCTTCATGAGGGACTATAAGCTTTAAATCAAAATGAACCCTTTCTTCCCCAAGTTGCTTTGGTCATGATGTTTAATAGCAATAGAAAGCAAACTGGAACAATACTGTTAGTTGTTTTTCAGGACAGATTCTTGTTATGTAGCCCAGACAGGCCTCAAACTCATAGCTTTCCTTAAATAGTTGCCAGAGCTGGGATGCCAGAGCCAATACACTTGGTTACTTTATACTTTTTAATACACTTATTTTAAACTAAGCAAGACTTAACTAATATCCTAAAATGAAATGGTTTTAAAAATTGTAGATTTACTTTGCATGCATGAGTCTTTTGCCAGTATGTATGTATGTACACCATATGTGTACCTGGTGCCTACAGAGGCCAGAAGATGGCATTAGCTCCCCCAGAACTAGAGTTACATATGGTCCTGAGCCACTATGTGGAGACTGGAAATTGAACCTAGGTCCTCTTCGAGAGCAACAAGTGCTCCTTGCTAACTGCTGACTAACTCTCAAGTCCCATATTTATTTCATACGCACACACATTCATGAAGAAGAGTTAACTGACTCTACGATTTTTAGAAAGAGAGAGAGAAAGAAAGGAAGAAAGAAAAGCATATATTATATAAGGAATGCGCATATATGTCTTTCAAACAATCCTATTAAACAAGTCATACTCAAAATATGGCCCAAGTAAAGCTGGTCCAGGAGTGTGAGCCGAAGAGGAAAACCCCTGGAGCCCAGGCATTCAAGGCCAGCCTGGGAAATATAGAGACCCTGACTCAAATCCAAACACAAAAGAAACACAAAACAAAAGAAAAGAAATACAGTATGAGCACTTTATTTTCTTCTCAGTGACTCATTAAACCCCAGAGGAAATTTTTCTGTAGGTGCCTTGTAACTTTCTGGGTCATCAGTTGGGTAGCAAAAAGTCCCCAGACCACGTGTTTCCAATAATAGTTTCATTTCTGTAATGACACCGTCCAGTGCAGCAAATAATGGAAGCCCTAAACCCACATACGATCTGGCACTTACCTCAAGCTCAGCTCTGTCTTGACCATGACCAAAGGTCAGGCCTTTCTCTTATGCTGCCTACAGCCTGACAGCTAAGCAACGCTGGCTCCTTGGAAAAAAGAGAGAAGAAAAAAGGTCTTTTATTCGATTGACAATCAGGCAAGCCCTGTTGAGACTTCAAAGAACAGCAGGTTCTTACTTTTTGTTCCTTCTTACTTTATTTAATTTTTTTATGTGTATAGATGTTTTACCTGCATGTATGCCTGTACACCATGTGCCTTCTCAAAGGCCAGAAGAAAGCGTCAGATTTCCAGGAACTGGGGTTAAGGAGTCAACATATGCATACCTGAGAGGGGAACTGGGAGGAGCAGAGGGAGGGGAAACTGTAATCAGCCTATATAATGTGAGAAAAGAATTCATTTCAACAAAAGGACAAATAAGAATAAATGCTTTCTTTTGTGAGGTACCTTGGTTGTGATGTTTTGAAGCTTTCCTCTGGGCTAAGCCCAGGGAAAACACCCCAAAACACAAGGAAAACACATAAGAATGACACAGTCATCTCCACAGATGAACCCCTCTTCAGGGCACTTCAATTTCAAGCCTTCATAACCACAAAATCCATTAAGACTTCTGTATTCTGACTTTTTCATTGCTGCTATGAAACATGAGACCAAGGCGACCTCCAAAATCAAGGGTTTATTTTTATTCATTTATTTATTGTCCCTTTTATTGAAATAGATTTTTTTCACATGTAATATATACTGATTGCTGGGGGCTGGAGAGATGGCTCAGCAATTAAGAGCACTGGCTGCTGCTCTTCCAGAGGTCCTGAGTTCAAGTGCCAGCACCCACTGGGCAGCTCACAACCGTCTATAACTGTAGTCCTGTGAGATCCAATGCCTTCTTCTAGTGTGCAGATATACATGAAGAAAAAAATATCCCTCTCAGATTCTTTCCCCAGATTCTCTTTGTGGAAGTCCCGCCTTTCCTCTCCTGCCTAGCTATTGGCCATTCAGCTCTTTATTAAACCAAACAGAAGGTGCCTTAGGCAGATGACATAAAACAGACACATCTTTACAGGGAACAAAAGGATTATCCCACAACAGGGATGGATTTGATGGAGACATCTGGTTTAGGGTGGAGTGTTCCAAGGTCTCTCACTCTGCATACTGCCTGTCTGTGTGTCTTTCTATTTGTTCCCATCTGCCGCAAGAGGAAGTTCCTCTGATGATTGGGTGAGCAAGGGTGATCTATGAATGTAGTAGGACGTCACTGGGAGTCATTGTATTGCTACACTCTTTTAGTAGGAAAGTAGTATGTGTTCCCTGGGCTGTCTGGTTTCAGATTCTTGACCATCCAAGCAGTGTCAGGTATGGGTTTCATCTCAAAGAGTGGGCCTTAAGTCAAATGAGGTATTGGTTGACTGTCCCCACAAGCTCTGTGCCATCATTGTACTGGCATATCGTGCAGGCAGGACACAACTGTAGATCATAAGGGTTTGTGGCTGGCTTGGTGTTTATGTTTCTCCTTTGGTAGCATGCAGAGTACCTTCCTGTACAAGAGATGCTAGTGTGTAGAGATGAAGGCTCTGTGTAGGCACCAGTTGGACTTCTCCATGTTCAATGAGTTATGAAGTGTGTTTAGCAGTAGGGCCTTGCTACCAGTTTGTGAAAAGTAACCTATAGTCTTGGCAACAGCATTGGTTGTTTAGGGATGTCCATGGGATCCCTTTGGTCAACAATTCAATTAGATGTAACCTATTATCTATTCTGGAAGCTTCATTTGGTGACAGGAGACGACCAGTTGGGGCTCTGTCTCCCCCATTATTTGGCAATTTCATTTAGATAGCATTTATATATGTATACATTTTAGGAAGCTTCTTCTGTATTAGGTGTCTATATTACCCCTCAAATGGCCTTTAATTTAATCTCTCCCCACTTTTCCTCCATTGTCACTCTCTTCCCTCCCCCTCCCCACTTGGTTCTCCCATTCCAGCTATCCCTACTCCCATCAATCTATAACTATCTATCCTATTCACCATTTCAAGGGAGATCTATCTGTCCCCAACACACACACTCCAGTCCCTTATTCTATACCTAACTTCTGTGTGTCTATGGATTGTAGTTTGGCTATCATTAAGTTAACAGCCAATATATATAAATGAATACATATATTTATCTTTCTGGGTCTGGATTTCCTCATTCAGTATGATTGTTGTTGTTGTTGTTTGAGACAGGGTTTCTATGTGTAGTCCTGGCTGTCCTGGGATAAATATATTTCCATGCATTTACCTGGGGATTTCATGATTCATTTTGAAATGGCTAAGTAATATTCCATATGTTGTGTAAATGTACCACATTTTCTTTATCCATCCTTCTGTTGAGGAGCATCTAGGTTGTTTCCAATTTCTGGTTATTATAAATAGAGCAGCAGTGAACATGGTTGAGCAAGTATCTCTGTGGTAGAATGACATGTCCTTTAGGTATATGCTGAAGAGTAGTATTTTGCCCAAACTGGATCTTGAGGTAGTCCCATTTTTCTGAGGAACTAACATACTGATTCCCATAGTGGCTGTACAAGTTTGCACCCTCACTAGTGGGTGAATGTTCCCTTACTATACATCTTTGCCAACATGAGTGGAACTTGTTTTATTGACGATTCTGACAGGTGTAAGATAAGATCTCAAAAGTACTTTTGACTTGCATCTCCCTGATGAACAAAGATGTTGAACTCTTCTTTAAGTGTTTCTTAGCCATTTGAGGTTCCTCTTTTGAGAATTCTCTGTTTAGATCTGTATCTCCTTTTAAAATTTGGTTATTTGTTTTCTGGATATCTAGGTTTTTGAATTCTTATATACTTTGGTTTTAGCCCCCTATTGAATGTGTAATTGGAAAAAAGTTTCCTATTCTGTAGGCTACCACTTTGTACGAGTGACAGTGTCCTTTGCTGTAGAGAAGCTTTTCAGTTTCAAGAGGGGTCTCATTTATTAGCCGTTGATCTAGTACCTAGGCTATTATTGTTTTGTTCAGAAAGTCTTTTCCCATGTCAATGCATCCACTACTTTCTCTCTATCCGATCAGTGTCTCTGGTTTTATTTTGAGATCTTAGATTCATTTGGAGTTCAGGTTTGTTTTTGTTTTTCTTTGTTGTTGCTGTTGTTTCTTGAGGCAGCGTTTCTCTGTGTAACAACTCGAACTCACAGAGACCTGTCTGCCTCTCCTTCCAGAGTGCTGGAATTAAAGACATGTGCTACCACACC
>JAQHUG010000068.1:4145403-4162546 GCA_028555095.1 Dicrostonyx torquatus | reverse complement strand
TGAAGAAAGAAGATGTGACTTGCCCCCCCCACCCCGAAAAAGGTACCAAGCCATGTGGCTAACATATACTAGAATAATGGGCTAATATAAGTTATAAGAGTTAATAAGAAGCCTGAGCTAATGGGCCAATCAGTTTATAACTTATGTAGACCTCTGTGTGATTTTCTTTGGGGCTAAACGGCTGTGGGACCTGGTGGAAGGACAGAAACCAGGCAGGACAGAAACCCCATCAACACTGGGGTTTCTTCTGTTCACTTGTTTCTGTTTGAAAGGCTCATCTTCCTCATCTGTCTCTTCAACCTGCTTCTTTGGCTATCTCAGGAGCTCCTTGCCACCTTTGATGCCAAACATGATATCTCCAGCCCCTTCCCCAGACCCTGATCACAAGCCTTGTTTTCCTTCTTGTGTTGAGACCATCCTACTGTATTGCCTAGGCAAGCCTTGTAGTAGACACCTTTCTGCTTCAGTTCTCCACTGCTGGGATTGTAGGGTGTACCTCCACCCCACTCAGACTAGGTTATATGCCTAAATGGATTTGGGGAATGTCACAGACTATATAGAATGAACTCTGGGAAGCTGGGTCCTGGAGTCTGTGAAAAGTACCTCTGTTCACTACATGCGGAATCAGAAACCTCACAGAGAGGACAACATAAAAACATAAACATGGGTGAAACATGGCCAAAAACATCTAGTGGAAACGGATCCTCTGGCAGTCAACCTCATTGTCAAGACAACTGATGGGTTTTATGGGTTAAATGGTGGCAAGGAACCAACGATAACCTCCTTGTTTGATTTTTTATGCTATTTTTATTATATTTGGTTCATTTGTTTGTTTATGTGTCTGTGTGTGGAAGCATGTGGAGGCCATGACTTGTGGGAGTCAGCTCTCTCTATCATGTGGGCTCCAGGGATTGAACTCAGGTCTCAGGTTTGCTGGCATGTGTCTTTGCCTGCTAAGTCATTTTACTGGCCTTCATTTGATAGTTTTAAGGCTTTTTTAAAAAAATATATACCTAAGCATTGGAGTAGCTGATAATAGGGCATGATGTTAACATTTTACTCTGTAGATGGAGACTGTTCCTTCATTTCTGGCCACCCAGACCCGAATAAACACACAGAAACTACATTAATTACACTGTTTGACCTATTAGCTCAGGTTTCTTATTAACTAATTCTTACATCATAAATTAACCTATTTCTTCTAATCTGTATATCACCATGAGACTGTGGCTTATCAGAAAGTCTCCGGGTCTTTTGTCTTTGGCAGCTACATGGCATCTCCTTTGACTCAGCCTACTCTTTCTATCTTTGCTTGGAACTTCCACCTTGCTTTACTCTGCTAAACCATTGGCCAAAACAGCTTTATTCATTAACCAATAAAAGCAACACATATGCAGAAGGATTTCTTGCATCATTACTCTCTCTCTGTGTATGTGTGTGTATGTGTTTGTGTGTATGTGTGATATGTGTGTGTGCTTGCCAGAGACCCTCAGGCATCCTGCTCTATTACTCTCTGTTTTATTCTTTGGAGACAAGATCTCCCACTGAGCCTGGAATGAGGTTGAGAATCAGCAAGCCCGCTGATCCTCCTGTCCCTAACCTTACAGGGCTAGGATGACAGACTAACGTGGCCATGCTCAGGTCCTTATGTTCATGCTGCCAACTCTCACCCACTGAGTCAACTCTCTATCCCTGACTTCTTATTCTGTAATGATTTTTGAAAGAAAAATTCTTTGTACTATATTTACACATTTTCTAGAAGTTTAATGTTGTTTAAAAACAGAAGAAAAAAATGAAAAGCAAAATACATAGAGAGAGAGAGATAAGGAAGAGAGAGAAAGAACTGTAAAGGTACACACTAAGTTGCTCCCAGTGGGTAGTATAGAGGAGACAGTAACGAAGTGAAGCAGGAGAAAATAAGAAGTTTGAAATGTTATTCTACAAACCCGTGGACTGTCACAGAAAAGGTGTACCTCTACAGAGAAAGGATCCATCAAAACCACTGAAGAGTTTGGGTCTTTGTGGTCCTTGGGCTCACACTAGTCTCCATCAGCATGGCTTGGAGCCTTGACATGACTAGGATGTTAAGAGAACGAGCAAAGAACAGAAAAGCTGGGGAAGGTGACCTGTGCAGGCCTAAGGAGCCAGGCCTACTATTGCAACAACCTTAGTGGCTCTATTTGATGAACAACACAGGGGTTGCCAAACAATGCACATTCACTGTTCTTTACATATCCCTGCAAGGCTTCCTTGACTCCCATATAAACTGAGGGTCTTAAGCATACTGAACATATATGCTGTGGGAGCTCCTTCTGCTCCTTCAGCACATAGCCTTTAAGGGACATATTTTGCCACTGAGCTACACCCCAGCTAATGGCAGCACTGAGAACAACTGTTAGTCATAAACTATATTCTGACACTCTGGGGGCATTCAGACTAATATTTTATTTTATTTTTGTTTTTCAAACCCATAGTTTGAAACCAATGAACTACACTCTAGCCTAAAACTTAGAGTTAAAAAAGATTTATATAATTAATTATTATTTTTGAAACAAGGTCTCACCATATATCCTTGGCTAGCCTGGAGCTCTCTGCATAGATCTGGCTGACCTTGAGCTCATAGAGATCATTTGCTTCTGCCTCCCATAGTCTGGGATTAGAAATATGGAACACCACACCTAGTCAAAAAATATTTCCAAATAATTTTTAAAATTATAATTATTTTAATGTGTGTGTGTTATGCTATGCCCTGAATTTGGAGGTCATAGGACAACTTGTGAAATCAGTTCTTTTTTTCATCCTGTGGGTTCTAGGGAATGAACCCAGGTCTTCAGGCCTTGTGGCAAGCACCTTCTCTGGTGTGCCTTCACAAGGGCCAGGTTTCAACATATTTTAAAGGTTATTGATGTATTAGCTCTCTTTAAATGTAAATGGCGTCTCTTTAGCCTGTTTTGAAGAAGTCAGCCAAACTTCTCATAGCTAAATTTAGTTTGCAATTTTTTATTTGTTTATATTGCCCAACTTTTCCTTCCTAGGTACTGAGGAAGTTTTAAGTTATTGAGTCAATGGAGCTGTGTTGTATCGCATTCATAAAGGCAGAGAAGTAACACCATGGATAAATATTTAGAAAAGAGACAAAAATGAGTACACTAATGGGGATGATTTCTGTTACAAATATTATGTTGAAATACTATTAAACTATTAATATAAAAACCTGAACTTTTCTTTCTTTTTGGTGCTGAGAATAAACCCAGGGTCATATGCATGCTAGGAAAGTGTTCTAACACTGACCTGCGAATCCTTAATTCAAAAGCTTGAGATTTTCTTATAACTGTGTATGAAAGTTCAGGAATTTAGTAATTATTTGAAGAGATTTACACTCAATTTTATATTCATGCTAGAGCATAATTTAACTTGCTTTTGATTTTCCTCAACAGGTGCAAGTAAAGAGAAGAAACAGGGCTGGGGATATGGCTCAGGGGTTAAAGTGCTTGTTTCGAAGACCCGGAACACTTAGGTCTAATCCACAGCATCACTAACCCCAGCTGGGGCTTGCTGACCGGTTAGTGTAGCTTGAATGGTAAGCTCCAGCTTGCAGTGGAACTGCACCGTTTCTTTCCTTTTCTTTTTTTCTCCCATGTAGTCCTGGCTGTCCTGGAATTTGCTCTGTAGACCAGGCTGGGCTCGAACTCACAGAGATCCAGCAGCCTCTGCCTTTTGAGTGCTGGGATTAAAGGCGTGCACCACCACTGTCTGACTGTGCTGCATACTTTTAATCCCAGCAGTTGGGAGGCAGAGGCAGATAGATCCTGTGAGTTCGAGGTCAGCTCCAGGACAGTCACAGGCAGAGCTACATAATGTGATCCTGTCTCCGAAAAAAAAAAAGAAAAAGAAAAAAGGTGGGGGAATGCACTTTAAGAAGGTACCCCAATATCAGCCTCTGGGTACTACAAGCCTGCACACACACACACACACACACACACACACACACACACACACAGAGGAGAAAGGGAAAAACAGGAAAAATAATTTAAAAATTAATTAGTTATGCAATTACTTATTTTTAAAGGAAGTTTTAAGACCTTGAGAACAGTATGTAGGCAAGACCACTTAAGGCTTTTGAGTGACATTTAGTGGCATTTGTTATGTGTAGTGTTTTTAAGTCACATGCTGTAACTATTTACATTTTAGGTATGTCTCCATACTAGTGAGAATCCTACCACACAGTCATCACAGGAGTTGATAACTGGCCCTATCTCCCCGCTGTCTGAGGGGAAATAATAACTTCTACCTGAGACCACATACCACTTGCTATTAATAAATACAGTGACTTTGCAGGGCGTGATGGCACATGCCCACAATCCCAGTGCTCTGGAGTAGGTGGATCAAGAGTTCGAGGACAATTAGGGCTAAAAATAAATAAAGCAATGCATTTATACATTTATGAAAAACCTAACAATTCAAGGTGTTTGATTAAAAAATGAAGACAGCCAGGTGGTTGTGGAATATGCCTTTAATCCCAGCACTCAGGAGGCAGAGGCAGGTGATCTCTGAGTTTAAGGCCAGCCTGGTCTAAAGAGCTAGTTCCACGACAGGCTCCAAAGCTGCAGAGAAACCCTGTTTCGAAAAATCAAATAAATAAATAAATAAATAAAAATAAAAAAATGAAGTATTTGGAAGATGGTTAAATTTCCTTTTCTTTCTTTCTTTCTTTTTAAAACAACATACATAATTAAGTTTTTGGCTTCTTTTGCATGCCCAAAGTATGTAGTACAATGTTTGGCTCACAAAAACTCAAGGACTTGTTGACTCATAAAGAAAGAAAGAAAAAAAAAACCAGAAGAAACTTTACTTCAATGTGTGTCTTTAGAGACACACTTCCCAGTTCTTATTCCCTATGGTTTGTATAAAAATAGACCAGGACAAAACTGTGTTACAGAAACAAACTCAAACTTCTGGAAATACTCGATCATGCCCTTTTATTTTTATGCTGATAATTACAGAAAACACACCACACACACACATACACACACACATACACACACACGCACACACACATGCACACACATGCAAAAGTACACACCACACACAGAAGAGTGCTTCACCTTAAGTCCTCATTAACATTCTAGTTAACAAGGACTCAGGTTAGGCATGTGTTGTTACAGAGTTTGAAAATAAAAGTTATTTCCTTTTTTTATTTTTCTTTTCAGTTTTTTTGAGACAGGGTTTCTTTGTGTAATAGCCCTGACTGTGCTGGAACTTGCTTTGTAGACCAGGCTGGCCTCGAACTCACTGAGATCCACCTGTCTAAGTGCTGGGGTTAAAAGAGTGTACCACCCTGCTCAGCTAAGAGTTATTTCTTGAGCCAGGTGTGGTAACACTGACTTGTAATCCCAATACTCCAAAGGATGGGGCAGAGGAGGCTTGCAATTGAGGCTAACCTGGGCTAGAAAATAAGTTCAAGGCTAACCTGGCTTACATAGGAAGACCCTGCCTCAAAATATAATTTATTCATCTCAAATAATAATAAAATATAATATGTATAATATTCCATAGAGCACAGGATTTGGTGAATATAAGCTTTGAGAAGATATATTTAGGCATAATTTCTCTGAAATAATTGGCTGAGTTTAGAAAATATATATTTTCATTTGTATAGATTATTCATAGATGGGACTCTTTTTGTTTTGTTTTGAGGCAGGGTCTCACTATGCAGTCCTGGTGGACCTAGAACTCACTCTATAGACCAGGCTGGCCTCAAAAGAAATTCTCTTGTCCCTCCTTTCTGACTACTGGGATTAAAGGCGTGCACCACCAAGGCCAAGATGTTTCAAGGTTCCAAGTTTGAATAAACTTAATTTTCACTGAAAAAATAGAACAAAGCACAGTTTTCCCCTACCAATCAGTGTTTATATAATGGTCTGTCCTGTCCCTCTAAGTCCACCGTTGAGACAGGCAGATCTTCCTTCCTGCCTGCAGCCTGAGTCCTTCCTTTCTGTCTCTCTCCCAATGAGGTAGTTGCCACTGTGGCTCCTCTCTTCATCCCCCTCTCTGTTCTACTCTCTTCTCCCCTTTCCCCTTTCTCGTTCCCCTCCATAACCCACTAAATAAATACCCAGCCTCACTCTGCATGGCGTTCCTGTCTGTCTCTCACCCACCGGGGCTGCGGCTTCTCGTGGGACTGGCTGTCCGGCCAATGTCTCTCACTCTCCGTGAAGCTCCCTGCCTAGGACCTGTTGGCCCGCTGCTGCCACTCAGGGAATAACGCCATTTTACTTAAACCATAACAGTTTATATTTCCACAGGAAAGCAGCGAAAAGATTCAACTCTGGCTTCAAGTCACCCAGTTTCTAGAGTGCCTCAATTTCCCAACTCATATCCCTTGCTCATATGTGACTCCCAAGATTAAGCCTACTCAAGTTGAGAAACAGGGGAAACAGACTTCCTGTCAAAAAGCTCTAGCGTTTTACTATTTTTAATTTATTTGTGATTTATCTGTGTATATCTGAGTGACAGTGCTGGATCCTGAACTGAGGTTTTCTTCCAGATAGACAAAGCTGACCGTTTGCTTGAGCTTCTGATTCTTTATTACAATGTTAAAATCCTGTGCGCCCTTCCCATGTGCTGGATCTCAGTCTTCTCCATGTTTACTTTCATACCAAGGTTCTCACTGACTTCCCCCACTCTATGTACCGTGGCCTGCAGCCCATTTGGACTTTCAGCAAGAAGTGCTGTATCGTCGGCGAAACACAAGTTATGGATTTGCACATCACCTATCTGCACGCTATCTCCTCATCCTCCAGGGCTGTTGCTATTATTAATTCCAGGAATATATTAAAGAGTAGTGGTGAGAGGATGCAACCCTGCAGCACTCCTATGATTGTCTTAAACTGACCGCTTAGTTCTCCACAGACTTTGACTAATACAAAGATATCTTTATAGGCATTTTCTAGTATTCTTATGATTTTCTCTGGGTACCTCTACAACCTCATTGTTTCCCCAAATCCTTTTCTCCAAATGCTATTGAATGACTTTCTGAAGTCAATGTAACAGATATATATATATATATGTATATATATATATACATATATATATATATG
Source organism: Dicrostonyx torquatus (assembly GCA_028555095.1). Taxonomy (NCBI): domain Eukaryota; kingdom Metazoa; phylum Chordata; class Mammalia; order Rodentia; family Cricetidae; genus Dicrostonyx; species Dicrostonyx torquatus. Next base: position 4,155,446 of record JAQHUG010000068.1, on the reverse strand, counting down.
TCTTTTGATAGGGATAGTGGGGGCTGCATTCCAGGTGTTTGGAATGGTTTGGTCAGCAAGAGACATAGTGACAGCAACAAGATTGAAAGTAAATGAGACACTTGTCTTGAGCTGCCTTCCTCACAACTCTGAAACCTGGACAGCGAAATGCTCCTCAGAACAGGGGTTGAATGTGTCTGAGATGGCGTGTCTCAGGAGGATTCTAGGCATCACACAGAGATAGGCGCACAACGATGACATTAAGAAACATCTCCATCTACAGAAGGAAGTGAACTAGAGGATCTGGCAGTGGTGCTTGAGATACTTGGGCCATGTTATGAGAATGGATGATGGCAGATACCCGAAGATAGCACTGCTTGGAGGAGTGAGTGTACGGGATAAGGCAAAGAGGAAGGCCCAGAAAATGCTGGATAGACAGCATACTGAAAGACTGTGGAATATTGAGTGTGACAGTAACACAAGCATCTAGGCTGCCCAGGATAGGAACAACTGGAGAACCGCCATAAACTGGCTGCCCAGGTAGCATTGCCAGGCATCAATGAAGATCATGGTGTGCTGGATCCTGGGGTTTCAGACAGCTATGAGCTTCCATGCTGTTAGTATTCAGGCATCTGTACTGGCCTGCCGCTGGGGTTCTGACAGGCTGTGTCCTCAGCTGTAGCAATTAATGTGCACATTAGCTACATTCCTTTTTAAAATGGCCCTGCCCGCCTCCCATCTCTCTCTCTCTTTCCCTCTCTGTTTCTGTGTCTGTCTCTTTCTTGTCTTCTACTGTTCCTGTCTCCAGAGGTCAGTCTCCCCCTTCCCCTTTTTATGTTCCCTTTCCCCTGATAAAGAACCCCTCCACATGAACTCTGTCATGTGGCGTCTCTCTCATAGTGCTTTTTAAAAAATTACAACACATGTGGGTGTAATCCCAGGTCCTCTGGGATTGCAGCCAATGCTCTTAACCTCTGAGCCATCACTCCATATTTTTATTTTTTAAGTATTGTTTTATTTTTAAGTGTGTGTGTGTGTGTGCGCACGTGCACACACCTGAGGAAGCCATAGGCATCAGTGCTATAAAATAGTGTAAGAGAGACCTTGGTGGGCCAAGGGGCCATGAAGCAGGTGAGAGTCCATTGTGAGGGAAGGACAGACACACTGTGCAGGCAGAGTTTATGTGGGGAAGGAAGAGGGAGAAATACAGAGAGGAAAAGGCAAGAACCAGCCTGCCTCTTCAGAAGAGGGGGAGACATGGGGGGGTCACTCTGCCTTTGCAGGTCCACGAGGGGTGAGGACAGGTTTGCATTTGCCTGGATGATAACAGTTAGACCTGTTGGGGCTGGAATTTCAGGCAGTTGTGAGTTGCCTGATGGGGGGCTTGAACTTGGGTCCTGGGGAAGAGTAATACATACTCTTAACCAGTGAGACACTTCTTCACCCCAAACTTCAGCTTTTTGTTGGGGGAGGGCCACTTGTTGGCTCCTGACTGCTCAGCGCCAAAATAATCACACAGAAACTATATTATTTAAAAGAATGCTTGGCCCATTAGCTTTAACTTCTTATTGGCTAGCTCTTACATTTTAATTTAACCTGTTTCTAGTAATCTGTGTATCGCCACATGGCTGTGGCTTACCTGATAAAGTTCCATCTGGCTCCAGCGGGGGCTACATGGCTTCTCTCTGACTCCACCTCTTTTCTCCCAGCATTCAGTTTAATTCCCCGCCTACCTAAGTTCTGCCCTGCTATAGGTCCAAAGCAGTTTCTTTTTTCATTAATGGTAATCACAGCATACAGTCAGCCTGGAAATGAATCTCCAGTTATGTCTGAGGAACGTTTTAGATTAGGTTAATGGAGGTGGGAAGACTCACCCTAACTGAAGGGAAGTTATTGCTTGTTTTTTACTCTTTGGAAACCTGCCACCCAGCTCCCAAATAAATTACACATGGAGATTTATTCTTTCTTATAAATGCCTGGCCTTAGCTTGGCTTATTTCCAGCTAGCTTTTCTTAGCTTAATTTAACCTGTCTACCTTTTGCTGTTGAGCTTTTATCTTTATCCTACATACCTTACTTAACTTCTTACTTCGTGACTGGCTGTGTAGCTGGGTAGCTGGCCTCTAGCATCCTCTTTTCCTTCTTCTCTTGCTCCTTAATCTTTTTCCTCCCAGATCTGTCCTCATATTTATTCCCTCTGCCTGTCAGCCCTGACCATCTTTTCTCCTGCCTCTTTATTGGCTGTTCAGCACTTTATTAGACCATCAGGTGTTTTAGATAGGCAAGAATCACAGTGAGGGCAGAGATCGGATGCTTAACAAAAGTAATCCCACAGTAGCTCAGAACTAAGAAATATAAAGGTATTTATTAATAGATAAGACTTACAAATCAGGATTCTCTGCGGGAATGATGGTTAAAGATGAGATCCAAACTGCACCAGAAAACCGGGGTCCAGGGGGAAAGGCAGAGAGGAAGAGGAAGGGGCTGGACACACTTCTGTATCCAGGTAAATAGTCCATGAGGCCACGCCCCAATAAGCGGGTAGGTATTAGCTGTAACCTTCCTGCAGCATCACAGCTTCACAGAGTTAAACAAATGCAACATAAAGGAGTGCAGCGCATCTTTGCATCATTAAATAAATGTTTCGCAGCAGAAGCAAACTTAACACATAGTAAGATAATATTCTACAGCAGGTGCTGTCATTCCACAGGCTGGTCCTGGACTGAAAAGAAGACAGCAAGTCAAGCTCGGCATTCATCACTTGCTGCTTCCTGGCTCTCTTCAGTACAGATAGCTCGTGCAGCCTCGACTTCCCCTCTGTGATGCTCTGTACCCTTGGATTGTGACCCAGATTAAATTCTTCCTTCTTTTAAATTGCTTCGTGTCAGATATTTTTGTCCTGGCAATGAGGAAAGTAACTAATATAATATAGTACCGAAAAGGCGTTCATTGCTAGGAATACTCAAAAGCAAGAACATGGGACTGGCTCATTTGGTAAAGTCCGTGGTACAGGGACATAAATACCTGAGTTTGAGCCCCAGCACTCACATCCATGTGAGCTTGTAATTTCTGCCTTGGGGAGGTAAAGATAGGTGGATCCTAAGGACTTATTGGCTACCCAGCCCAGCCTAATCAGCCATAGATTCTAGTGAAAGACCCTGCCAGAAAACAAAATGAATCATTTAAAAAAAAAAAACAAAACCAAAACAACCCAAAACTTCAAGGTAGACAGCTCCCAACTTCTGGCTTCTGTGTACACAGGCACATACAAAAACATTCACTCAGCCTGTGCATGCCTTTAATCCCAGCACTTGGGAGGTAGAGGCAGGGGATCTCTGAATTCAAGGCCAGCCTGGTCTATAGAGCTAGTTCCAAGACAGTTAGGACTGTTAACACAGAAACTTGTCTCAAAAAACCAAAAACCAAAACAAATGTATGTTTTTATACACCTAAATACACACACACACATTCATACACAAAACCAATGTCATGTTGTTCTTGGGACATTCTCTTGCAAATCCCAGCTCTGGTAAGTTATTTTGCTCCCAGTGGATCGTGATAATAACCATGATTTCCACCTAGATGATGTGAAGAACAGCAACCGAGGGAAAATTTAGATCTGTTAAAATATCCTTATGGCCTAGAAGTTTATTGTTAAATTTGTACAACATGTTCTGAAGGGAGGAGAACAGCTTCCTAAATTTGCACTTGAAGTTGACATAGAAAGAAGCAATCTGACACCTCTGTTGCAACCATCCTATTTGCAACACCCAGAAAAACCCAAATAAAACTAATCTCTGAGGTTTTGGTGAGGTGCAGCTGAGTGGATGATGTCACTTTTCCTTTCTTTAGCTTTGAAAGCTCTGTGAGGCCAGTTTCCAGATGTGGACTTCACTCATGAGGCATATGACCGGCAGCTCACTCTCACAGGGTGCCTCAGTGCCTGAACAATTCAGTTTCTGATAAAGCTTAATTTCTATTTCAAGTGGAGGCCTGACAAGCAGTTCTGATAAATGTTTACTGAGTTAAATAGTACTGATTTTTTTTTTTGTACTTTGCTTTTGGGTTAGATTTTAAGCATTTTACTGACTGTTGAATTCAAAACCAACAAAGGGAAATTGTCTTGGCAAATGTTTTCAACATTTTTAAAGACAGTAGTAAACATTTTGACTTTACAGTAAGTGCCTCTTCGGCAAACTGGGCCGCTGGGACGAGTCTTTTGCTAATTGGATGGCTTGGCTTTATTGCTTTGATGATGAAAAATTGTAAACAGTGCTTTAGGCATTTTTTTTAATCAAGAGAGATACAAGAGTAACGACAAGATGGAAAGGACTGTTTGATTGATGAACTTCCAGAGATGCAGGTGCTTACAAGGATTAGTCTTTAAATGAAATGACAAAAAGAAACTAATATGTGGCTGTTGCTGTGTAACTTGCAGAAGTTGCAAGATCACAAGAAAGAGTAGAAACAAACCCTTCCAGAGGACCCAGGTTCAGGCCCCAACACCCACATGGTGCAGTCCACAACTGCCTGTAACTGCGATTCTAGGAGACTGGGTATCCTCTTCTGGCCTCCATGGGCACACACGCACACAAAACACACACAACACACACACACATATACTCACCACACACACAATACAACACACACACACACCACCAGCAACAATAATAAATCTTATATAAAAATATGTGAGTGAGGCTTGGAGTGGCTAGTACATGCCTTTAATCCAGGAGAGGTACAGACAGGTGGATCTCTGTGATTTCCAGGACAGCCTCATCTACATAATGAGTTCCAGGACAGCCAGAGCTACATAATTGGAGACCCTGCTCAAAAATAAAAAGTAAAATAAAATAAAAATACATGAATGAAAATTGTCTGTTTGAGATCAGTGTATTAAAGTGCATTATAAAAGTGATTATCTGTACAAATATTTTTGGGTGTGTGTTTGAATGTATGTGTGTTGTGTAAATGAGGGTGTACAGATTCATGAATTCAGGCCAGAGGAAGGTGTTGGGTGTCCTGTTTTATCACCCTCTGTCTTCTTTTTTTGAGATAGGACTTTTACTGAATCTGGAGTTAGACAGACAGCTAGGAAGCCCTCGAGATAATCTTTTCCCGGTCTCACACAATCTCAGGGGTTTTGACCATGTTCACTTTTCACATGGGTACTTGGGATTTGAACTCTGAATGGAAATGAGGACATGACCATATCTAAAGTATGCTTGAGAAGGTTTGATTGTAGAAATGAGGGAGAAACAGACAGAGGCCTCTGGAAGGGTCCAGAATGAACAAGGCTGGGGGGCTGGGAGCGGAAGAGGAAGAGAAGGAAGGAGGCAAGCGAGGGCAAGAAAAGAGTTGCAGAGTAAGAGGCCAAGAGAGATTCAGGAGCAGAGACAGCTGGGAGCCAAGAGGGCACATAACCAAAATGGCTGAGTTATATAGGGAAGAGAAGCTGGGGGATGGAAACTGGAAGGCCAGCCCTTGGGATGTAGAGGTTTAGGGTAGGGGCAGGGTGAGAAGTACTCAGAAGAGCCACAGGTACTGAGTGAGAATTGTCCAGGGTTTCTTGGGGAACTAACACTCAGGTCTTTGTGTTGGTGCCAAAAGCACTGTTACTCACTGAACCATCTTCCCAGCTCCAGATAGCAACCACTGTAGTTGAATTTTTCTTTGGACTGGAAGATTATAAATAATGTCATAGAGACTTATTATTAATTATGAAAGCTCAGCCTTAGCTTAGGCTTGTCCCACTAGCTCTTAGAACTTAAAATTAACTTGCTTCTATTAATCTACACTTTGCCATGTAGCTTTTTACCTTTCTTTCATTCTGTAAGTCTGACTTACCCCGTGTCTCTTCCCAGAGATTTCTCTCTGCTGGTAAGTCCTGCCTATCTCTCCTGCCTACCTATTGGCCATTCAGCTTTTTATTACACCAACCATAGCAGTACATCTTCACACAGTGTACAAATATCCAACAACATTTCCCCCTTTTTGTCTAAATAAAAAGGAAAGGTTTTAGCTCTAATACTGTAAAACTATATACAATAAGAACAACTATTGGGTAAGAATTACATTCACAATGTTTAGTCCATATGTATTTAGCAAATTCAGAGAAAGTACTGTATTATTTATTCTATTAGTGAGTTCAAAGTTTTATACCTAAACCACTTTCTATCATAACTTGTATTACCATCTTTAAAGTGTCTTTCCAGACACAAAAAACATCTTCTAAGATAAACAATTTAAGCTTTTGTGTTTCTCAATTTATAAACTTTACATCTCTTATGCAAGTTTGTTTTTGAATTTGTTAACAAGAAAAACTGTAAAACAATACCTATCTCATCTTCATCTCCAACAGATACCTGAGAAAAAGAAAATGTTACCTGAGTAAACAGGAAGTGTAGAGCAAACAACTTTCAAAACTATAGAAATGACAGTGATATCTGTCTGTCTGGACAGTCACCCCAAGGTTTATCTATATTGTGGGAGTATCCATCTTTGTTCTACAGGGCAAAAATATCTGACAGACTTTTCTCTGAAGCAAGAATTTTGATGGACTGTCCTACTTCGTCTTGGCAAAGTTGGGCACTTGCTTTATTTTGTGTCCTGCTTGTCCAGTTTGGACAGCATGGTGTCAGCAGTTGATGCAAGGTCAGTTTCTTGCCCAGATGGCTAGTTTTGTCACAATGAAAGCAAACTCCATATGGATGTTTTTTGATGCTCGTCATCCTTTTTTGAAGTTTATTGGTGCTGTCAGGAACAGACAGGTCTCATTGTCATGAAAAGCCTTAGGCTATTAAGCATCTTCAGTGCCATATTCTGTAGGTCCCTGAAGTGTTTAAAGACCATCTATCTATTTAAAATATCTGTTTGACCTTGAAAACATACCTAATGTGACTATAAGTTTAAATATTATCATTGATTAACTACCAACCTTTATATCTTAATTATACATTATATATATTTTAAAATTTATTTTATGTGCATTGGTGTGAAGGTGTCAGATCCTCTGGAACTGGAATTGCAGACAGTTGTGAGCTGCCATGTGGGTGCTGAAAGTTGAATCTAGGTCCTTTAGAAGAGCAGCCAGTGCTTTTAACCACTGAGCCATCTCTCCATCCTCATAATTATACATTATATTTTTAAATGAGCTACATAGGTACAATACCTTAAACAAGAGTAGAAACACATACACAGTATAACAAAAATAGCTTTAACTTTGTATTAAGATACAAAAATCCCAGCCCTTTGCAGATAGAGGCAGGCAGATTTCTGTGCATTCAAAGCCAGCCAGGTCTATAGAGTGAGTTCCAGGATAGGCTCCAAAGCTATAGAGAAACTCTGCCTTGAAACCTATGCAAAAAATCCATACTAGTAGCCATGTTTTAGTCTAAAAGTAAATTTAATAATTTTCTTTTTTATTCTATCATTCCCATATCCCTCCCTTTTCTTTTCAGAAAGAGATCTTTGACTCCAACCTTCCTTGCTTAGTTTCCTCCCTTACCATAACCAGTAACAATTTGCAACCAGCCCCTCTGAATAATGACAAACATCCATAACCCACTGAACAATCCAAAAATAGAAAACCCACTCCACATCTTGGGAATGTGGGCATCATGTTCTCTGGGACTATTTCTTGTTGTCTGAGGGGTAGTGGCATCTTTAGGCACCCTGAGAAAATTGGGATAATGGTCAAGTCTTGGGAGAGCTAGCTGTATTATTTTTTGCTTAGTCTCTGTATGATGGGAAAGTACAGAGCTTATCTGAAGTCCTGGCTGAATAGTCTGAGAAGCTGGACCATCTCAACTAGCAGTTTTGAAGATGTTCTGGATGTAGAATTTTGAGGAAACTGCAGTAGAAGCATTTTTGAGAGGCTGGATTATCTGAGCTAGTTGTCTTTATTGGTATCTGGTGAAAACACATAATTTTTAAAGGTAACACATGTATCTGCACTAACACAAGTATGAAATGTGCGGTGTGCACAAGTCAGCTATAGATGACTTTTTTGTTCTATGTTTGAGCAGGTAAGTCATCTGTCAACTTTGTAAATCTGTTTGGAATTATAAAGGTTATAACTAAACCTCTATCCATGCCATATGAAAGGATGGCAGGTAACGGTAAGTCATGAGGACTCTGTAGTCAACAAGATTTATCATGTCTCAGCCAGTCTCACAGCTGCTCCCATAACAGAGGGATCAACATATATGTCACCTGTCCTGTAGTCTTTCTTGATTTTTTTCTTTATGTCTTTAGCCAAGATTTTCAGGTTTCCCCCAATCGAATCTGATATTCATTAATCTTGAAGAGAGCCATAACTTTTTGTTTCTTGTGGAAACAAAGGCATAATCTCTCTTCCAATGCAACGTATTTTTTTTTTTACTTCCATTCTTATTGTTAAGACATTCTTAAAGCCAGGCGGTGGGGGCGCACGCCTTTAATCTCAGCACTCGGGAGGCAGAGGCAGGCGGATCTTTGTGAGTTTGAGGCCAGCCTGGTCTACAAGAGCTAGTTCCAGGACAGGCTCCAAAGCTACAGAGAAACCCTGTCTCAAAACACCAAAAAAAAAAAAAGGCATTCTTAAAATATTTAGGTTGGTTTAATTTAGCAGCCTCCATAACCCAATGTCTCTCAGCAGCTATTTTTTATACATTAGCATTTAAAAAATTCAAAGTCAACAAATCACAATACAGGATCCAGACACCCTGTGCATTTCCCATTTTTACATGGCTTATTTTTTATATTACTTTACTATATCTTTAAAGACTTCATTATATATTTGTATAGTTTTACTATGTTAGGATTAAAACCTTTCCTTTTTATTTAGACAAAAGGGGTATTATTGTGGATATATGTACACTGTATGACGCTGTATTGCTATGATTGGTGTAATAAAAGCTGAATGGCCAATAACTTGGCAGGAGGTATAGGCGGGACTTCTGGCCAGAGAGAGGAAGTAGGAGGAGGAATCAAAGCATGCATGAGAGACAGGAGGAGACATGGAGGAAGCAGGTATGTGACAGAATGCAGATGAATAGAAATGGGTTAATTTAAGTTATGAGCTAGTTAAAAACAAGCTTAATCTAAGGTCAAACTTCCATTTAATATGTTTCTCTCTCTGTGTGTGTATGTGTGTGTATGTATGTATGTATATGTATATATATGTTTGTGGGCTGGCAGCCCAAAGAAAAATCCGAGTACATTGCACTGTGGAGGCAGAAAAAGAGGGTTGAGAGTTTGAGGCTAGCTTAGGATATGTAGCAAGATACTGGTTCCCAAAATCAAAGGAGAATGGGGGAGGGGGCTCATGAGGCCGCATCTCTAGCAGAGAAACGGTTGGCAGTTGATGGCTGCTGAGGGAGGGAAACTTATTTTTCTTTGTGGGATAGACCCACATTCATGTCACACAGGCAGCACTAATTGGACTGGATTGCAAAAAAAAATGACATGAAGTTGAGAAAGGAATCTATTGGGGGAGCTGGAAGAGTTGGAGGGGTAGTGGGATGGATATGATCAAAATTGTGTACAGTTTTGTGCACAGTATGAAATTCTTGTGGGGTGGTGGTGGAAGTCCAGGACTTGGGAGGCAGAAGCAGGAGGATTTCTGTGAGTTCAAGTCCAACCTCATCTACAAAGTAAGTATCAAGACAGCCAGGGCTGTTACACAGAGAAACCTATCTCAAAAAGAAAAGAAAATAAAGAAAGGAAGGAAGGAAGGAAGGAACGAAGGAAGGAAGGAACAAAGGAACGAAGGAACGAAGGAACTCTTAAGTGATAAATAAGAAGCATTATATATAATATATGTATTCTATATATTTGTAATACATGCATATGCAATACATATATATTTAAACTCCAAAACAAAAGAAATGGAAACAAGTAGGTTGAATATGTGTTTGTATACACACACAAAGATAGGTTGTATATGTGTTTGTATACATGCACAAAGATAGGTTGTATATGTGTTTGTATACACTCACATAGGTTGTATATGTGCTTGTATACACGCATGTGAATAGGTTGTATATTCATTTGTATACACGCACGTGGATAGGTTGTATATGC
>JAQHUG010000068.1:4099156-4123346 GCA_028555095.1 Dicrostonyx torquatus | reverse complement strand
TTGGAAAGGAAGAAGTCAAACTTTTGTTATTTGATGATGATATAATAGTATATATAAGTGGCTCCAAAATCGATAATATCAATCGATAATATCACAGCAGCAAATCCCAAAGAATGGAAAAGCACACACAATAACAAAAACTAACATAATAGGAACTAGTAATCACTGGTCACTAATATCCCTTAATACAAATGGACTCAATTCGCCTATAAAAAGATACAAACTAATAGATTGGATATGAAAAAAGAATCCATCTATCTGCTGCATAGAAAAAGCACAACTTGCTGAGTGGTAGTGGCACAGGCAGGCAGAGCTTTGTGAGTTTGAGGCCTGGTCTAGAAAAGCTAGTTCCAGGACAGCTAGGACTATTACACAGAGAAAAATCCTGTCTTGAAAGCAAAAAACAAAAAAAAAAAAAAACAAAACAAAAAACCAACCAAACAAACAAACAAAAAACAAAAAAGAAAAAAAGAATTTGTTGGATTTAACATTTTCTTTTAATCAATTTATTTCCTCTATCATATCTTCAATGCCTGAGATTTTCTTTCTTCCCTCTCTTGTATTTTGTTGTTTACACTTACATTTGTGGTTCCTGATCATTTATCCAAATTGTCCATTTCCAGAATTCCCTCGGTTTGTGTTTTCTTTAGTCTCTATTTCAGTTTTCAAGTATTGAGCCATTTCCTTCACCTGTTTGATTCATTTTTCTTGGTTTTGTTTAAGGGATTTGCTGATTTCTTCCTTTTTTTTTTTCTTTTCCTCCACTTCTTTGAGGGAATTTTTCATTTCCTCTTTAAGGACCTCAATCAGTTTCATAAAGTTATTTTTAAGGTTGTTTTATTCTTTCATCTGCATTGAGATGTTCAGATCTTGCTGTTGTAGAACCACTAGTTTCTGGTTGTGCCGTATTGTTCTTTATGACATTGAGAGTATACTTACCTTGCTGTCTACCCATCTCTTCCTCCAATCAGTATAGGTAGAGCCTGTGCTTCAGGGGATCCCTCTTCCTCAAATTAGTGTAGTTGGGGACTGTGTTTCTGTTGACCACTCCTTTAGGTGCAGGCAGAGCAGAGCCTCAGGTGATCGCTCCACCGAGGTTCAGATGGTCACTCCTCAAGGTGCAGGTCGGGCCACAGGTCCAGTGGTCACTCTTCCAGGTACAGGTGGGGTGTGATTCTGGTGATTGCTTCACTAGGTGTAGTGGCTGTGAGTTTCTGAATGCTGCTGCAGCGGCAGGGTATTTTGTACAGAATGACAGTGGATGATGGCTGGGACACAGTTGCTCTTTCCTGGAGGAATTTCTTAGGAGAGCTTCTGGAAGCCACTGCTGGAAGCCACTCCTGGAAGTCGCTGCTGGAAGCCACTGCTGCGGCTGCTCCTGGTGGTCATTTGTTGCTCCTATTGTTCGAACGCTGCTCCTGGCTGACACTTAGGTGGTTGCCCTCTACACCTATATGTTTAGATTACTTTTTGTTTATTTGAGTCAGAGTCTCATAGCCCAGGCTGACTTGAAATTCTGTAGCTCAGGCTGGCCTTGAATTTGTGATCCTCGTGCTTCCAATTCCTGAGTTCCAGTGCTTGTATTCCAGGCGTCATGATCCTGACAGGCACTACCACGGTGCCTGGCAGCTTCCCCCAAGGCGGCCCTAAACAACTGCCACAGTCAGAGCACCGCCCATGGCAGGGCACATCTAGCCCGCCCACAGCTCCTGGCTCCCCCACAACCACCACGGCAACTCTTATAAAGAAAAACATTTAATAGAGGTGGCAGCTTATAGTTTCAGAGGTTCGGTCCATTATCATCAGGGCAGGGAGCATGGCGGCATACAGGTAGATGTGGTGCTGGAGAGGTAACCTAGAGTCCTACATCTTGGTATCAAGCAACAGGAAGTGGATTGTGACACTGAGCAAAGTTTAAGCAAAAAGACCTCAAAGCCTGTCCCCCCCCCACGGTGACGCACTTCCTTCCACAAGGCCATACCTACGCCAACAAAGCCACACCTCCCAATAGTTCCATTCCCTCTGAGGACCATTTTCTTTCAAATCGCCACACTAAGCACCCACATACAAATTAGAAGCTCCTTAATTCAAGACTAGGGTGGGCAAAGAGAGGCAGATCCAGAACCTACACTATCCTTGCAGAGTACGCAAGTTTGGTTTCCAGAACTCACATCAGGTGACTCACGGCATCCTGTAACTCTGCTCTAGAGAATCTGTTGCCACTAGTCTCTGCAGGCTTAACACTCACACGTGCACATGTATGCACAAACATACACACAATTAAAATAAAAAATTTAAAAGTATATATAAAGCAGGGAGCAATTGAGGAAGATATTCAGTGTCTACTCTGTCTTCTACATGCATATGTATGGGTATGCATACCTGAACACACATGTGCATATCTGCACACACATGTTCTCATCTGCACACACAAGTGCACACGTGCACACACATGTGCACAGAAGCACACCATCCCCCCAAACAAAAACAAAACATAATTGACTAAGGAAAATATCTTAGATATAAAAGACAGTAGACTCATAAATATATGCTGTAGGGGTTGTGGAGTATTACTTTAACTAGACAAAGATGTATAACATATGTTTATGTTGAGAAACAGGTTAAATTTAATTATAAGAGCTAGTGGGATAAGCATAAGCACTCGGGAGGCAGAGACAGGCGGATCTTTGTGAGTTCGAGACCAGCCGGGTCTACAAGAGCTAGTTCCAGCGCAGGCTCCAAAGCCACAGAAAAACCCTGTCTTGAAAAAACCAAAAAAAAAAAAAAAAAAAAAAAAAAAAAAAAAAAAAGATAAGGCTGAGCATTGAAAATTGATAATAATTCTCCATGCCATGATTTGGGAGCTTGTTAGTAGACAAAAAGAAAGCCTGTTACATGTAGATTTTTGGGTGCTTCCAGTATATCTTTTGTTCCTGAGGCAACTAGGCTATGGTAGAACATGCCTTTAATCCCAGCACTAAGGAGGTAGGTCATGGTGTTTCATTTTAGCAATAACAACCCTAAGCAGGACACTCAATTTATGAGAAAATGACTTTGTTGTGGTCCTCATTCTGGATGAAAATCCTTTATCTGAGAACAGACCAAAGCTGCCCTTCACACTGTAACTTTCAGTATGATAATTAAAAGAAGAACACTTAAATCTTAAGTTTGATTGTGTCTCCTACAGTCATATGGGCTTTCTGTTTTCTTTCTTTTCTTTTCTATTTTTTTGGTTTTTTGAGACAGGATTTCTCAGTGTAGTCCAAGTTGTCTTGGAACGAACTCTGTAGACCAGGCTGGTCTCAAACTCAGATCCACCTGCCTCTGCCTTCTGAGTGCTGGGATCCTTCCTTTTCTTATTTTAATATTTGCAAATGTATACTTTTTCTCTTAGGAAAGAAAAGGTATTGCTGCATTAATCCCAATAACAACTTTCAGATTAATAATGTTTTCCTGCTTCTCTGAAGCTGTGAACGGGTGTCTGTGCGACATAAACTATGAAGACTGGAAATGCTGAACAGTATCTGATATTGCAGGGAACAAACAGTGAGGACTGAGAATGCGGCTCATTAATACGAGGCTTCTCTAGCACACAGGGAGCCCTGGGTTTGATTCCCCTCCACAGCCTAAAAAGCGTGATGGTGCATGCCCTTAATTCTAGGACTCAGGAGGTTGGGGCAGAAGGTAAGAAGTTCAAAGTCATCCTTGGTAATTAGGGAGTTGATACCAGCTTGAGATACTTAAGCCCCTGTAACTAACAAGCAAACACGGGCACAGGAGTATGACTCACAGTACAGCCTTGCTTAGCTTGTGTGAGGCCCTTCACTGGATCCCCAGCAAAACAAAACAAAACAAACCCCAAACCCATCATTAATATGAATAATCATAGTGCCACATACAATTTAAACTTACAGGTTAACAAGCTCTTGACATGAATAACTACACTTACATCTATTGAAAGCAAACCAGGCATGTTGGGATCATTGGGGTATGGAAGACCTAGGCTTGGTCTGGAGACATCTTGTATTGTATTTGATTATTAATTCACAGGAACCAGACAGTTAGGACTCTAAATTTTCTGTTTAGGACAAAACCCCAAGATAGACTTTGGGATTTTGTATTTATGGCATGATAATTCTCTTCTCAAAAAAAAAATAATAACGGCCCTTTCAGATAAAAACTCTACTCCAAAATTGAAAGCAGTGAATGCCAGAAGCTAAGACTATGCTTAAGAATGACTAATTCTTCCTTTCTGGGAAAGAGAAGAGGAGCCCAGTGTGGTGGTTTCTGCCTAGAATTCTAGCACTTGTGAAGCAGAAGGGTCTATACAGTGAGTTCTAGGTCAACTGAGCTCCAGTGTCATGCTGTTTCAAAAGGAGATGGGAACGAAGGAAGGAGGAGAAGGGCATATGGGGGAATGTCAAAGAAAGGCAAGATTTTCTTTCTGTACCTCAAACCTTTCCCTTTCTTCTCCCACTTCTGGAGGTGATCTTAAACAGGACACAGATTATATACTAAGACCCTGGACAGATTATCTTCTCCAATTACCTTTTAAAATATTTTATTTGCTTTATGTATATATGTGTGTCCACAGAGGTCAGAAGAGCATGTCCGAGGAATTCCATGAAACAGAAGTTACAGATGGCTGTGATCTACCAACACCTGGGAATTGAACCTGGGTCCTCTGGAAGAGCAACTGGTGCTCTTAAACCACTGAGCTATCTCTCCAGCCTTCAATCATCTTGAAGTGACATGCCTGCCAGCAAATAATCACATGGAGACTTCTTATTAATTATGAAAAGTTGGCAGATAGTTTGGGCTTCTTTTTAGCTAGCTCTTATAACTTAAATTAACCCATTTGTATTAATTTGCTTTCTGCCTCATGGCTTTATTACCTTTACTCTGCACTGCTCATGCTGTGGGAACCCAAAACTGTGAGCCTGTTCCACCTTGTCTTAAGATCTGAGAGTCTAAGTTTATTTTTGCTCTTTCAAAGTTGTTGACAACAGGAGTGGTTACAAAACAAGATATCCTGACCTAGGGTGTGGTTTCTTGGTGTTTTGGACATTAAGATGGCCCATAGAGGTAGATCCACTCCACCATGACCAAAGGCCAGAGAATTCAAGTTTGCTTCTGCTCCTTCTTTTGAAATAGGAGGTTTGATTTAGGGAGTGGCTGCCTGCAAGATACTCGGTTTAGGATGGATCATTGCCCCAAACACAAATGCTTTTCTCAGGAATTAATGGCTTGATGTCTCAAGCACTGGAGCAAGTAACTGTTCTGGCTGTCCTTTGTGTCTTGTTAAAGCAATCTTTTGCCTTCTCCCCGCCCCCTTTTGTACTGGGGTATAAAAGTGTATGGAAAATAAATGAGGGTGAATTCAGCATCCAGTATTCACTCCCGTTACTATCCTGTGTCTCTGTGTTTCTTTCTTATCTCTTTTCCTCCTATTTAACCTTTCTAATCCTCACATCCCTTCCCTGGAATGTATGAACTCACTGCGGCTAGGATCCCAGCACAAGTCACCCCAAAAAGATGACTCCCAACACTATGCTGCTTTCCTGCTTCCTCCATGCCTGGCTGGTGACTCTACCCTTCTTCTCCTAGCATCCTCCCCACCCTGAAAATCCTGCCTAGCTATTGACAGCTCAGCTATTTATTTATTTATTTATTTTTCAAGACAGGTTTCTCTGTATAACAGCCCTAGCTGTCCTGGAACTCACTCTGTAGACCAGGTTAGCCTTGAACTCACAGAGATCTGCCTGCCTCTGCTTCCCAATTAAAGTGCTTGGATTAAAGATGTGCAACACCACTGCCCAGCTGCTGATAGGTTTTTATTAAACTAATCCGATGACACATATTTACAGTGTACAAAAAGATTATTCCATAATGCACTCTTTGACATTTAGATTGAGTGAAGTTCTGCCTTGCTTCTGCCTTACATCAGATTTGCCAGTCCTCAGTTACATTGTAGGGAAGAGGTTATTATGTCAGACTCAAAGATGAAAGGAAATGGGGAGATAGCTCAGCAATAGTGCACCAGCCTGGCATTCGCGAGGCGCAGAGGAACAGAAAATTAGAAAGTGGCCAGGTGTGATATTGCATGCCTTTAGGCCCAGAATTCGGGAAGCTGGGGCAGGCTAAACTCTAAGTCTGAGGCCAGTCTGGTCTACATGAGATCTAGGACATCCAGGGCTATACAAAGAACAATAACCAACCAAAACAAAGCATAAAAACAAACAAACAAAAAAATGAGACATGGTGGCAGTTACTGTAATTCCAGTACCAGGGAGGTGGAGCCAGGAGGATCAGAAGTTCAAAGTCATTATCAGCAAGGTACCAAACAGAAGGCCAGCCTGGGCTACATGAGACCATCTCAAAAACAAAATAAAACAAAACAGAAAAATAAAGAAAAACCAAGTAGGAGGGGGCACTCAGGAGACTCACCAGTTCTTGGGAAGGAAAAGGCATTTTTCTCAGTGATGCAACCACAGGTAAGCTGCCAATGCTTCTCTAGATAACCCCTTACGCTTCCATAAGCAACTCTAATGAAGCTGGGCGGTCTTGGCGTACGCCTTTAATCCCAGCACTCAGGAGGCAGAGGCAGGCGGATCTCTGTGAGTTCGACGTCAGCCTGGTCTACAAGAGCTAGTTCCATGACAGGCTCCAAAGCTACAGAGAAACCCTGTCTCGGAAAAAAAAAAAAAAAAAAAAAAAGCAACTCTAATGAAATGCATTGGGTTCTTCATGCCAGAAAAAATGAAAAACACACTGAAGTAGAAGAGGGACCAGTTGGCAAGAAGTAAGTAGGATGTGTGTGGGAGGGGATAAGAAAGAGCAATGGGAGGGCAATGATTGAAATGCCTTATCTGCATATATTAAAATGCCATAATGAAACCCATTATTATGTATAACTAATATATGCTAATAAGAACAATTTTTAAAAAATGGAATCTTGCTTTGGAGGCTATACCATGTGCCCAAAGACCTGGAAGCAGGGGAGGACTCTCCTGATGGATTCTCTATTTTTTCTCCATTTCTTTGGAGGGTCAAAGATAAGAAAGGAACTCTGATTCAGCTCAGCTTTTGCTTGGGGCAGGGACAATTCATGCTGCAGACACATAGATTTGTGTGTTAATTATGCCATTTTTTGACAGATGGCAGAAAAGGGTGTTCACAAACTTTGTATACTAGGACACTTTTTTGACAGATGGAAGGAAAGCAAAGTCTTTTGGAAAGAGTTTTTCTTACTCAGTTGAAGGCTTTGTTTAGACTATTGGTTACTCTGGCTATTTCAAAATGTAAAACAAAAAATGTTTTAAGTAGCATACTTTTTATGCCAACATAATGGTGGATGCCTTGTAATCCCAGTTCTTAGGAGGTAGAGGGCAGAGGTTCAGAAGTTCAAAGACATCCTCAGTTTAGTGAGTGCAGGGCAAGCCTGGGCTACATGAGGTCTGCCCCCAAACAAGTAGATAGCGCATTCTTTTTCTAAGATTAAATTTAGGATTAATTAAAAATGAGTAGTTGATCAAAAATCAAATTTCATTGCTAAATATCTCTGTAGTCAGGTGTAAACAGGAAGAGAGGGAGGGAGGGAAGGAGGGAGGAAGAAAGCATCAATCCAAACGTCACAAAACTTGTGTGTGGGGTGCATGGGTTGACATCATGTATCCTCCTCTGCTGCCCTCCACTTTATTTTGTCACTGAATTGGACTCAGTGTTCCAGAAGGCTGATCAGCGAGTCCCAGGACCTTGCCTGACTTCATCATTCCAGAGTTGGCATCCAGATGTGCTGTCCCTGACTTCTGTGTGAGTACTGGGGATCTGAACTCAGGTCCTCAAGCGCTGATGAGCCAAGAACTTCTTCCCAGCCACAAACTTCACAGACTTACCTGGAAATTTTCAGTTCTAGAAGTCTTTTTAAAAAATTATTTATTTTAGTGTGTGTGTGTGTGTGTGTGTGTGTGTGTGTGTGCACGCGCGTGTGTGTACAAGTGCCATGGCACACATGTGGAAGTCAGAGGGCAACTTGTTTTTGGTTCTTTCCTTCCATCATGAGAGTCCCAGGAAACTAGGTTGTCAGGTTTGCAGAAAGCGCCACTAAGTCACGTCTCAGGCCCTATCCTCGGTGCCTTGAGAGCAGAGCTGTTTTCACAGTTCATCCACTACGCTTCAGCTACACTAGCACTGTGGACCAGCTCCTTGTCTTCAACCCCCTTGAAGAGCTGCATCGGCATGTGAAGGCTAGGTCATGAAGTACAAGGATAGATTTGAAGCCAAGGGCTCTTTTCCAAGTGCCTGGCATTTTGCCATCCCAGAAGAATCCATGTTCGCAGACAGGATTTTGTTGCGGTTGTGGCTTGTTGTCATTGTTACAAGGCTATGCATGACTGAACTTGCCATTTCTGTTAGTGAGCACAGCTTGTCCGGGTTGGTCCTAGTGTACTTCCTCATATGTTACACTGTGGCACCTGAACTCCAAAGGAATAAATGGGGCACTTACCTGGAGACGGGCACTCAGTATTGAATATAGAGCACTGGGCTACTTACCAGGCCTGGATGTGAAGAGACAAGAAGAAATTTGGGAGAAAGCAAAGAGTTCCTACTTTGGGATTACAGAAAGTTATCATGATGTATCAGTGGGATGTGTGAGGTAAGAGGGTAGGACCTGTGTGGCCTTAGATCAGCGATGACCCTGGTATGAGCTTCTTCTACTCTCCCTCAACTGAATCTCTGTTTTCTCTTCCATAAATGAAGACAGGCTAGCAGGGGTGTGGGCAACTCTTCACCAAGCATTATTTCGTAGCTTTTGATTTGTTGTGACTGGTCCTTGCTGTGTAGTCCAGGCTAGCCTAAGACTTGATCCTTCTATGTCAGTTTATCAAGTACTAGGATTACAGGCCGGTGCCACCACAACCCATCTCTCCATCTATGTCTCAGTCTGTCTGTCTATCTGAGACAGAGTCTTATGTAGTCCAGTTTGTCCTACATGAACTCATAGTTTCTGGGGTTCTGAACTCAGGTCCTCATGCTTATGAGGCAAGTATTTTATTCCCTAAGCCTTCTTCCCAGGCCTGAACCACAAACTTTTGTGTGTGTGTGTGTGTGTGTGTGTGTGTGCATACATGCTACTGAGCGCATGTAGCAGTCAGAGGACCGCTGAGCAGTGATGGAGGTTACAGACATGTGTACCATCTGGGCTTCCACCTCCTGTTTGAGAGGATTGTGAGCTCTACTGCCCTTTTCCAGTCTGTTGGTCTTGCTTTTGGTTTTATACTAAGGTTTATCTGGAAACAACCAATCAATCAAACAAATTAAAACACCCTTCGAAGTGAAGTCTGTGTTTTGCTTCTCAAGTTCATCTGACTTCTGAGAATTAGAGTGAGCATGAAGCTGGGGTGTAAGTCAGTGGCCGAGCTCTTGCCTAGAATGCAGCAGGCACTCAGATGGAGCCCTCTGCTCCATGTCCAGTACCACGGAAACAAACAAACAAATAAACATGGACACAAAAGAGAAGCCAGGATGAGGCAGAGGCAGGACACATGGACACGCATGCACACACACATGCACATGCACACTGAAAAAGTAATAAAACATTTTTTTTAGATGAAAGAGTTAAGTGAAAGAGTTATAATCATCATAAGAATTCTAAATTCTCAGAGGCATGGTGTGAAACCTTTACCTATTTTGAGCTATAGTACTTATTATTATACCAGGCTGTGTATCCAAAATAATAAACACAGTACTTTATGGGTAATTTTAGGATTTTTCAAGAATGAATTTCATTTTATAGGATTTTTCTTTTCGCTATAGTACCTAACCTCCATATTAAAACGAGATTATGGGGCTGGAGAGCTGGCTCACTAGTTAAGAGCACTGGCTGCTCTTCTAGAGTACAGGATCCACATTCAATTCCAGCACCCACAGGGAAGCTCACCACTGTCTATAATTTCAGCTCCAGGGAATCTCACACCTTCAAACAGACATATATGGAGGCAAAACACCAATGCACAGAGAATAAAAATAAATGATTCATTAAAATGAGATTATGAATGTCCATATTAATGTGGTTCCAAATTTTTGCATGTATCTCTGTATGTGGTGTGGGGATGGGAACAGTGTGTTTGCTGTTTGCATGTATAGGAATTCACCAGAATGAGTGTGGAGAAGCTGACACTGGGTGTCTTCCCCAGTCTCAGTCGCTGTCCCTCCTGTATGTTGAAGCAGGATCTCTTCCTTGAACTCAGAGCTCTCTGATTCTGATCACCTAGCTAGCCCTCCTGCCATGGGGGATGCAGTCTTTACCTTTTTGTTGGAATTATAGTCAGGCTTCCTGGCCTTCGCAGCATTTGCAGGGGTGATGAGGCCCCAACTCTGGGCCTGTCTTGAGCATGCACTTTATCTGATGAACCATCTCCCCACTTCCTAACATCACACTATTTCACCTTTGTTAATCAGTGAAACTGGGTTTAATTTGTTCATTTTGAGACCGGTGCTCACTGTCTTGCCCTGGTTGGCCTGGACCTCACAGAGACCACCAGCCTGGGTCTTCCAAGTTCTGGGATTAAAGGCATGCGTCGTTAGACCTGGCTGCTTGGTTTCCTGTCTTTGATGACTTTTTATTAGGTTGCCAGTGCAGGCCTTGAACTTGCAACTTTCTTGCTTCATCCTCAGAGTGCCTGGGACTATACACCTGTGCCATCATACCCAGCTTAAAAAAAAGTAAAACCAACCACTATTATTTATTTGTATGTCTTTTGGGGAGAGGGAGGGACACATTGCCAAGGTACACAGTAGGAGTTTTCTTCTCCCATTGTTTGGATCCTGGTATAGAACTCAGATGGTTAGGCTTGGCAGCAAGTTCCTTTATCTACTGAACCATCTCACCTGCCCTGTTTGCTTTCCTTCCTTCCTTTCTTTTTCTTCCCTCCACCCCGAGAAGCAGAACTTTGGGCTGCAAAGAGGTAGTTATTTGCTGGGCTTTTTAGTTATTCAAATATGGGCTTGAGCAGTCACTTTTGAATGGGTTTTCCATCCCAGTTGCCCCTCCCTGAAGCCCAGATAAAACTGGTCTCCAGGAAGAAGGTAGATTATTTGCATTAGGAAGCCAGGACCTCCTGTGAGGATAAAGTTTCTCTCCTTGATCTGTAGTTAAGGGAGCTCATTGGTTAACTTGGCACACTCTGTCCTCGCCACCCTTCTGGGGAAAAAGGGACCAAAGGCAAGAAACTACAGTAGGGTCTCAGGTGGAGGAAGCAACTGCGAAACTCAAAGCTGAACTTCCTTGAGGAAGATGGCCGTGGGTGGGTTGGTGACTCAGGTTCTGACAGAGTTCCAAGGTTTCTCTGGACACGGCACTGCTTTGAATAGAAGCGTTAGCATGGTGTGCTCAGGCTGTGCGAGGTCATTTCTGACTGACACCTGTGTGCTGTTCAATTGGGATGGATACAAGGACAGTGCAAGGAGGCCTCAGCTGGACAGAGAACCACTGGAGGTGGAGGGCCACCAAGAGAAAGGACCAGGCTTCAGACCTGGCGGGTGGGTGGTGTCCAAGGACTGGGACTGCTTGCAGGCTGGGTTTGTGGACAGCTTCTTTCTACTTACATAGCAAATCTATTCTTTTGTTTTATAAATATTTATTGAGTTCCTATTCTAGACTGCGGAGGATCAAACAACTAACAAATGACAAAAAAAGAAAAAAAAATCTTTGTGGAGGAAGCCAGAAAATGTACACGAGCCAGCTAAGATCGCTGGTCTTTGGGAAAGAGAGAAAGAAATTGAGTTCTGCTGGGCCTAGTGCACCTGTGGTGGAAGCTACTGGGGCTGCTGAGAAAGGAGGCTTTGCAAGTTCAAGGTCGGAGAGACCACATCACAGCATAGAAACAAGAGGAGGGACTGGGTATTGCTTGTGGCAGAACAGTGCTTTGTGCCACATTCAGTCTCCAGTACTGGAGGAAAAGTCAAGACTGTGGATTGAAAGGGTGAGGGGGTACTTGGAGGGGCACCCGAGGAAGAAATGACTGGAAGGACAGGAGTCAGGAGACAGAAAGTAGACAAGGTTTCAGGGGCTTCAGTCCTATGGAGGTTTTAAGGCACCAGTTCAGGCTAATGTGGCTTTTGGCTTTTAAATGTGATAGAGACGGACAGCTACTGGAAGGAGAAATTGAGTAAGTAGAAAACAATGGATTCCACTGAGGATTCTCTCACCCAAAGGTTGTAGTGGCTGCTTTGATCACACTCTCCCCTCCCTAAGCCCTTCACTAGCTTCCTTTACCCTGAGCCCAGCCTGGCTCCACCTTCCTCTGCTTTCCCCTGCCTTCCTCCACTCCAAGCTCTGAGTTCCGAGGTTCTTGTTCTCTACTGCTTCCTCCCAGATGCCTTTGCATAGCTTTTCTTTTGCTTCAGATTTTCTCTTTCCTTCTTTCCTGTATTCCCTCTCCATTTTTCTCCTCCATCCCTCCCTTCCTCCTTTTTCTTCCTCTCTCTCCTTTCATCCTTTGAAATTTGAAATAAGGGCCTCAAAGTGGGGCCGTCGTGACATGTCTTTCATCCCAGCATTTGGGAGGCAGAGGGCTAGTTTAGTCTCTAGCATGAGTTCCAGGACAGTCAGGGACACACAGAGAAACCCTGTCTTGAAAAACCAGAAAAATAAAACCCCAAAACCAAACAAACCAAAAAAACTCCCTAGTTCTGGGACTACAGGTGGGTATCTTGTTTTCTGCAGGGCTGGGATTGACCCCAGTGCTTTGGGCATGCTGGGCCAGCACCACTCTACCAACTGAGCTATATCCTAGGCTTTCTCTCCCGTATGTGCTCATGTGTGTATGTGTGCGCGTACGCGCGTGTGTATGTGTGTGTATATAGATGTGTAGTCCTGTATGTAGATGGAGGCCTGAGGCTGAAGTTTGGAGTTTTCTTTTTTTTTCGAGATAGGGTTTCTCTGTAACTTTGGAGCCTGTCCTGGAACTAGCTCTTGTAGACCAGGATGGTCTTGAACTCACAGAGATCCGCCTGTCTCTGCCTCCCGAGTGCTGGGATTAAAGGCGTGCGCCATCACCACCACCACCGCCCGGCTGGAGTTTTCTTTACTTGCTTTCCACCTCATCCATTGCCAGCCTCTCACTGGTGACTAGACAGGCTAGCCAGAGGCCCCAGGGATCCCCCTTTCTTCCCTGTCACTGGGCTTACTGAAGCTGGCTTTTTTTATGAGACTGCTGGGGATTGAATTTAAGCCCGTGATTTTAGGACTCCCTAGACCTTTGAAAAACTTTTCTGAGACTGGTCACACGAAATTGCTCAGGTTGGCTTTGAACTCATTCTGGAGCCCAGGCGGATGTGACCTTCAGGTCTTCCTGTTTCTGTCTTCTGAGTTGAGATCAAGGTCAGAAGTAGTCTGTATTTAAAAATAATTTCAAGCTATGAGAGGATAATGAGTCTTCTCTCACTTGAATATTTTTTGAAAGTAGGATATATGGCTTGTCAAGTCTAAGATGGCTTGGAGCTCACTATGCAGCCCACGCTGGCCGTGGACCCTGGAAAATCACCTCCTGCCTTAGGCTCTGGAATAATAGCGTTATAGGAGTGAGACACTACATCCTGTTTTTAATTTTAAATAAACTTAACAAAAAATTGCTACTTGACAGTTTTGAAAGATTATCTGTATGTTCAGAATGGATCTGAGGGAAGGACATTATGTCAGGAGACAGCAGATTTACTGAGGAGGAGGACTTGCACGAGTGTTTATTTAGCAAGCTTTATTAGAAACTTTTAAATTAGATACCATATTTAGTCATTGGCAAGGCAATGGTTAAAAGAAAAAGTGACAGAAATCCTTTCTGGAATTCATAGAAAAAAGGGTGGGGCAAACCATCCAGCTGAGGGGGAAGTCCTCACCTCCATTCTCTTCTCAAGTGTAGCAACCACAAAAACAAGGGAAGTCTTCCATAGGAGGTTAGAGACATGCTAGCAAAAGTTCTGAAAATCCAGTTTTAACGGAATATTTTTTTTCTTTTTTTTTTTTTACGGAATATTTTCTTTGAGAGATTTCTCTAGTATTGTCACTTTTTCGTATTGATTTGTACAGTTTATTGTTGCCTTAAAAAATCCAAAGTAAATGCTAAGAGAAGAAAAAAAAGCAAATGGCTCTGCCTCTGGCCTCTTTTTGTCTGTAGACGATAACCTTGAACCCCCATTCTCTTGCCTCCATCTTCCCAACGTTGGCATTCCAGGCTTGCATTGCCATGCCCATTTCTTGTACATGCCTTTTCTAAAATCAGACATTGTTTTTTCTACTTTGACTTTTCACTGAGAATCCTCTGTCTTGAAGAAAACACCCATCATGGAAGTAGCATTATCGGTGGCCTTGAGGCATGCTAAGCCCTTTCACTTTTGAAGACTTTCTTCACAATCCTCTTTCCGTTTGAAAGGCAGTAGGCTATAAAGGAGTAATATGCACACAGCACGTACACCCTTTACCCTGTCCCAGATGCTGCAATAGAAAGCGTGTGTGGAGAAATACACCAGCAGGAAACTCAAGGGAAGAAAGCAGAGGACACTTCCATTAGAGAGAGAAGGGTGCTTGGGTTGCGGTAACGTTAGATATTTGTTCAGAACAAAAAGAACCAGGCAAAACAGGTTGTAAAAATAGGTTTACGGAATGATGGATTGCTTCAAAGGTTAGCTGAGTTGTTTCCTGGGGCGTGGAGTGGGGGATAGATGGAGAAGGGGTGGAGACTAAGGCTTAGCTCTATAACCTTGCTCACGTCATCGAAACTTGTTTAAACCCTTGTCTTAGCATGAGTTTGGACTATGCATCAGTAAGATTCTTTCATCTCAAATTCCATGGTTCTATGATTACGTGGGTGGAAATGGACCATTCTGTCGATTTCCTAGTTTCCAGGAGCGAAGAAACTAGCTTGGGTGTGGAACTAACTCGATGGAGAATTATCATCTTAGAGGTGGGCAGCTTCCCAACGGACCGTGGTAGTGCGCTTGGAAAACTTCCAAGAGTCCTTCCCTCATTCTTTGACATGGTGTGACAAGTCTCCTGTTTTCTTGGAATGGGGGAGCGGGAAGGACCTATTTTAGACCGCGACTGTTCATTTGGCTAACCATTTTCACTTTTCGTTGTTTTTAAACTAAAATGCCAAGAAACAGATTCTAAAGGGGTGGAAAGGGGCATTAGGATGGGGTGACCTGGAAAGGCCTGGAAAATCCTGCTTCTGCGTCTGAACCCCTCCTTTGGGTATTCGGATCGTCCCCTAAATGTGTATTTTTGGCAGAGTGGGAGCGGAGTCAGGCTCAGAACTGCAGAGGAGGGCTGACGGAAGCTATTCCTGCTGGAGGGGTGGCGTGAGAGCTCGGGGTTGGGTCGGCGCGGGCCGCCAGGCGGGCTGCTAGCGTCAAGGGCGCGGCCGCGGGCGGACCCCGGGGAGGGGCTTCGCGGAGGCGCCGCGGCCCTAAGCGAGCGGGGCCGCCCGGGCTCGGCGCGCAACGCGGCCGAGCGGGCGGTGGCGCTGCGGAGGCGGCGGCCGAGGCCGGCGGGCGTGGAGGAGGGGCCCGAGATCGGGGCGGCCCGCGGCAGCTGCCCGGGTGACGACTGCCGGCAGCGCGGCGCCCTGAGGAGTCGGAGCCGCAGGCCCCCGGCGTCGCGGCCTCGCGAGCGGCCCTCCTCGTCCTTGTCTCAACCTCGGCGCTGGGGACATGGGCCCTCGCCGCCGCGGGCCCCGCATCCCGCGCTGCCCGTAGGCCCCGGTGGCCCGCCGGCTTGTCACCGTCCCTCTCCCCAGTCGAGCCGTCCCCACCCCAGGTCCCCGGGAAGGAAGATGAGGGAAACGGGCCCGGCGATCGGCAGCCAGAGCAGCAGCAGCGGCAGCAGTCGGGGGAGGGTGTTTCGCCGTTTCCTCTCAGCCGCCAGGACAAGATGGCAGCGGCCGCCGAGAGGGGCTGAGCCCCGGCTGGGTGGCGCCGCCTGCTGAAGCGCTTGGCTCCGGGTCCCCGCACGGCCCCCGCGACCCATCCCGGACATGCTCAGGGCTGCGGCCGCCCGAAGCAGGGAGAGCGCGGGCCTCTAGGAAGGTAAGGGAGCCGGGCAAGGGCGGGGAGCTCGGCGACGCGGGCCTCGGTGCCGGGGGGAACCCTCGGAGCGCCGCTGCTCCGTTTCCGCCCGGTTGCCGACGGCCGTCCCCGGGCGGTTCCCGAAGCCGGCGCCACGCCAGGCCCGATGCGGCCGGACGCGGGGACCGCGCGTGCTCTTCGCGCGCGCTTGGCGCAGCCTCCGGGAAGCCGCCCTGGCCGCGCCGGGCGGTCCGCCTCCCCCCAAGCCGAGGTTGCGCAAGGTCTCTTCCCAGCAACAGAAGTTTTGTTTGGTCCCACGGGGGGCCCCCCGGTTGGGCTCCGCGGCTTTAGGCCGTCACTACGGAGACCTCGTTCCTTTTCATTGATGGGAGCGAACACCGCCGTGCACGCACGCTGCCGGAGCGCCCAGCCCCGTGGCTGCGCCCCGGAGGCTTGGTGGCCCTGTCACCGGCGTCGCGGGGCGGCGGGGTTGGAGGGTGTCAACTCTGGGGACGTGCGTGCGTGTGATTGTTGGGGAGGAGAAATGTGATCCGCGGCTCCGCGTCCCCAGCGGCGGCGGGAGGAAGGCGTGGCGGCCGCGCGGCTGGGCTGTTGCCGGCTTCTCTCGTTACGGCGGCGGCCCTCTTCCCTTCCTTCGCGCTGGGGGAGAGAGCTCAGCGGAAAGGACTTGGGACCAGAATGTCTGTTTTCCTGTCTGGGGGGGAGACGGCTCCTGTAAAATGGTACGTGGATCTCGGGGGGGGGGGGGAAGCCTGTTGTTTCCCATTCTTTTCGGCGCTGGAGGGATCGCGCTGAAGGGTGTGTGCGTAAATTACCTTGGACCTGTTACAGAGTAGTCACAACACGTTCGGTCCTTGAACCGTGTTTTCACAACCTCTGGCTGGCCTGCTAGGGAATTTATTTTTCCACCTGTCAGTTCGCTGCTTATAAGGATCTTCTATTAGCAGCAGCACCAGCGGGTTTTTTTTTTTTTCCTTTCAGGTTTCAGATTAGGGCCCAGTTTACAGGGAAAACTCAGTTTTACTGTTAACTTTGTTTTGGTTTCTTTCTGGTACAGGGCTGGAAAAGTTAGCTGGAGAACCAGTCTTCATTTTTATGTACCTCCGAGTTGTTTAGAGATCTGCTGATTTTTATTTTTCTGTTTTCTATTTTAGGTTTCTGCTGTAAACTACAGCCTCTGAAGTGTAGGTACTTCAAACAATTTCACTTAATTTTAAGATTTTAATTGCTGGGTGTTTGAAAAATTTTGAGGTTTTTTCCTCTCTGATCAGATTATGAAAACATTTCTAGGTGGTTTTTTTTTGTTTTTGTTTTTTTGTCTTTTGCTATTGTCTACCAAGAAAAATACCTTAATGCTTCAGCCTCATTTACTATATCAGAAACTGGGCAAGTCTCGCCATATGTTTGATAAGTCTAGATTCTGCTTAGGTTTGCAAGTGCAGTGCTAATTTTACACAATGAGCAACGATAAGGGTTAGGTCATGATTAAGCTTCAGTATTTTAAGTAAACAAAAATATTACTGACCTTAAATTTTTTTTTGTATTGATTCTTCTATCTTCATGTTACTTACCATTAATTGAAATTTAACCAAACAACCCACATTCTTTTTTTTTTTTTTTTTAAAATCAACAAGGTATTTCTTGGTGTATTTATGATTGCATTCTTAAAGCATAGGGAACTTTATTTCATTTGTGAAATTTAGCGCTTAACCTGTGTCAGTTTATTTCTCTTAAATTATTTTGACTATTTTTAATTTGTTACTGTAGAGATACATAGGCATGTTTGTCTTTGCAGTGTTGGTTATTTCATTGTAATTTGGGGAGAATTTCTCTCTTAGGGCCTCCTTTCCTACCATAGGGAATACATTCACAAAGAGAAAAGTATTTTGGAGGATAGATGGTAGGGAAAGCACCACCTGTTTAAACAGGTAAAATGAGCTTGAAGTCTAGAACAGAACTGGCCATTAAATGTTTTAAATTTATATTTGGACATTGCTGACTACAGTAACTAAACATACATATTAGGCAAGCAGATCATAACATGGTGAGACAGTTCTTAGCATTTTGTTGTAATGCGTTTTCCATTGAACTAGTCATTATCTTGTTTATAAACCAGCCATTGGCTTCTGGGCATGGGGTTTTTAGAGTCTCATCAAAGTAGATGGTTTCTATGAGATAATTCTTGTAAACGTGCTTGAGAAGAAGCCGAAGATTATACTCTGTTAATTTTTTGGATGATCTGTCATTGGATACCATAAAGTAGGTTGCAAATTACAGAGGTTAGCTGCTGTAGCAAGTATAGCACTTGACACATAGATGTATGTTTAATGGCAGTGCTGTAGGCTTGCTTTCCTGCAACTTCAAAAAGCATTAGCTGTCAAACGACCTTCCTGATTGAATTTTTGTTTTTAAATATTTGCTGCTGCTTGAACACTGGAGGCATATGGAAAAGAGGAAGGAGGAAAATGTCAACCTTACAATGTGGAATTGTTAATAAAATATAATTCATGCACATTCATTTAAATGAAAATTACGTTTATGTTGCAATGATGCAATGATTTACTCCATTAACTTTTTTTTTTTTTTTTTTTTTGGTTTTTCCAGACAGGGTTTCTCTGTGTAGCTTTGGAGTCTGTTCTGTCCAGGCAGGCCTGGAACTCACAGAGATCCATCTACCTCTGCCTCCTGAGTGCTGGGATTAAAGGCATATGCCACCACTGCTGTGCCTTAGTTAGTACTTCTGACGTTAACTTTGTTTCTTTGAGGTGGAGGAGTTAGCCTCTCAATAGTTTTCATTGTAGCCGTTTATCCAGTATGATAAGGCAGATGAAAATTGTCCTGTTGGTTGATTCAGAGGCATAGAAACATTGTTTCCATTTCAGCCTCACCTGAGCTTGGATGGGTAAAGATGTCATCACAGTGCTTTAAGGCTGTTCCAAGAACTTGGAAATTCTCTATTAAAAAACAAAACAAAAACAAAAACAAAAAACCGACAACAACCAAAAACACTGCCTTCCGCAAATTGTTGTGCTTTGGTTATTAGAACACAGGCTAATTTGATATATGCTTATATTGTTGGTGCCAAAGTAAACATTCCTGCTGTAAAATTTGTGGGTTGCAGCTGTCCTGGTTTCTTAATGTCCAGAGTTCAGGCTTAGTGTTGCATGTTTAAGTTGGAACCTACTTCTGAAGAGGGACTCCAAGAGCTTTGTTAGGAGGAATCGTATTGGTGTTTGTTTAAAAGTACTGCCCCTCCTCCACTTTAACTAGGATGTAGTATTATTTCTCTGTGGGAAAAAGGAACTTTCTCAGCAGACTTCTGTCAGGAGCAGCACCATTTGAATGTGATGAAATTATACGATGAAAGGAATTATACTAAATGTCCTTACTGGTTCTGGATTCATCTATTTAAAATTAATAATCTTCCCTAGTATCTTTAAAAGGTTATAACTTGAAGAAGAGTATGTATTTGGAGCAGAAATTTTGAGCTACGTTAGGTTATTTATTTTATTTTACTCTTTTTGACAGGCTTTTTCTTTATGGTTTATTTAACTTTATTTCATGTGCTTTGGTGTGAAGGTGTCAGATCCCCTGACATTGGATCTTCAGACAGTTGTGAGCTGCCATGTGGGTGCTGGGAATTGAACCCGGGTCCTGTGGAAGAGCAGTCAGTGCTCTTAACCACTGAGCCATCTCTCCAGCCCCCTTGACAGGCTTTTTCTGTGTATCCCTTACTGTCCTGGAACTTGCTCTCTAGACCAGGCTGGCCTCGAAATCAGAGTTCTGCCTGCCTGTGCCTCCTGAGCGCTGGGATTAAAGGTGTGACCACCATTGGCTTATTAAATTTTTAACAGAGTCCTGTGTGGTCAACTTACAGAAGAAGTTAATTGCCTTCTGGTTGGCTTGGTTTAAGTAAGAATAGTATGGGGAAGGCAACAGTAGAGTGCTTCTGTACAGCTCTGCTGTAGTTGTTCTTTTAGGTTGTAAGACCGAGGTAGACTGGACGCAGTAAGGAGGTGTATGTTATACATATATTGTATTTAAGTGTTGGTCAAAGTAGGTGTTGAATGTCTCTTAGGAGACATCATTTGATACTTGATGTCACTAAACAAAGGCCACATAGTTGCCTCTATGCTGAGACACCAGGGTGGTGGGTGCTGGAGACCTAGGAGCTACTCATGTCTAAGTAAAAAGAACCAGAAGCATGCTGATAATGTCCATAATGATATTGCTAGGGCTACTTTGTCTTAGCAAATTTATTTTATTTTCATTTTGTGTTTTGAACTAGGGTCTTATGTAGCTCAGGCTGGTAGTGAACTCTTGATTTTCTACTGCTCAGGTAATACCACTAGGTCTGGCTATTTTAAAAACCAAACCAAAGTAATAGCAAAACAGCACAAACACAAACTAGTATAAAAGTTCATTAGTTCTGAGATTACAGCTGTTTAAGCCCTCTGAAAAGTTTCACATTATAGGCTTCTCTGAAATCAAAAGGGCAAAGAGCATGGAGTTTAATATGGTAATTATAGAGTTTGACCTACAGGATTTATATTTTGTTTTAAAAGATCCTTAAAAAGAAATGTCAAGGTACATATGAAACTTTATAAATCTTGTTTTTTCAGATTAAATTAAAACCCAGGCTTCTGATACCTGTCACACAATCCACTTCCTAAGGCAGACAGACATGCATTTATTTCTATCTGTCTATCCTGGGAGTGAGCCCAAGCTCTCACATTCAGCATGTTGTCTATAACTGAGTTGTACCCCTAGCTTAATCATCTGTTTTTATTTATTTAAATTTTATTATTTTGTTTTATTTTCTGTGTATTGTGCATCACTTGTGTGCCTGGTGCTTGTAGAGGCCAGGATAGGGCATAGAATCCTCTGGAACTGGAGTTATGTATGGTTGTGAGCCACCGTGTGGTTGCTAGGAATTATACCTGGGTCCTCTGGAAGAACATCCATTGCTTTAGCTGCTGAGCCACCTTTCCAGCCTCCCTCCTGCTTTTGTATGTAGCAGGGTCTTACTGTTTTTCGCTCAGGTGGGCCTTGAACTCTCTAATCCCCATGCTTCTGTGTCCCTGGTGCCAGGATTACCAGTGCTGGCATACTTGACCCCTTTTATACATGACCTTTTTTCAGAGACTTCTGTAGTCCAGGCTGACCTTAAACTTCTGTTCCCTTCTCCTTCCACCTCAACACTCTACCCAGCTTAAGCATTTCTCTCTTTCACTCATTTTTCTTTTCTTCTTTTCCTTCCTTCCTTCCTTCCTTTTTCTTTTCTTTTTGAGACAGAGACAGGATCTCACTTTGTAACACTGGCTAGCCTGGAACTCACTAAGTAGACTAGGTTAGTCTCAAACTCAAAAAGATCTACCTGTCTTTGCCTCCATTGGTTTCAGCATCTCTTTTATCAAATGGTTAGATTTCCAGGTTCATTTTTACTTTGCATTTTCTTTGATCCTATCCTTTAAAAAAATTGAGTGTGTGTGTGTGTGTGTGTGTGTGTGTGTGTGTATGTGTGTATGCATGTATGCAGACGTGTACATATACAGTTACGTGTTTGGGCATGTGTTTGCCATAGCACATGGGTAGCTTTTAAAAGGTTGTACTCCTTCAATCACAAGATCCTATAGTCAAACTCAGGTCTTCATGCTCCTCCCTTCTTTAATAAGCAAAACCAAAAGGATTATCAGTTTTAAAAAAAAAAGGTGATTTAGCATAGGGGAGAATAATAAAAGGAAGTGTATTACTCATTTGAGCTATAACTGTTTTGCTTGGGCAAAGATTTAAGTTGTTGAGGATTGATTTTTTTATTCTTAAATCATTCTTTTGACCGTTTACAATTATTTATTTATGTAGGTAGTCATAAAATATTTTTATAATGTACATAAGAAAAACCACATTTAGATGAGCAACAAATATAACGGCAGGTGATAGAATTTAGTGTTGATAAATGAAACCATCAATAATAGTCAGAGAAGAAATACAAACTGTATTTAAAAACTGAAGCCATGCATTTCATTATTTCCAAATTGCAAGAAGGTATTGGACTTCTAAAGGTAACATGGCTTACTATTTCAATGATCTCAAAACACTTCTAGAAACTGGATGACTGATTTTTGTTTTGTTTTTAGAGACAAGGTTCTTTGTGTAATCTTAGCTGTCCTGGAACTCCCTCTGTAGACCAGGCTGGTGATCCTCCTGCCTCTGCCTCTAAGTGCTGTTATTAAAGGTGTGCACCACCACCGCCTGATCATTTCTTCTAATTAACTAAAAAAATTAGTTTGAAGCCAGACTGGTCTACATAGTTCTAGGACAGCCAGACTATATAATGAGACCCTGTCTTGAAAAAAAAAATTAAATTTTGTTTATAAAGATTATAAATCTTTTGCCTGCATGTATATAAGTGTCTCAAGTGTGTACCTGGTGAGTGTGTACCTCTTCTGGTCCAGAAGGGGGTGTTGGATTCCCCTGGAGTTAAAGTTTGTGAGTTGCCACATGGCTGTTGGTAACAACCTAGGTCTTCTGCAAGAATGGCAAGTACTCTTAATTGCTGAGCCATCTCTCCAGCCCCAAAGACTGATTTTTAGTGTAATTTAATGTTACTTGGTTACATTGAATGTTAAGGGTTGCTATGGTTAGTCACATGTATTTCCCCTGCTCCTAGTAATTTTATGCTGGAGAACATTTTCTGGTTTGAAAAATTTGATGCATATGATGAGCATTGCATTAATCAAATTAGGCTGGGGATGTATCTCCATTGGTAAAGTGCTGCCTAGCATCCATGAGATGCTGGGTTGATCACCCATAGTACATCATACCAGAACACAGTAGTACATGCCTGAAATTCCAGCAGCAGCAGGAGGTGGAGGCTAGAGGATCAGAAGTTGCACATTGTCTGTCCTCAGATACACAGTGAGTGAGTTCAAAGCCAGCGTGGGCTATGAAAAAAAAATGATATTTGTAGAATATGTGTCATTTAACCTTTAGTTTTATTATTTTTATGTAGTTTTTTATAAATAGTATTTGATTACATAAAGATTGCCAAGAAAATTATCTGAAGGTTTGATAAAAAATACAAAACCTATCTATATTTAAGATGCTTATAATTTTTGTCTCTCCTTTTTCCTCTCTCTCTCTCTGGCAGGATAGAACTGTAGTTCAGAGTATCCTAAAATTTGCTGTATAACTGAGGCTAGCTTTGAACTTACGGTAATTATCTTGTCTCAGTTTATAAGTGCTGATATATTCTAGGTATGGGCTATGAAACCTGGCTAACTTGAGATTCTTTAATACCTCCATAATTTGTTGGGTTAATAATTTTTTACAAGATATTTTAGAGTTTTTATGAACAAAATAATAAACTTTGAAGCATTGTAGGTAGTTAATTTGCTTACAAAATGTCTTCTAGTTTTGTGTGCTTCTGTTATATTCTGTTTTGTTTTCCTTTTTTTTTTGAGACAGGGTTTCTCTGTGTAACCCTGGCTGTCCTGGAACTTCTCTGTAGACGAGGCTGGCTTTGAACTCAGAGGTTTGTTTTCCTCTGTGTCCCTAGTCCTGGGATTAAAAGCATATGCCAGCACCACCCAACTATTATGTGCTGTTTAATAAGAAAAAGTCTTGTGGTTTGGTAAACCGTATGGCTTTAGGTATACAATGCTACAGTTTAAATAGTTAATAGGTTAGAGCGATAACATTGAAAGTTGGATATTGTGTTCAAGACATTACTTCCAAAGTATAATTTAAAATAATTCTGAGAGCTTTAAATGTATAATTAATTGAGATTAAATAGAGTGTAATGATAAAATTGCAAAGAAAATGACAGGTTATACTGCTGTAGAGCCAGAAGCCATGATGCTGTATTCATCACTGCTTCTTTTATATTGTAGGCTGGCTAGAACTCTGTTTTCTTTTTCCTTCCTTCCTTCCTTTTTTTTTCTGAGACAATGTGTCTCTTCGTAACCCTGGATATTCTGGAACTCTCTGTGTAGATCAGGCTGTCCTAGAACTCACAAAAGATGCATTTGCCTCTGCCTTCTGAGTGCTGGAATTAAAGATGGACACTCTTATGCTTGGCTTCATTTGAAAAAAGAAAAAGCGTGTGTGT
>JAQHUG010000068.1:4067585-4084741 GCA_028555095.1 Dicrostonyx torquatus | reverse complement strand
TAGACCAGCTGAGTTGTCTGGGAGAGGTTTAGACCAGCTGAGTTGTCTGGGAGAGGTTTAGACCAGCTGAGTTGTCTGGGAGAGGTTTAGACCAGTGGAGGCACCTGAAAGGGACACTTTCCAGCCTATTGAGATGCCTGCAGGATGTGCTGTGTGCTCCAAGTTTCCAGTTTTGTGAGTTGTCATTTATGTTGGGTGGGTTTCAGGGATGTCGCTGCCTTTGAGCCATTTTTGCTCCTGTAAGCAGCCTCTCACCAATACTCCTATAACTCCACTAAAACTCCTGGTTCACTAAGTTGGGCTTTGTTGGTATCTGTTCTTTGGTCTATCACGGATTCCTATCTGGGGTGTATAGCATTTCCCTGGGAAAAGTTTTATCACGCATCATACATTTACCTCACATGGCATTTTTAATTACATGTTTAATTTCCTGTTCCAGCCCCTCCCCCCTTTTTGAGAGTTTCCCTATGGAGTCTTGGCTGTCCTAGAACTATCTCTGTAGACCACACTGACCTCAAACTCAGAAGAGATCCATCCACCTGTCTCTGCTTCTTGATTGCTGAATCTACTTATTTTTTAATGTATTTGAAAGAGTTGATGGGTGATTTCTTTTTCTTTCTTTTTTTTTTCCCTTTGGTTTTTTTTTTTTTTTTTTTTGAGATAGGGTCTCTCTATGTAGCTCTGGCTGTCCTGGACCAGGCTGACCTTGGACTCACAAGAGATGTGTCTGCTTGTGCCTCCTGAGTGGAGTTGATAGGCTATTAAGATGAAAGATGCAAGCCTTTACTTCCAGCACAATGGAAGGGCAGGAGTAGGCCCTTAGTTCAAGGCCAGCTTGGTATACATAACAAACAGCAGCAAAATAACATCAAAAGTAGAAGCATCTCTAGTGACCATCCATGGATGGATGAATAAAGTGTTACATATACACACGCATGAAATACGGATTAATCTTACAAAGAAAGAAAATCCAGTTGCATGTTATAACATGGATGAACTTTGACATTATTTTAAGTCATAAAAAGGCAAATATGAGACCACTTATGAGGGATATTTTGAAGTCAAATTCATAGAACAGAAAATCATTGATGGTTGCTAGAGTCATGAGTCCCACTTTCAGTTGCAAAAGAGGGCTATGTTAGGACGGAGGTGTGATTATACAGCATTGGGGATATATTTAATGCCACCAAATAGTAACTTAAAATGGTTAAAATCGTAAGCTTTATATATTATATAATATCTATCTATCTAGACATAGATAAAAAAAACTGGTTTTCAAGAAGGAAGAGGTTTCAAAAATGAAGGTTTGGACAAGTGGAAGGAAATTGGATGAGGTGACTCTAAGAAACTATTGACTCTTATCTTTGTTTTGTTATTTAATTAGCCCTGTTACACATAAGGCATAGCTAAGTTTGGCAGAAAATATTTCAGAAATTTCTTATTAGCTAAAAAATTTGAATATTGCCGGGCGGTGGTGGCACACGCCTTTAATTTCAGCACTTAGGAGGCAGAGGCAGATGGATCTCTGTGAGTTTGAGACCAGCCTGGTCTACAAGAGCTAGTTCCAGGACAGGCTCCAAAGCTACAGAGAAACCCTGTCTCAAAAAACCAAAAAAAAAAAAAAATTGAATATGTTAGCAAAGTATTTCTGTCCTGGTTCCTGCTTTTTTTTTTTTTTCAAGTAGACCCAGTATTATGCATAAGAAGAAACCAGGAGAGCATGTCAGTGGTCAGACATGTGTCTGTATTACTGGTGGGTTGTTACAGACAGTAGGGTTCAGTTAGGATTTCAAGTTTACTATAGGATTAGAAGAGTAAAATGCATGTCTTTGTCCATTTAGTCTGCTACCACAAAATTCTGTAAAGAACATAGATTTATTGCTCATTGTTTTGTAGGCTGCAAAGTCCCAAGATAAAGGTACAAGCAGATACAGGGTTTGTTGAAGGCTTGCTCTTTGCTCCAAAGATAGCTTCTAGCTATGGTAAGGGGCAAAGAAGCTCCCTGAATAAGCTCTGTTTATGAAAGGGAGCCCTCATGTCCTAATCAGCTATGAAAGCCCCTTCTATTGCATTTTTGATATAGGGTTTCCCTCTGTAGCCCAGCCTGGCTTTGACCTCATGTCAGTCTCTCTGCTTTAGCCTACCAGCTTCTTGGTGGGTAGGGAGGGTTTTAATATACAAATTTTGAGAGACTGTAGACATTTAGAACACAGTACCTGAAATGAGAGCGCTGGGTGTTGTTGTACACACCTGCAATTCTTTCCTTGGGGCTAAAGCAGGAGGATTGCTGTGGATTTTAGGCTAGCCTCAGCTACAAGCAAAAAGAATCTGAAGCGAATAAACCTGAGAAATAA
The DNA here is from genome assembly GCA_028555095.1 of Dicrostonyx torquatus. Lineage (NCBI taxonomy): Eukaryota > Metazoa > Chordata > Mammalia > Rodentia > Cricetidae > Dicrostonyx > Dicrostonyx torquatus. The sequence goes on along the minus strand of JAQHUG010000068.1, from coordinate 4,082,387 downwards.
ACGTTTAATGGCTGCTCCATGAGGAGCCTTTACTATACTCCTAAGTAATAGTTTTAGGCAGCCCCCACTATCAAAGAGGGTAGTATTTCAAAACCTATTCCTTAGTCCGCTGATAAGAACAAGCTGCAAAAGACAGGAATAATATAGCTCCAGAGTGCAGCATGGTTCCTATTACAGTGAAAAATAATAAGGCATAGTATTGTGCAAAAGCAGTGTTAGTTGTGTGCACAGCAGTTGGTATTAAGTGATTTTCATATTTGATTTTGGATTTATGGGTAAGAATTACTTAGGTATTTTGAAAATTAGGCGTATCATAGGAGAGTTATCATTGATGCTATGTTTGGGCAGCCTTACAAAAATGTGTAATATATGAGTTTGATATGAAATCAATGTGGTTTTGATTCATTAATTTAACTGGGCATTTGATCCCAGCACCAGGGAGCCAGAAGCATGTGGCTCTCTCTGAGTTTGTTGCCATCCTGATCGAAATTGGAAACTCCATGCCTGTCATACAGGCATCATGAGACTCTGCCTTAAATTGTGGTGAATTGGAGCAGCTTTGGAATATAGGACAGGTGCTGGGGATATTTTAAGGAAGCAGATGAACCTCCTTAGGTTTAAATCCTAAGTTGCAGTATTTTCTACTTTACTGAATATCAAGTCTTCATCTGACTGTGAAGTTTGTCTCTGACTTTATACGAGGAACTTAGGAATCTGGTAGGTGGAACACAAGAAACTTTTGGAAGTTTTATCTGAGGTGTGGTGTGTTTACTTTTTCTTTACATCACAGTTTTGAGACCTTGAGCTTTGGTTTTCTTTCTTGTTTTAAATTTTGTTTAGGCAGGCGGATCTTTGTGAGTTCGAGACCAGCCTGGTCTACAAGAGCTAGTTCCAGGACAGGCTCCAAAGCCACAGAGAAACCCTGTCTCGAAAAACCAAAAAAAAAAAATTTTTTTTTTGTTTATTATTTGTGGGTGCATGCATCGTATATGTGTGTGCATGTGTTTGTGTGCGCTATCATGCATACCATGACTCTTGTGGGGGTCAGAAGGCAATTTTGTGGAGATAGTTATCTTCGTCTAGCTCAGGTAAGTTCCTGGGGATTGAGCTAAGGTTGTCAGCCTTGGGCAGCAAATGCCTTTACCCACTGGTATTTAATGATCTTAACAGCAAATTGAAAAGATATCAACATCATTAAGCCAAATGTTGTAAAACATTATTAAACAGTTGCATAATTATTCTCCCATTGGTAGCTCTTTCTAAAATTCTTTTAGCTTTGTTATTTTTAATATTGTGGCTATTGTATACTGTGATGTAATCCATTATTTCTGAGATAAACAATTGATAGTGATGATACGTTGGAATAGGAGGCGACACAGTTAATACAGTACAGAGAAAATTGGGTTGAATAAAGTTAATTTTGTGTAGCATATGTATATATGCATGTATGGGTGTGTACTCATGCGATTGTGTGCATGTGTAGGTGAGAGGAGGATGTAAGTGTCTTCTTACTTCTTGACACAGGGTCTCATTAAACACTTGGGGCTTGCAGTGTCAGCTAGATTGGCTGGCCAGCAAGTCCCAGCCATTCTGTCTCTCTATGTCCAGCTTTTTACATGAGTGTTTGGATTGATCTCAGGTTCTCAGGCTTGTGTTCAAATGGTCTTACTCAATGAGTCATCTCTTTAGCCCACTAAAAATATTTTAAAGTTAATAGAACCACCCAAAATTTATTGAACATCAACTTTACATTCTAGACAGTTTAATTCAGATCTAGTGTGGAAGACATGTATATACTGACAGTTAGAATACAGTGAGTCTAAAGGAGAAGAGTGTGTGTGTGGGGGGGTTCTGAATCTCTGAATGCCTAGCTCTTCTTGGTTTGTGGTGCATAAGCAGGATAGTACTGAATTATTTTGGTCAGATCCTAAAGGAGTTTGCAGTGTGCTCAGGGGTAGATACAAAGAAGGATATAACTAAAGAGAACATGTGGGACTTTGTGTGCAAGGAAAGAACACGGATATTCAAGTTTTGTCAGATGGTGATTTTCACTTGTTTTACATGTTGTGTGGTAGACTAAATAGTTGGATGTAGGTTAAATAGTTGTATTAATGTGTTTTGAGCTGTGGTACTGAGGATTTGTTGTATGTGTGTATCTTAAGTTTGTATACATGGATTAGTAGTTGCTGGATTGTATATTACATGATTCTCAGGTCATGAAATAAGGTCATAAGGGAGAAAGTCAGCTGTGTCAGTAACATGTTAAATCCCCTTTTGTATCAGTGTTGTACTGGAGTCAGATACTATTTACAGAGTCATTGTGCACTCAATGACTGTTAGGTGGAGTCAGACCAAAATCCATAGAAAGCCAGGTAGTGTCTGGGAATTTAGGCAACATGAAAGAAACTGGGTAGAAAGTCATTAAGTTGTCTTTGTAGTGTAATGAATACTCTTTAAGATGAAAGGCTATTGTATTTGGCAAGTAGAACATAGGATCAGAGCTCTTCATGAAAAGGATGGCCCTTTTAATCCTTGTATGTATATATATACTAAAACACACATAGTCATTTCTACCTGATTGTAAACTGTGTTGGCTGGTTCATAATTTTGAGTGTGTGAGGTGTATGTATGTTTAAGAGTGAGCATGTAGAGTCCAGAGGCGTATGTCAAGTATCTCCTGTCACCCTCTACCTTGTTCCTTTGAGGCTAGCCCTGGAGCTCCCATTTTTCAGTGGGATTGGACGCCAGCAAGCCCCACGTCCTCGTGTCTCTGTTCTCCATACTGGAATTATGGCCATGCATGGGACCACACCCAAAATTCCATGGGTGTGGGACTCTGAACTCCGGTCCTCATTCTTTGCAGCGAGTGCTCCTAACCCTGAACTGCCTCTTAGCTGATGGCTCATAAGTCATATTTTGTTGAGAGAATATTTTGTTTTTTGCCACACCTGCACCACTTGTGTAAGGGGTTGTACTGTTTCTTTTGTGGGGAAATGGCTAGTGCCGTTTCTACTGTATATCTTGGTCAGTGTAGCTGTTCAGAAAGCATTGCCCCCAGTAGCTGAGGTCTCGAGAACTAATGTGGAGATACTGAAGATCTCATCTTCTCTCAAGGGAGAAATCTTAATGAAATTTTAAATTACTATTATTTTAGCATATTATGAATTTGATCCTAAAAGTTTTCTTTTTACAGTTTAAAGTTGAGGAAGCCTATTTTTTTGATTAACATTTTTTTCTATTTTTTTGATTAACATTTTTTTCTTTTTTTCTGCAGGTATGGCCTCACAAGTCTTGGTCTACCCACCATATGTTTATCAAACTCAGTCAAGTGCCTTTTGTAGTGTGAAGAAACTCAAAGTAGAGCCAAGCAGTTGTGTTTTCCAGGAGAGAAAGTATCCACAGACCTATGTGAATGGTAGAAACTTTGGAAACTCTCATCCTTCCACAAAGGGTAGTGCTTTTCAGACAAAGATACCATTTACTAAACCTCGAGGACACAGCTTTTCATTGCAGGCAGGAGCCGTTGTTGTCAAAGACACTGCCGGTGCTACAAAGGTCATAGCAGCTCAAGCACAGCAAGCTGGAGTGGAGATACCTCGGACCGTCCTCTGGCGAAACAGGTTACATTTCCTAGAAGGTCCCCAGCGATGTGGATTGAAGCGCAAGAGTGAAGAGTTGGATAATCACAGCGGCGCAATGCAGATTGTCGATGAACTGTCCATACTTCCTGCAATGTTGCAAACCAACATGGGGAATCCAGTGACAGTTGTGACGACGACTACAGGATCGAAACAGAACTGTACCAGCGGAGAAGGCGATTATCAGTTAGTGCAGCATGAAGTCTTATGCTCCATGAAAAACACATATGAAGTCCTTGATTTTCTTGGTCGTGGCACTTTTGGCCAGGTTGTTAAATGCTGGAAGAGAGGGACAAATGAAATTGTAGCAATCAAGATTTTGAAGAACCATCCTTCTTACGCACGCCAGGGGCAGATAGAAGTGAGCATATTAGCAAGACTCAGTACTGAGAATGCTGATGAGTACAACTTTGTGCGGGCCTACGAGTGTTTCCAGCACCGCAACCATACCTGCCTGGTCTTTGAGATGCTGGAACAAAACCTGTACGACTTTCTGAAGCAGAATAAATTCAGTCCCCTACCCCTGAAGGTGATCCGACCCGTTCTTCAGCAAGTGGCCACTGCACTGAAGAAGTTAAAAAGTCTTGGTTTAATTCATGCTGACCTCAAACCAGAGAATATTATGTTGGTGGATCCTGTTCGACAGCCATACAGGGTTAAAGTGATAGACTTTGGGTCGGCCAGCCATGTATCAAAGACTGTTTGTTCAACGTATCTACAATCTCGGTACTACAGGTAGGCAACACCTGCTTTTTAGCTGTTTAACAATTGCTGAGTTTCTGCTAAGTGAAATTTGATAAGAGTATGTGATGAGAGACTGCTTTGGTTACATAAGGAAATCAGTAAGGTCTATTTAGGTTTGAAGTTTTAAAAAGATGTGAAAAATCAAGGCATAAAATTGCTTCAGGGACAATAGAAATCTACTAGTTCCATGCTAAAGACATCTGGTTATTTTTTCTTTTAATAGAAGATAAGAAAGAATGACATACAAATAAGATTATAATTACAAGTCTTTAAATGTTTAAAAATGTTGTTTGAAAGTAGTTTTTGTATATTTCTTGGAACATTTCAGTGATTGGGAAAGGTAATTTTTAATTCTTAAAGTTTGTTCTTTAAATTTTTATGTGTGTGTGCACATGCTGTGGTGCATATGTGAAGTCTAAGGACAACTTATGGGACTCTGGTCTTTTCTGTCTACCATGTGGGTCCCTGGGATTGAACCCAGGTCATCAGGCTTAGTGACAAATGCCTTTGCCTACTGAGTCATCGCTAGTCCTGGAGAAGTAATTTAATAAAGACATAGTCTCTTATAACAACATTATAGAAATTAGGAGGTCAGGCCATTATTCTGACTAATGATTAAGATTCACATGTATTTACATAGCTGCCATGAGTTTTTTCTATGTCTGTGCTATGAGTAATGTTACCTTAGTGTTAGTGCTGTTTGTGGAAGAAACTGAAGGCAAAAATAATTTCCATGCAGCTATTGAGAGAGACTTAAAATGTCAAGATTAGTGTAATGCTAGGCTGAAGTACTGTAATTTCAGAGGCTAGCTAATGCTTAAGAAGGTTCAAAATAGCAAAAGTTTTGTTGTGAATATGGAAATGCCTTTGAATTCATCGTTTGAGTTCCCAGTTCATAAATTGGGGAGTAAGTTACTTACATTTCAGCATGAATGCTGAGATATTCCTTTGTCCTCTATAACACCATGATTGCTAACGCAGTGGGAGCAAATACAGGGGTGGTACTGGCAGCAGGAGTGGTTGTTTGTAAGTTACTAAGTAGATGGAAATGCAGTTTATGGCTAGAGGTTGCTATGTCATGTGGGTTATAAACTTTGACCCAACAAGGGGGTAGTTGTTTTTGGTATCTCATCTGCATTTGTACTACTTCTGATTTTCCTGATTAGTCTTTTGTAATACCTTGCACAAATGAGAAGTAAGTTGGTCATCTACAAATATCAACTCTGTATCCTTGTTATTAGTAAGTTATCAGAAGGAATGCCATGCTCATGTAATTTAGTTGTAATTAAGTGTATTGATATAAGTATTAGGAATTAGAAATGTAGTCTGATTGATCCTTAGTATATTTTAGATGGCATTATTTCTAGAATTAGAGTTCAGAATACCATTCTTAAAATTGTTTAGATGTTGGAATTGGAGGTACATATTTTTGATCCAGTACTGGGGAAGCAGAGGCAGGAGGGTCTCTCTGAGTTGGATACCGGGCTGGGCTACACAGTGAGACTGTGTCTCAGAACACGAACAGACAGACAGACAGACAGACAGACACACACACACACACAATTTTTCAGTAACCAAAGGGTAATTTGCTGTTGCAGCAGGGTAGCAGACCTTACTTATTTTCACATAATTAGATTTACTTGACCCTTTGTCCTCCTAACCACTCTTTTTTTTTCTTTTTCCTAGTTTATTGAGATGTAAGATTCAGTTTTAGCTGATTTTGCCCTCAGGAAAAAATGATTTTGAAATCTTACTCAATTGTGTGAAAAGAATAGTGCTTCTCCTTCCACATGTCCTTTGTACGTCATAGACTGTGGGTTCCAAGCCTTGCCTGGCCAGCTAGTGTATTATATAAACTCAGTTCCAGCTGCCTGGCCTATTATTAGCTCACTTGTTAGAAATGACTTCATTCTGTCTGGGTCCTGCATTATTTCCATGTCAGACTCTGTGCTGTGTGATGTCTAGCCTCCTTTTCATGACTGAAGTGTTTAAGAGGAGAACAAAGAACAACAGAAACTTTAACCATTTTTTATACTTGAGAATTTCTGTTGGTTTATTAAATGTTTCAAAAGAGTAAAGAGAGTTCTTTGAAAAGCAATCTAAAAATGCTAAATGTTTTATGATCCTGTTTTCTAGCATTAGGTCTTTTCATAAATATTAGCCTTTGTGTTAAGAATGGAAGAAAATTATGAATAATAGTTAAGTATAATTTCCATTCTGTTTATTTATAAATTTTGGGTTATTTACCTGGTTTCCAGAAGCTGCAGAGTACTAACATTAGTCACAGGGTCTGTGTTTAGAATTTAAAAAAATAGAAAATTTGTATTCACTAAACAAAAGCTGATGCCTGTTTTTGAATGAGTCTGCCTTGATAAAAAACTGAAAATGGATTTGGTGACAGTTGATTTAAGAGGTAGAATAATTAGTAAATATTATAATAATGATTAGTAGATAGTATATCATAAATACAGTATAGTTAATTAGGTACGGTCCTAATGTCTGGTATATTTTTGCATGAAAATGGCAGCTAGCTATTACTTTATTTCAAAAATTGCACATCATTTGATCCCTGCTGTTTCTGTCTTAGCTTATGATAAGGTTACTTAGAAAGGGTGTGATTAATAAATGAAAGCTTACTATTTTAAGGTAGGGACACTATAGGTATATCCTAGTTTCTAAGGTAAAGGGTTACATTTAGACACAGATTCATGTGTTACCCGTTTGAACTGTGCAACACAAATGTAGTAGGGATGTCTTAAAATAGACAGGCATAGTGACCAGAGGTTGTTGACTACTATAGATGGTGAGGCTGTCTGGCTCCTGCAGTGATGGAAGCCAGAAGTACATGCTAAGGGCATTGATTTGCTCAAGGTCAGCATGTTCTAAATTCAGCTGCTTGAGCGTGGTTTCTGTCAAGAACACGTAGGGCTTTTGAATGTGGAAAGGTTTAGCCGCAGAAGGTGCTGTATTTATGAGGTGTGGTGGCAATATTCAGGTCATGAAGTTCTTTTTTTTCTTTTTTTAAATACAGAATTTTAGCCTGTGGGTCTCAGCTATTTCAGAGCAGAGACAGGAAAGTGGGCTATAAAGTAACCTGTTTAACAGGTTATATACTATTTTATTTATATATACATATATATAAATATAATATGACATATAAATACAATATATACACATATATTTTGCTGTATTACTAATTGGTGTTAATTGCCATTGAAGTAAAGCCTGCTTTGTAGGAATGAGGGTATAGCTCAGTGAGACTTCTCACCTTGTTGTGGTTCTATCCCCAACTTGGGTAGGTTGGGAGGCTTGTCATTATTCTTGTCATAGTACAGAAAGATAGAACGATGAACAATTAGATATCAATTCTTCTTTAGGGCATACCTACATCTCATTTCTTCTTGGACCAAGAAGTATCAAATATAAAATTCCTATATCAAAATTAAGTTATATACAAAGAACCATAATGATTGATACTTTAATAAAGTATCTGTCTTTCTTTCATCTTTCTCTTTCTTTCTTTCTTTCTTTCTTTCTTTCTTTCTTTCTTTCTTTCTTTCTTTCTTTCTTTCTTCCCTCCCTCCCTTCCTCCCTCCCTCCCATCCATCTATCCATCTATCTATCTATCTGCAGGCCTGGGTATTCTCTATGTAGAATAGGCTGGCCTTAAAAGCCTGTCTTCTGCCTCCTGAGAGCCTAGTGCTTGCCTCCAACCTGACTGGGTTACTTTAGAGTAGCTACTGCTATACTGTCTCATTTTTGTTTTCAAAGCAATTTTAACTCTACTTTGTTTCTCATCCCCCCCCCAACCTGGAATATTGGAGAGTGGGAGGATAAAGTCTTACTATATAAGCCTAGGATGGCCAGGAACTTAATCTGTAGCCCAGACTGGCCTTGAGCTTAAATCATTTAAAGCATACAACTCTATCACTTTGATTATAGTCATAACTCTACACTGGTGAATCAATCCTCCAAAGAACACCCCCTCAGCCTTTTTCTCCAACCTCATCTCCCTGACCCATTCGACCTCCAGTCAAGGTTCATCATGTTGTAGCATGGATGAGTAGAAGTATCAGCAGTTCATTTCTTTTTATTGAGTTTTAGAGATACAACATCATATGTTTGTGATCATGAATGGATGGAAATCTCAAAAGATATGTTACCAGTGAAAATAATATAATAGAAATTGTAACATTGTCAATGATTAGGACTGTTTCCTAAAATACTTAGTGCCTGTAGAGTGGGATGTATTGTGCCACGTGCATTGACTAACACAGAAATAGCCCCCGCCTGACTTGTAAAGTACAAGAGCTTAATAGAAAGGGTGGTTTTTTCTTTTATATTTTTTCAATTTTTTTTTAGTTTGAAATAGTTTTAGACATATAAAATACTACCATTTTACCTCCTTAGTTTTCCCACACATTTTTCTGTATACACACACACACATGCTCACATGTGTGCACACACACAGAGTATCAGATAACAAAGCTCCTTTACTTCTAAATAGTTCCATGTACATTTCCTAGATACAAGGACATTTTTGGGGCTAGCAAGATGGTTCAGTGGGTTCAATCCCTTGAACCCATATAAAAGTTGAAGAAGAGACTCCTGAAATTTGTCATTTGCCCTGCACATTCATGCCATCCACACATCATATACACACAATTCACAGACATCGCTTGTATAGCTTTATAGTTTTCAAAATCAATTAACATCAGTATTATAGATTTGATGAACTTATTTTACCTATTTAAACAACTTAAATTTGGCCGGATGGTGGTGGTTCACACCTTTAATCCCAGCACTTAGCTGGTAGAGATAGGCGGATCTCTGTGAATTCGAGGCCAGCCTGGTATACAGAGTGAGTTCCAGGACAGGCTCCAAAGCTACAGAGAAATTTCTGTCTCGAAAAACAAAACAAAATTTTAATTTATTTTTTGTGTTTGTGCATACGTATGTATGATGCAGAATACATGGAGGACAACAGTCAGGAGTTCTTGCCTTCTACTGTGTTGAGGGAGGGTCTTGTGTTTCTTCTCTTGTTGTACTGCCCATTCCAGGCTAGCTGGCCCTGGAGCATCCCATCTGTTCTCTCATCTCTGCTCCCATCTTGTGCAAATCACTTCAGATTGTCCAGTGAAAGAAAGCCCCTTTAAATTTGCCTCCAGCCTCTGTGATATGATCTTAGCCATCCTTAAAAGCTTGCTTTCTGGTACAAGATGTTCTGGCTTGTTGTGTACTTGCTCCAGCCCTGGGATTGGCTTTCTCAGTAGGGGACACACACACACTTTCTCTTTTTAGTTTTTCGAGTCTTGGTTTATCTATATAGCCCTGGCTGTCTTGAACTCATAGATATCTGCCTGCCTTTGCTTCCTGAATGCTGGGATTAAAGGCATAGATAACCACTGTCTGTCCAGGTTTGGTGCGGGACAATTTTGTATCCTGTCAATCATGTTTTAAATAAATGCTGATTGGCCAGGCAGGAAGTATAGGCAGGAAAACCAGACAGGAAGTAGAGGTGAGAACAGGAGATTTGGGAAGCAGGAAGCTTCCCTGACATTCCTGCGCTGATCTCCAAGGAGGTAACATGTAGTAGCCCAGCTGAGACAAGGTACTGGTCATGTGGCTGACAGTGGGTTAATCTAAGTTATGGGAGCTGGTAGGAAGACTGAGCTAATGGGCCAATCAGTGTATAACTTGATGTAGACTCTCTGTGTGATTCTCTGTGGGGCTTGCCGGCTGTGGGGTACTGGGCGGGACAGTAACCCCAACAAGCCAGCCCTCATGTTACACAGTTTTTTTTATTTTATTTGAGAATGGTTATTTTGCAAACAAGATCTGTATGCTAATGTAAATGTACTTATTCATATGAGAGTATCAGTGCTTTCTCATGCCCTTTTCATGGTAAAACTAGAAAATACATGGTGTGTGTTTTATGTTCTACGTTTCTACAGGTCTGTATAATAAAGACATGGATACATGCTGGTATATCTGGTTCTGACACATTGAGTTTCATCTCTCTCTCTCTTTCTCTTTGATACAGAGTCTCTCTGTGTAACCCTGGCTGTTTCCTGTTTCCTATTATGTAGACCAGGCTGTTCTCAAATGCACAGAGATCTGCCTGTCTCTGCCTCTAGAATGCTGGGATTAAAGGCGTGCACCACCACCGCCCGGCCTATTATAAAGTTTCTATCACGGCTTTCCTACCCAGCTACTGGGAGCTATCTTAATGACTTTGGACAGAGTCTTATATAGCCCAGGCTGATCTTTACTTTGTTGTGTAACTGAAACTTGAACTCCTGATCCACCTGCCTCCATCTCGAGTACTGAGATCAGAGTCATGCTCATTTCCTATGCCCAGCAAATTTGAGACCTTCTGAATGATGATACATGTTTTGAAGTTGGGGGCAGTGCTTAGTAGGTGAGGGTTGTGTTGATATAGTAGCCTAGGCATCTTTCTGTACCTTTACCATCTTGTTGGCCTTGGATGTGATATTTCTAAAAACTACAGTTTGGAATTATTTTTAATTAGTTAATCCTTTTCTATATATGTTCTGCCTTGGACACACTTGGTCAGTATTGTTCCTTTGTGTTAGGAAAACAGGAAGACTACATTTGTAAACTCTATTGCCCTCTTGAACTGACATTTAAAATTTTTATTTACTTTATTCACTCATTCATTTATTTATTTTTGTTTCCCTGTGTATTCCTGGCTGTTCTGGAACTCTATCTGTAGACCAGGCTGGCCTTGAATTCAGAGATCCACCAGCCTCTGTGTCCAGAATGCTGGGATTAAAGGCATGAATCACCTGGCACACATCTTTGTTTTTCTAAACAGAGTTTATGAGGATTTCTTTTATTTATTTTACTTTACATGTATGGGCAGTTCACCTGTACACATATATGTGTGCTACATGTGTGTCTGTTGGATGCCCTGTAACTGGCGTTGTGTGCTACCCTATAGGTGATGGGAATTGAACCGATGTTCTTTGCCAGAACAAGTGCTCTTAAACACTGAGCCATCTCTCCAGCCCCTTTGTGATAACATTTTAATATTAGTATTCACTTTTTAAAATATAATTATTCTTTGAGACTTCTTCTTGCTATGTAGCCAAGGCTGGCCTTGAACTCTCAGTAGTTCTCCTGCCTCAGCACCCTAGTACTATGATTACAAACATGTTCTGCCATTCTCCGTACAAAAATTAAGATTGATTTCTATTATTATTTATTGCATTCACTTTTTTGTTGGTGATTGGGTTGTGACGGCACAGTGTGAGTGGAGGTCAGGAGATACCTTAGAGGGTTGGTTCTTCTTCCCATGTGGGGGACTGTCAGCCTTGGTGGCAGGTGCCTTTACCCACTGAGCCATCTTAGGAGCCCCAAAAAGAATTTTATTCTAGGAAATATTTCTCTTTTCTTTTATTTGTCATCTAACCCTCTTCAAGCATACAGTTCACAGTATTAAGTATGTTTGTATTGTTTGCTAGAGAATTTAATCTTACGCATCCCAAATGTGTTCTTTAAACCCCGGTTCCCAGTACCACTGTTCTGTCTCTTGGACTCCTGGAAAGCTCATCTCAGCAGCCACTGTGAACAGTGCCGCTAGGAGTGCAGTGGTGCAACTACCTCTCAAGACTCCTTCAGTTGCTCAGTTCATGCTGTGATTCTATTTTAATTTTTTTTCTTTTTTTTTTATTGTTGAAAGAAAAATTTACATTTACTCCCCTTGTTCCCAGCCCTCCCGCTCCCCCACTACCTCACCGCCCTCCCCCTGCTTCCTTAAGATGGGGCAGGATACCCTGCCCTATGGGAAGCCCAAGGCCCTCCCCCCTCCGTCTCAGTCTAAGAAGATGTGCATCCATATAGAATAAGTTCCCAAAAAGCCAATACATGCAGAAGAGCTAGGTCCTGGTGCCATTATCATTGGCTTCTCAGTCAGTCCCCACTGGCAGACACATTCATAGGGTCCAGTTAAGTCATATGCTCATTCAGTCTTGGTCCAGCTGGATTTGATGAGCTCCCAATAGATCAAGCCCACTGTCTCTGTTGATAGGCCAGTCCCTCACGGTCCTGACGTCCTTGCTCATCTTCTCCCTCCTTCTGCTCTTCCACTGGATCTTGGTAGCTCAGTCCCTTGTTCTGATGTGAATGTGGGTCTCTGGCTCTATCTCCATCGATCTTGCAAATTTCTATTGTGACGATTAAGATATTCAACAAAGTAACTATGGGACAAGATCAGTTCAGGCACCCACTCCTCTGCTACCCAAGTACCTAGCTGGGACTTCCCTGTGAATATCTGGGATCCCCTCTAGAGACAAGTCTCCTGCAAATCTTAGAATGACTCCCGTTAATGTAGGTATCTTATTCCCTTCTCCAATATCCACCCTTCCTCCATCTCCACCCTCCCCCAACCCCAGGCTCTCCCCGGTTCTTCCTTTCTCCCTTCTATCACTCCCTTTTTTTTTTTTCCTTTTTTTTGAGATAGGCTTTCTCTGGGTATCTCTGACTGTCCTGGAACTCACTTTGTAGACCAGGTTGGCCTCTGTCTCCCTGTGTGCTGGGATTAAAGGTGTACCACACTGCCCAGCTTTATTTTATTTATTTATTTATTTTTGGTTTTTCGAGACAGGGTTTCTCTGTAGCTTTGGAGCCTGTTCTGGAATTAGCTCTTGTAGACCAGGCTGGCCTCAAACTCATAGAGATCCGCCTGCCTCTGCCTCCCGAGTGCTGGGATTAAAGGCGTGCGCCACTACTGCCCGGCTTATTTTAAATTTTTAAAAGATGATTTATTTAGTGAGCATTGGTGTTTCTCTCACCATGTCTGTGTGAGGGTGTCAAATCCCCAGGAACTGGAGTTAAAGACAGTTGTGACCTGCCTTGCGGGTGCTGGGATTGAACTTAGGTCCTCTGGAAGAGCAGCCAGTGCTCTTAACTGCTGGGCCATCTCTTCAGACCTTTATTTTGAATTTTTTGAGGAGCCTCCATGTTGTTTCCATACATTTTACAAATTTAAATCCATACTGTATCAGGAATTCAGCTTTTCCACATCCCTACTGATTCTTGTTGGGTTTTTTTTTTAATCTTTTCAAACAGTCTTATTATTTTCTGTGTTGGGTATTTTTGCTTTCAAGCATATCTGTGCATCTGGCACATGCCTGGTGCTAAGGAGGCCAGAAGAGGATTGAATTCCTGGAACTGGAGTTAGAGGTGGTTGTGAGTGTGGGTAGGGAATTGAACCTGTGTCCTCTGGAAGAGTAAGCAGTGCTCTTGCCTGCTGAGCCATCTCTCCAGACTTCTGTCTGGTGGCTGGGAAGTGCTCTCTCTATTTTACTAGGGTTGGACTCAAAGTTTTTCTGATGCGGAACATCTTTGTAAGCTTGTGGACTCTCTGTTTCCAGGCGTCTTTCATTGTTCAAATTTTCTAATCAGCAGAAATTGAACACATTTTGAGTTCATATAAAAAATATTTTTGCTCACAGTAAGAATACTAGCAAATGGATGGAACTAGAAAACAATCATCTTTAGTAAGGTAACTCAGACCGAGGAAGATGAACATTAGGTATATACTCACGCATAAGTGGATATTAGCTGTAAAATAAATGACAGCCATGGTTAAAAAAAAAATACTGAACTCAGTACTTGGGAGGCAGAGGTAGGTGGACCTCTGTGTCTTCAAGGCCTGGTCTGCAGATCAAGCTCTAGGACAACCAGAGCTATACAGACTAACCCTGTCTCAAAAATAAAAACAAAAAAGAATACTGACCAGTGAACAGATTCAGTGTGTATATATTTATATTTTTTCTTAAAATACTGAATTGTTAGAACCTGGTACATTATTTTTACCTTGCTTAGAGCACTGTTCTTGAGGTCTATGCTGTGGGAAATATTTTAGACAGTATCTATTTTAGTATTGTATGTAATGGACTAAACGCCATCGAAAGAAGAATGAATTGGCTATGTCCTAAATGCTGTTCATTTGAAAAAAGCATTGTGATTAATGTTGCATTAGTGTTTGATATTTCCATAGATGAGACAAAAATGATATCCTTCCCATGTAATCTTGTCCCCTCATTGTATGTTTTATAATTCACACTGAACTCCTGTATGATGATTCCTGAATTATTTTTATGTAATGGTAGTCTTGTGCATATGATAAAGAATATCAGAAGTCAAATGAATAAATAATGATAGAAGTGGTGCAGAACAAGGACACTGCAACTCTGAATTTTAATTTCTGTCATTGACTGATGTACTTTATGAATGAGGAAGCTACTTAATATTAGCTTCTCCATAAACAGGTAAAGGAACTGTTATTGCCCTTGGGTCTTTTAGGTGTGTATCAGTGTACAAAGCTCTAATGTGTGAACACACAGTGGTACTACTGTCTAGGCATATGACAGAATCAGGTTTTTTTTTTTTT
>JAQHUG010000068.1:4032405-4066249 GCA_028555095.1 Dicrostonyx torquatus | reverse complement strand
CTGGAACTAGCTCTTGTAGACCAGGCTGGTCTCGAACTCACAAAGATCCGCCTGCCTCTGCCTCCCGAGTGCTGGGATTAAAGGCATGCGCCACCACCGCCCGGCCTTACAGGGATACTTTCACATTTTTATGGGGAACGTTGTTAGTGCAGTGGATATGTACATTTTGCTTAAAGATACTATGCTCCTTCCTAAATATTAAGCTGTTCAGTGAGTTCAATTATAACATGAAAACGGCATTTTAGGATTAGGATGTAGCTTACTTAGTTTGTGGAGTGCTTGCCTGGCATGCAGGAAGTCTTGAGTTTGGTCCCCAGCATTGTATGTATTGGGTGTAATTGGCTCCTGTAATTTTAGCACCCAGGAGGTGGAGGCAGGAGGACCAGAAATTCAACATCATCCAGCTGCATACTGAGTTCTGGGATGCACCAGAACCCTTTAGCTCCTTCTCTTCTCTTCCTTGCCTAGAAGTCTTTTTTAAAAAGGAGGTAACTTCTCATTTTCTTAAGAGTGGATTCAGTAGACAGACTCAAAAAATTTGAAATGTTTTATTCACTTTTACAGCATTAAAAATATAGATCTGATTTCTGTGTCATGTATTATTGTATTAGTAGGTACTTTTTTAAATGCAGGGAATAAGTGTATAAAATGAAATAATGACATTTATTGACTGCTTTGTCCTCATCACTATGCTAAAGAGTTCACACAGTTTCCCCTGGCCTTAGCTATAAAAATAGTAATATTGTCTACATTTTATGAATAGGAAGTTGTCTGACTCAAGCCTCCAAATTACAGAGCTGCAGTTTGAGCTCAGTTGTACCTTCTCATGTCCCACTCTTCTTCAGGGTGCTCGCCTTTCTTCCTGCAGCTCCGCTATTGGAGGATATGGATGTGGCCTCCTCTTTGGCTCTCTAAGCCCCTCTGACTGCTCAGCTGCTGTTGACTGTTGGTTTGTTCTTCCTAAGACTTTGTACTTCCTGATGTCATGTTTTTACGTTTGTCTTTTCACTTCGCTGACAGGCTTTCTTGTTCCTTCCCTCCTCTTTTCTATGACTTCATGACGATCTTGTCTTCCCTATGACTTTTTAAAAAATATTTTATTTTTGAGATAATTACATCATTCTCTCTTTCGTCCCTCCAAATCCTCCCATATAGCACTCCTTGCTCTCTTTTAAATTCATGGCCTCCTTTTCATTGATTGTTGTTACTTGCATATATATGTATTTATATACATATATATTTCTGAATATAACCTGCTTTGTCTATGTAATGTTTTTTGTATGTATGTTTTCAAGGCAGACCCTTTGGTATAGGATAACCATTGCTGTGCCCTTCCCTAGGAAGATTGCTCTCAGCATTCCTTAGTTGTTTGTAGTTCTTTTTCTGTAGGTTTGTGACCTCATCATCTTCCCCAACCACTTTGGCGTGTCTATTGTTATCCTTGTGCAGCTTCATGTTAAGAATAGCTTCTGATGTCACTCAGAAGACACAGTCTTATACACAGCAGACTCCCTAGTTCTCTGGCTCTTAAAATCTTTCCATCTCTCCTTTGGCAGTGTTCCCTGAGCTTTAGGTTTGGGAGTTGCTTGTAGACATGTCAGTTGGGACTGGGCTCTGCAACTCAACCTTTTGTTTGGTTGTGACTTTCTGTAATAGTCTCTGTTGCAAAGAGAAGTTTCTTTGATGAGGTGTGAGGATTACGCTTACCTGTGGGCATAAGGACAAATATTTAGAAAATAGTTAGGGATTATGCTGACTTAGTACAGTGGTGGTTGTAGGTTCTCCTCAAAAGTCTATACCTCCTCTAGGCCTGGGTTATTAACTAGGGTTTTAGTACCAGGTGTGATTGTCTCTCTTGTAAATCTGATTAGAGCTGTTGGTTACTTCTAAACGTGTGCAAGCCACCTCTTCACCTTTAGGGTTATTGTGCCGTGATGTCACTGTGTGGATTATAGGTGCCATAGCCACGAAGGACTGACTGTTGGTTGCTTTCCTCCTTTGGAAGATCCATGTCTTTAAGTGCGAGATTCTTTTCTAGCCATGTCTCCCCTTCTGACTGTCTTTTAAATAATCTTAGAGAGGTGTCACCATCCTCAGGTACAATCAGTGTTAACATCTTTTCATCTTCTCATATCACAGGTCAGCATTAAGGAACCATTTTCTGAGTTATTCAATGTTAAAAGCAGCTCTTTGGTGTCACTTTTCCCTACTGCACTTGTAATCATCAAGTGACCAGATCCTATTAATTTAACTCTGATATATTCCCATGTGTTATTTTGCCACCTTTTTCTATGTCTTGTTCTAGTCTGGACCTCTGTACTGTAATTTTTTTCTTTATTTTTTTTAGATTTATTTTTATGTGTGTCTTAGGGTTTCTTTTTTTTTTTAAATTTATTTTTATTTTATGACCATTGGTGTTTTGCCTCCACGTATGTCTGTGTGAGGATGTCAGAAGCCTTGGAATTGGTGTTACAGACCAGTGTGAGCTGCCACATGGGTGCTGGGAATTGAAGATCAGTGCCCCCCCTTTTTAAACACTTAGCTATTTCTCCAGCCCCATTAAAATTCCATTTTCTCATGTAGTATTTATTTCTTGTTTTCCTAGTAAGTTTCCTCTTCCATTTTTATAAGGCACATTTCCTTGTTTGTAGCTTCAGTAACTTCTCTAGCTCCCTTTTCCCATTCTAGGGATTGGACCTAAGACTTCACATGTGCTAAGCAAGTACTTTTTCATAGAGCTAAGTCCCCAGGTTCATTAGTTAGTGTTTCTGTTGCTGTGATAAAGTGACATGACCAAAGGCAACTTGGGAAGGTTTTTTGTTTTGTTTTGTTTTTTTCCTGCAGGTAGGGTTTCTTTGTGTAGCCCTGGCTGACTTGGAACTTGCTCTGTAGAGCAGGCTGGTCTCAAAATCACAGAGATCTGCCTGCTTCTGCCTCCCGAGTGGTGGGATTAAAGGTGTGTGCCACCACTGCCCTGCACATTATTTCATTTCATAGTTTCATATCACATCCGTCACTGAGGGAAGTCAAGGCAGGAACCTGGAGGCAGGAGTTGATGGTGAGGGTAGGAGGAGAGTTGCTTACTGGCTTGTCCTTCATGGCTTGCTCATGGAGGCTAGAAGCAGGTATGCGGCGCCTGGAGCTGGGGTTACAGATGGTTGTGAACTGTCCTGAGAGTATGCTGAGAACTGAACTTAGGTGCTCTGGGGGACCAAGAAGGGTTCTTAACTGCTGAGCCATCTCTCCAGTCCCTCTCCAGACACCTTTGGTAGTATACAAAATTTTTTGTTTTAATAAAGTTTAGTTTTCTATTTTTTCTTTTCTTGTCCATACTTGTGTCTTAAAATTTAAGAAACTTGTCAAACTTAAGGTTATAAGGGTATATAACTATATTCTAATAATGTATTAATACTATGTTCTCATAATTTATTGTCTTAGTTCATGTCCTCTTTTCAGACAAGGGCAGAATTTAAGTCATGAAACAGAACAGAAACATAGGATTGATGGGCTAACTAAGGACAGGAAATTACATTACTGTATTAATCCACATGCTTATGGGTCTGGTTTTACTGTGTTACTTGCAGCAAGTTACTGACCTTTCTGAGCCTCAATTTACTCATCTTGAAAATGTTAATAGCTACTTTGTGAAATTAATTTAAATTAATTTGTGAAAATTAATTCAAAATGCAGATAAAGCTCTTAGTGTGTTGGGATATTGCATGCACGTCAGAAGTAGGAGCCACATAGAAGAGCGGCGGGTTTATATAGTATCTAGTGGCGATGGTACAGTGGTAGGGTCTCCCATGCTTGGCAGCTTACCACTGCTGCTCTTCAGAGCCATGTCAGTCAGCATAGCGCAGGTGAGTTTGTGTGAACTCATAGTTAGAACTGCCTCAGTGTCTTGGCCTCCCACATGTGTGAGTGCAGCTGTGCAACATCCATCCTGGAATAATGCATCCACTAATTCTTTTTCTTTTCTATATTTTGTGTATTTTTAGTTTTTTTTCAAGACAGGGTTTCTCTGTGTATCCCTGACTGTTCTGGAACTCTCTTTGTAGACCACCTGGCCTTATACTCAGTGATTTACCTGTCTCTGCCTCTCGAGTTTGAGATTAAAGGCGTGCACTACTACCATGGCCCGGCTTTCTTGATTTATTTTTATGTAGGGGATTTTTCTTGCATATATGTATACACACCATGTGCATGCAGTGCCTTTGGAGGTCAGAAGGGGAGAGGATGTAGAATCCTCTGAAACTGGAGTTGCAGACAGTGGTTTGCTGCAGTGTGGGTGCTGGGAATGAAACCTAGGTCCTTCGCAAGAATAGCAAGTGCTCTTAACCAACCATAGAGCCATCTCCAGCTCTGCTTAACACTCCCCCCCTGGCCCCGCCCCAGGATTTTTTTGTGTAGCCCTGGCTGTTCTTGAACTAGTCGTAGGTTAGAGGAGGCACATCTGCCTGCCTCTGCCTCCTGACTGCTGGGGTTAAAGGCATGCTCCACCACTGCCTGGCTGATAAGTTTTATAATATGAACACATCCATATAACCACTACATATGTCATGTTTATTAACAAACTTCATATTCTACTTTATGAACTATTATCTGTATTTCTATGTGCTTGGTATTCTTATTATAGTTAGTTAATGTGTGTGTATTTGCTTATTACTAGGCTTTCTTTCTTTCTTTCTTTCTTTCTTTCTTTCTTTCTTTCTTTCTTTTTTTTAAGACAGGCTCTCAATGGGTAGCTTAGTTTGGCCTAGAACTTCTTATGTAGACCTAGTTGGTCTCAATATCAGAGTTGAGCTTGCCTCTGCTTTAGAGTGCTGGAATTAAAGGGGAGGGCCACCATGCCTTTATTATTAGTGTTTTCTAAGACAGGGTCTTGGTTAGTCCAGATTGGCCCTAAACTAACTATATAGCCTAGAATGACCTTGAATTCTCATCCTCTGGCTTCTACCTCCCAAGTGCTGGGATTACAGGTGTGTGCTACTATGATTAATTCAGAAATTGTTTTAAATTTTTTTTCTTAATTTGTAGTGCTGGGAATTGTTGACCCCAAGGGCCTCTTGAGTGCTGTGCAAATACTCTACCATTGATCTGTATTTTCATTTCTGTAGTTTAGAAATATATTCCCAGTATAAGATTTGTGGCAAGATACAGTCTGTGCCTGATATAGTTATTCATTCTGTGTGTGAGTACAGATGTGAGTGTGCCATAGTGAGCATGTAGAGGTTAGAGAGCAGCCTTCTACCTTGTCTGAGACGGTCTGTTTGCTGCTGAGCATGAGAGTTAGAATATTTAATAGTTAAAGCTCTCCCTTTCGTATTGGTTATCCCATGTGGACTCCTGTCTGATTTGCTAGGTCTTTCTTACCTTTTCTGGTTCTTTCCATGTGATATCTTTGTAACCTTGGAGATAAATTTATGACTTACCTTGTCTTATTAACAGCAAACAATTAGGTCCTTTTATTATTACATTAATTAATTAGTTAAGTGTGAGGGGGCATGCTAGTGCTATGTGGAACTCATTGAATGGCTTGGAGGAGTCAGTTTTCTGCTACTGAGCTCAGTGAATCAGGCTTGGCAGCAAGCACCTTTTCCTGCTAAGCTATCTTGTTATTTCTTTTTTGTTTATTTTGCTTTTTGAGACAGGGTTTCTCTGTGCAGTCCTGGCTATCCTGGAACTCACCATGTAGACCAGGTTGGCCTTGAACTCACAGAGGTTCACCTGCCTCTGCTTCCCCGTGGTTGGGATTAAAGGTATGGGTCACTATGCCTAGAAAGAAAAATGTTGTTTCTTTTGAGATTGCTTATTTTATGTGTGTTGTGTTTTGCCTGCATATATGTATATACATGTGCCATGTGGAGGTCAGAAGAGGACATTGGATCTCCTGGAATTGGAGTTATGGGTGTGCATGAGCCACCAAATGAGTGCTGAGAACTGAATCCAGGTCTTATGCAGGATTAATAAATGTTCCTAATCATTGACTCATCTCTCCAGTCTCTTGGGATTTTAAAGTTTTCTGGTGAAAGTCTATTATCTATTTTCTTAAATGTTTTGAAGTTTTATAGGTCAGTGCCTTCTGCTGATTTCTTCCCTCTGGGTTTGGCATTTGTTTATGTTTTATACCTGGCTGAGAATGTTGTGTGCTAGCACTAGACTGTGGATATGAGAAGTTCTTGGTCTGCTATTTAATATAGTAGCCAGTAGTCTCTGATGCTGTATAGGTGTGAATTAATTCTTTGAAATGAAATAAGTGAACTCATCTCGGCCACATAGTCACACCTGAAGTGGCCAACTGTCCAGGTGGATGACACAGACAGAGAGTTGTCATCGTTTTGGACAGAGCTGTCTAGACTTGTATGATAGTGTCTCCTTGGTTGGCTTCTGTCAGTTTCAGTGAAGACGTTGGGTGGTGGTCTCTTTCAAGGGCTGCTGGTCTGTTTGTGATTGTGTTTGAAATGCCTGGGCCAGGGCCCCTCTTCCCTACCAGTTCTGAGCTGTAGTTTTTGTGTTTCCAAGTCAATGAGAGACATTTACAGCCTCTAGGCCACTGCCTTCTGTTCAGTCTTTTTTGCCTTGCAATTAGTTGGCAACTGTTAGAACATGAGATGGGATACTGCTCAAGTTAGACCTCTATCTTCATCTTCATAGCTGATTCTGGGATACCAGCTGCTTGAGAGACAGGCTGTATCAAGATCCTGTCTATGGATCTGTAAACAGACTCCTCAGGTGCCTGGATTCCATGACAGGTGCCATTCTCACTTACCCAGAGAAGCTTCCAGACCAGGTTACCAGACAGAGATGTTAGAAAGATAGCAGAGGGAAGTACATCCTCCACCCTTATAATGAGCAGATCTCAAACAGGTGTGCTTCTCCTCTTCCCTTGCCCCACCCCAGTGCTCTGAGGTACATGTGCCTTCTTGGAATTACTTCCTCTTCTTCTTGCCACCAAGGAATCAGGGCCTGTCTAGCTGTAGGTTCTTGTTGTGAAACTTTATCCTTGCCTCCAATGTCTTTAAAGAAGGGACTCCCAGTTCTGTTCCCTGGGCCTGAACTCTCAGCTTCACCGTGCTGTCAACTGCATACTTGCCTGTTTATACTGTTAACTTTCTATTTTTCTGTTTGTTTTTAAACATCTAAAACTTTTGTTTTTTTTTCTTTCCTTTTTTCTTTTTTTGGCAGTTCTGGAAATCACTTTGTAGATCGGGCTGGGCTTGGACTCAGAGATCCCCTGGCCTTTGCTTCTTGAGTATTGCTGGGATTAAAGGTGTGTGCCACCATGCCCACCAATAACCTTTCTAATTAAACTTCTTACCCAAAAGGGTAATCTAATTTAGCATCTCTTTTGAACCCCAAACTCAACTGTTATCCCAAGGAAATGTAGTTTAAATCCAATGATGTTTTCTCTTTGTACTGGGACTTGTTTCTTGTTCTTGTCCTGTTTGTTTTAAGTTATTTTCCATAGGCTTTTAAGATAGATTTTGTTTTTTAGACTAGTTTTAGGTTCATAGCAAGCAATATAGGAGACACAGTTCCTTTATACTCTTGCCCTCACATGCCCCCGCCCTCACACACCCCTGCCCTCACACTCCCCCTGCCTTTACACGCCCCCGCCCTCACACGTCCCTGCCTTCACACACCCCTACTCTCACACGCCCCTGCCTTCACTCACTCCTACCTTCTCACACATACACCTCTCCTCTCAGCACTTCTGCACCACCAACACACCTGTGTTACAAATAATGATCCTTCATATATGTATTATTACCACTCAAAGTCTGTACACCAAGCTGTTTGTATGTTATCTAGCTTTTACAGTTGGATCCTCTTATTTATTTTGTAGAGTTTAGTTCACAGTGGTGACAATTTTTTTTTAGAGCCAATATCTCATGGAATTAGTGATTTTAGTAGAAAATCATGGTGATGATGTTTTAGGGGAGGTTGCTTTCGTGTTCCCTTAAATCTAGTACTCTAGACTCAGGAGTTACTTGATGTAGTTAGAACTATTTTGTAGGGTACCCAATATCTGAGAATTTCTTTTAAAACATTGAAGTAGAATATATTTTGGGGGAGTATTGTATCTAAGTGGATATTTTCTGTTCATTGAATGTTCTTAAATTTTATTTATTGCTGCTATATGTGCATATGATGTGTGGGGAGTGTCCCATGGCACAGGTGTGGTGGTCAGTAGACAACGTTCAGGCGTAGGTTATTTTCTTCCTCCCCTTACCAAGCTTGCAGGTGCCTTCAGCAGCTGAGCCAGCTGCTGGCCCAGGGAATATTTCTTTAAGGTGTGGTCTTAAGGAACTTGCAGTCTTCTTCCAGAGAGGAGACAAAACCCGTGCTATTATCCTGACTGTTTGCAGAGAGCTCACTTTAGTCCTCACCAGGTTTACACTTTAGCTTAAGAGTTTGTTGTCCCCCTGTTTTCCAGAAAGTCACACCGAGGAAGTCACTCTAGCACTCTTAATTTTGATGTGTTTTTCGCTGAGGAGGTTTATGCTATGCCTGGCCTCCCTGGGTTCTGCTGTTACAGTCTGGAGAGGCAGGTATATCCCTCTCATACACATGTTGTAAAAAGGATAGGCACTTCTTAAGAACATTTATCTATCTGTTTAGTTCTGATAGCTGATGATATCTAAACATCATTATGCAGTGTTATGGAGAGGGCTTGTGTGACTGGTGCAGTGTGGTAAAGTGGAAAAGGAACCAGCCTTGTGCAGAAAGGGCACAAGTGTTCTTCACAAACAGACCCTCTTTTGTGAGACTAATGCACTCCTATAGACCATCATTAGTCTTATAGGTGTCTGGTTACCTTCCAGCTGCCTCTTTACTTTGGGAGTCTCATTTCTAGTGAATGAACCCTTTCACAAGGTATATCCACAGCAAACCTCATTTGTAAATGAATTGAGGCTACTGAAATGCCTAACTAGATTAAGCCTATAAATAGTAACTAAAGAATTTATGTACTTATTTGTTTATTCATTTACGGTAGTGCTGGTATTTGTCTTCAGGGCCTCACCCCTTACCAGGCAAGCCCATATACCTACCACTGAGATATAGTCCCAGCCCCTTTTATATCTTTTGATCTTGAGACAGAAACTCTCTAAATTGCTCATGCTACCTTAGAAGTCACTTGGTAGATCATGCAGGCTTTTATTTTGGGTTCCTCTTGCTTTGACCACATCTGTTATCTATCTATCCATCCATCCATCCACCTACCCACCCACCAATTGATCCATCCACTTTTTGAGACAGAGTCTTCCTGCATAGACCTGGCTGTACTGGAATTCACTGTGTAGACCAGACTGGCTTCAATGCCTCTTCTGAGATTAAAGGAAAGTGTGTGTGTGTGTGTGTGTGTGTGTGTGTGTGTGTGTGTGTGTGTAGATTAGAGTATAACCCTTGCGAAAGTCTCTCCTGACATATGGGTTCTGGGGATTGAACTCAGGTTGTTAATGCTTGAATGCAAATGTCTTTACCTCCTAAATCTTCTAGCTGGCCCTAGGTCTGGTTTATTTACTTTAATGTATTTGAGTGTTTTGCTTGTGCACCATGTGTATGCCTGGTGTTCATGTAGGTCAGAAGAGGGCATAGGATCCTGGAATTGTAGTTACATGGTGTTGTGAACCACCATATGTGTGCTGGGAATGTGCCTAGGTCCTCTGGAATAGCAGTAAGTGCTCTTAACTGCTAAGCCATGTCTCCAGCTCCTTTAAAAAATTTTCTTGTATGCTGGAAAGGTTAAACATTCTTTGATATGATTGGCAAACCTTTCCTTTCTTTTCCTCTCTTTTCTCTTGCTCCTCCCCTCCCCTCCTCTCCCCTCCCTTCCCCTGCCCTCCCTTCCCCTCCCCTCCTTTCCCCTGCCCTCCCCTCCCCTCCTCTCCTCTTACCTCCTCTCCCCTCATCTTCAGCTCTCCTGGAAGGAACTCGCTACTAGACTAGGCTGGCCTTGAACTCACAGAGATCCGCCTGCTTTTGTCTCCCTAATGCTGAGATTGAAGGCCTGCGCCCCTATGCCTCCTTTCTTGAGAATGAATCTCACTGTGTAACCCTGGTTTTAAATAACATTATCATGCTCGTGGTAATTTCCTGATTTTGACATGTACCGTTACATCTGTGTAAGAGGGCTCGTTTTTTAGGAAGTACACTAAATGATGCATTTGGAGGTAAAAGGGCAGGCATATTCTCTACAACTTGTCCCCAAAATATTTGTTTATGCTATATTTGTTTAATGATACAAAGATGTGTTGTTTTGCTTGCCTAAGGCACGTGATTGATCTAATGAAAAGCTGAACGGCCTGTAGCTAGACAGTAGAGGGATAGGCAGGGCTGGCAGGCAGAGAGAGTAAGTAGGAGGAGAAATCTAGAGAGGAGAGAGAGATGCCCAAGACCAGCCAGTCAGGCAGTCACCCAGACATAGAAGAAGCAGGAAAAGTAGGACATACAAAATGAAAGAAAGGTAAAAGCTCCGAGGCAAAAATGCAGATGAATAGAAATAGGTTAAATTACGTTATAAGAGCTAGTGGGGCAACATGAGATAAGGCCGAGCATTCATAACTAATAAATCTCCATGTCTTTATTTGGGAGTTGGTTGGGAGCCCAAAAAGAAAGCCTGCTACAGCTGTGTAGCCTTTCTATAACTTCCTTGTAAATTTAAAGGTTTTTAAAAATATTTATGTTTATGCACATAAGTTCAGAAGTGTGTTGGAGCCCCTAGAATTGGGGTTAGAGGTTCTTGTGAGCTTCTGATGTGAGTGCTGGGACTTGAATTCTGTCCTCTGTAAGAACAATACACACTCTTTAACTGCTGAGCCATCTCTCCAGCCTAAATTGAAAGGCTTTTGAGTCAGGCATGGTGAGTCATGCCTGTAATTCCAGCGCTTAGGCACCTGAGCAGGAGGATTGCAGTAAGTTCTAAGACATGTGTGAGACATGTCACAATCAAACCAAACCAAAAGAGAGGGGCAGAGTTGGGAGGAAGGAAAGAAAACGTTTTAAAATAGATTTAGATATAAGTGCTAAGTGGGTAGAGGGGGGGACACTTAGGAACAGGACATCCACATTCATGTATTGGCTTCTCAAAAGTCTCATCACTTTTTCAGTAGCCTTATATGTGATTTTAGTGACCTGAATTTATGTCTTCTAAGAGGTTTCTAAGAAACTTGCAGAAAATGAAATGTTGAGATCATTTTTGAGAGGGCATTAGGCAGGATCTCAAGCCCTTACGTTATAACCAGGTCAGGAGGATCAAAGGAATCATACTGTGTGTAGACTACAAGGAAGTGAAGACACATTTGTCTGTTAACAGCATGCCTGGCCATTCTTATGAGATTCCCAGAAGACCTCAGAGCAGAAGAGTAAGGGTGAAGGTAAAGGTTACATGTGTATAGTTTTAAGCATTTTAACACTTTTTTTTTCAAAACATGGTTTTTCTGTGTGGCTGTCTTGCAACTAGCTCTGTGGACCAGGTTGGCCTTGAACTCACAAAAATCCACCTGCCTCTGCCTCTGAGTGCTGGGATTAAAAGTGTACGCTACCACTTTGGAAGACAGAGTCTCACTGTGTAGCCTTGACTGTCCTGTCCCAGAATTTACTGTGTAGGCCAGGCTGGCCTCAAACTCGGGGATCCACTTGCTGCTCCTCACAAGTGTTAGGGTTAAAGGTGAGTGACACTAGGCTTAGCCTATTTTAGCATAAATTGAAATATATCTGTAAGGAGAGGAATATTAAGAAAACAAAGCATATTATCTGTGTGGCAGATGTGCTGAGATTATCTCAGCCTTTGAGAAACTTTATCTGAGTTGGGAGGCCTCTTTCCCTCTTTGTCTTTCATTTTTCCTGCTTTTCTACTCTGCTGCAATGAATATAAGATCCAAGAGGTGTAAGTAATCCCAGGAATTATGTGGGTTTTTTTTTTTTTTTTGAGACAGGGTTTGGAGCCTGTCCTGGAACTAGCTCTTGTAGACCAGGCTGGTCTTGAATTCACAGAGATCCACCTGCCTCTGCCTCCCGAGTGCTGGGATTAAAGGCGTGCGCCACCACCGCCCGGCTGGAATTATGTATCTTAATGTGCAATGGTTAAAGCATAGACGCCTCTGAGCCCCACCTGCACTTCGACCGCCACGTGGTCATGCCTGGGAACTCACTCTAGTGCCTGTTTCTTCATCTGTTAAAAGGATGTGTATGACTACCAATGAGCTAATACTTTCTAAAATACTTAGAAAGGCTGTAAGTGTATCATAGTATTATGTTAAGAACTTACTATTATTTCTGTTACAAGAGTCTCATCCCAGTCTGGCCTTAATCCCTAGGTGTGGATTTTCTGATCTACCGCCTCTACCTCCTGAGTGCTGGAATTACAAGAGAGTATTAACTATGCTGCTTTTGCTCTTTTGAGGATGAACCCAGGACTTTGTTATGAATGTAATAACTACATTTCTAGCTCTTGCTACTCTTGTAATTATATGTTCTTTAAATAATTTGTGGGCAATGAAAAGTAGGAAAGTGACATGTTGAGAAAAAGGATTTTCCTAGAATTGGGGTGGGGATTTAAAGAGAATAATGAAGGGTGACCATGATAAAATACATTATATATTTACATACATTTATGTGTGTGTGCATGAAATTATAAAAAATAAAGACTTGTTGATTGCCTCAGGGAAAGAGATAGTCTTTCAAAATCAGCAAGGTGATCTAAAGAGTTTACTATGGGATCATGAACCAATTCCTGAGCATCTGCACTACTGAAAAGCCATACCCCCTGTCCATTTTTAGGAAACATATGTAGTGGCACATATCTTTACCCCAGCACTCGAGCTGTAGAAGCAAGTGGCTCTCGAGTTTGAGATCAGCCTGATCTACAGAGCAAGTTCCAGGACAGCAAGGGTTACACAAAGAAACCCTGTCCCATGGGGTTGGCGGAAGGGGTAGTGGTGGTGGGAGATAAAAAAGACTTCTTTTATACATTAATACTTCTAAGATTACAATGACTAGGTGCTGGGGAAGTGGTTGGAACCTCAGAGCACCCTCCCACCCCTGGCCTGGAGGGAGTGTTAGAAAGCTACTGCTACCAGAAACCTGGATCTCTGCTGTAATGTTCTGTCTGTGAGTCCAGGCCAAGCCTTGGCTTCCTGTAGGCTACTGTGGCCACTCTTGTCTAGGCTGGCAATGGGCATGTCAAGGTCAGAGGGAACAGCTATACTCGCTGTCAAGGTCCTCTTCATCACTTCTTTCTGCGTTCTTTTTCTTTTGCTTGTAGAAGTTATGGACCAGTTAACCATAAAAAGCATGTAGCAGATAGTTCCTCAAGTTATGAATTTTTTTAAGGTCAGTTAATATTTTCATTTTCTAAAATACTATGAAAGTCTATAACAAGAGCTATTAAAAAGGAGCTCTGGGCCAGTTTCTATGTTTTCTATTAGTTTAGTTTTCTCTTTTTCTGAGTCAGTTTCATGATTTGAGGTTGGTTTGATAAGAGAAAGATTAGGAATCAGTTTTTAAAATCTCAGCACAGGGCTAGAGAGATCACTCAGCTGTTGAGAACGCCCTTGCTGGGCAGCTCACAACGTCTCTGCCTTCCACAGACACCTGTACTCACACATACTCACTTGCACAGACACGCACAAATACATATAGTTAAAAACAAAGTAAATCTTTGAAAAAAGACTCGGCTCCACTCTTTCCTTGATAATGTGGGTGCTGTATTTCTTCTCTTGTTTTGCACAGCCAACAGCTTTAAAACTTGCCCCAGGAACCTTATACTTTACAGAATTCTAGGGTTGACTGCACTCAGTAGCAGTCTTTTTATGTGGACATTTTGCTTACCCAAGGTTTGGTAGAACATTGCCGCGGTTTGTTTTCTTTAAACAACGCAGTGCATTAGTAGTTATTTCCATGGCACCCAACCCATTGTTAGTGCTCAGTAAGTGGTATTTGTTTTTGTTTTAAGTCCTGAGATGTTCAGCTGTCTTAAGTGCAAGGTGGCTAGTGTGTCAAAGTCCCTTGACTGCTACTTGTTGAACTCATATATTTGGTTTCACAGTTTCTTAGTTTCCTGGGTTACAAAGCTTTGTTAAAATGCATTGCACAGATAGTGAGTGCCTGCTCTGTGCCAAGCAGTGTTCTTCTAGGTGTGGGAATCATAGCATTGAAACAAAAAGTCCAAGTTCTTGTGGTCTTCATAGAATGTGAAGTCTGCTGGAGCAAGGGGAAAAGAGACAGTGAGCAGACATATTTATCTTGTTGCATTATATTGTTGGGAAGTGTTAGAAAAGACCAATCAAGCAGGATCTAGATGGAAAGCCAAATGCCATAGGGTGGTGGAACTTCCTCTTGTTTAAGGTTGTGAGACAGTCTTTGTGATAAAATGTTTGTTAAGCAGAAAGACAGATAAGAAAAGGGAACCAAGTCTAGCTTGTGTCTGGAATCATTTCCTACCTAGCTAGCCTTATGTGTAATGGTTTTGAGCAGGTTTGATTTGATATTTAGGCCAATGTAGTTGTTCAGAGCATGCAAGAAGATGGCAGGAAATACTGGTGAACCTGATTCCTGAGGCAACTGTGAGGATCGTTCACTGAGATAGGATTCTACTGGGGTCTCTGAGCTGAGGGATGTGGTGGACTGGTTTGTGTTACCTGTCTTGTTGCTAGACTGAGGTAGGTGGGAGAGGACAAGGATAGAAGCTGGAACAGCAAGCTGTTGACATAATCCAAACAAGATGTCAGCCTGGATTAGTCAATATAGCAGTGAAGGTGGACTGAAGTGGTTGAATTCTGGATGGATTTTGATGCTTGTTAGTGGGATTTGTTAGTAGATATGGGAAGTGAAAGAAGGAGCCTATTTGATTTTCATGCCTTGGGGACTGAGAAACTAAAGATGGGGAAAGCTGGAAGTGTAGGGGTGGTTGGAGGAGACCAAAAATTATTTTTCAGTATGTTCAATTCATGATGACTAATGGACATTTGAGCCAGGGTGTGGACTAGATAAATGGATAAATAGATAAATATCCCTCCCCAGTGCATTACTGTTTTTCTCTCCTCCCTTCTATGTCTTCCCCTTTGCCTGTTCCCCTTCCTCTTTCTCTGCTGGACACAAACCCTGGGTTTTGAGCAAGTGTCCTGTGGCTGAGCTAAGTTAGTTCTCAATCTATCATTAAAAAAAAAATAGCCAAGAAGTCTACACAACTTAGTGTCTATACCCTGATAAATGGATACATAAAATGTTTGCAATGGAATAGGCGCTGTTTAGCAATAAAAAGGGATTATTAAGAATATAGTACATAAACAAAAGCTGGTTATGGTAACCCATACCTTAGTGCCAGAATTTAGGAGGCAGAGTCAGATGAATCTGTGAGTTCCTCTACACTCTGGACTACATAGTGAAATCTAAACTGTCCAGGGCTACATAGCCAGACTCTATGTTTTGTTTTTGTTTTTTAAAAATACAGTATAAAGAATGTAGGTGATTGGTTTATTTCACTCACTTGGGAAGTAAATGTAGAAAGAGAAGGTTGATGTTCAAAGTTTGCAGCTAGGCACAAGAGTTCAGGGAATGGATCTAAGACATGGTACAGTGTGACTGATTATTGAGAGCATTATGCCTTTGTCCCAAAAACTGAGTGTTGTAATGGTTGCACAATTTTATGACTGTCTCAAAATGCCCCAGAACAGTGCTGTTTAAACAGGGATGTGAATAGCTTGTGAAATAACCTAGTAAAGCTCTTATTTTATTAATAACTACTGTAGCATGAATTCTAATTGTTCTTAATAATAAAACCTGGAGTCAGATATTAGGGGGTAGAAGCTGATGGATCAGAGAAGCAGTGCCCTCAGCCACCAGAGAAATCTTTTGCCTCTACCAGTACTCAAACCGAAGGGGTGATCCTGTCCTCAGACTGCATCCTCAGACTGCCTGAACTCCTGTCTCCTCCCGCCGCCATATATTCCTCTCTGTGCCCAGCCATATCACTCTTGTCTCCACCTCCTAGTGCTGGGTTTAAAGGCGTAGGATCTCAAGTGCTGGATCACCTTTGTGTGAAGGGTTTCTTTTTTAGACAGATTCAATCTCATGTAGTCCAGGGTGGTCTTGAGCTAACAGAGATCCCACTGTCTGGCCTCTAGTGGCTTAGCTCTGCACTCTGATCTTCAGGCAAGCTGTATTTGTTAAAACACAAGCAAAGTATCACTACAAATTACTTTTTAAACATTTTAGGATAGGATAACTTGGGACTTGTTATATAGGCTAGGCTGGTCTAGAACCCTCCACCTCCATCTTTCTGCCTCAGCCTCCTGAGTGCTGGCTTGCAGGCCTCTCCCACCATGCTTGTCTTGTCCAGTTTTTGTCATTATTTGTTCTGAAAACCTCTCCCATATCTACCTTTATCTTAGAGAAGATTTCAGGGTTTTGTAGTTTCATGTTTACTGAGATTAACCGTTTCTTTATCTTTTATATTGTATGTCTCTGTAGTCTTTATTCTTTCCAAGTAGGGAAAGCATGCAGATACACAATTTTGGAAGCACAGAGCAGGACTTGCCTTTTTAATTTTACTTAGTGATGTTACTGATAGAATCATCACTTTTATACTTAAGAAATTATCTGATCATTGCCTTAAGCTTGATCAGACATGGGTTTTGTTCTTATGAACACTTAACTCGGAAGTAGCCAAACATATCAGCATTATGCTAGTTTATTAACATGAAGAAATGAGGATCAGCTATTTATGATCGCTGCTTGAAAAATCACTTTTGTGGGATCCATTTTATGATCAGTTTTCCTCCCTCATCTCTCTCCCTTGCACCTCAGGACCTCATGTTTTCTAGTGTTGAGCTATATCCATAGCTCAATACTTTCTTGATGAATATGCCTCAAATACAAATTCATCGTTTAGTGGCATTTCCAGTGATAACCTATGATATCTGTCTTCTATGTCTATACTTGTTGCCAGAATTGGACATACTGAGCTACTAAAGCAAGATAACCCTTTCCCTAATAGAACTGGATTTCATCTGCTAGTAGTTGAACATTTGACTTAAGCACGTAGGTAAAAATGGAACAACAAAAAGAGATGTTCCATTAATAGCCATCTTTTCTGAGTGACCCTTCCTTCACCGCATTATTATTTGAAGAATTGCAAGCATTTTCTTCCAGTGCTTTATCAACAGTCTGTCAGTCCATTCAGAGTTCTGTTCTCTCATTGAGGAAAATTTCCTTCCAACTTGCCAGTTTCCAGTGTTAAACTGTGTTTTATAGCAGTGTTTTAACTTTAAAAAAACAAAAACAAAGTGTTTACTTGTAATGAACATCAATAAACTTGACTAAAAACACATGGTATATATATGTATATATGTGTATAAATATATACATTTCATGTATAGACTTTGTTACCATGTAATCTCAACTTGGAACTGTGGGCTTTACATTGGACTTCTGAGTAATTACTCATAAAGCAAGACTTGAGACTTGGTTGAACTGTTCTTTGAATAGGCATATTTAATGTAGCTCTTGGCTATGTGCAATGCACAAGTGATATCTGTGTGCACAGAAGTCTGCTTATACAAAAATATATCTACCCAGCTAGTAAAGGATCCGGAATCAACTTTAGTTACTACAACAAGAATGTATTCTTAAAATGCATAGCTTTAAAGTTTGGGTTTTTGAAACAGAGTCTCTGTAGTCTAGAGTGACCTGGAATTCTCTGTGTCACTCATGAGGCTGGCCTGAACTCATTACATTCTTCCTGCCTCAGTCTCCCAAGTAATGGGATTGCAGGTGGGAGCCACCACACCTGGCTTAAAGTTTTCTATTTCAAGGCCAGCTAGTAGCAACCTTGCTTCTCTGTCAGGCTCATCTAGATTGCAGGCACTTTCCTGTGTAGCTTCCCCACTTTTACACGTGATGATGTACAGAAAGTTCATACCATGGTGAATGACTCCAAGAGACTGGTGCTTATGTGAGCTTACAGAAATCATGACACCAAGCACAAGACCTGCACAGGTTCAAGTAGACAAATGCCCAGCTTTGAGTCAGGGAATTGGACGCAAAGTCCCATCTCCAACCAAAAAGCTGTTTGTAACGGAGAGTGACTGGAAGGGGAAGATTTGTTTCTTCACTGGAGTGACTCTGGTGTGTCAGCACAGTCCAGGAGAGGCCCTATGTCCAAGATTGATCTGCACAAAAAGAATCCACGTTTTGGGGTGTGTGTGTGTGTCTTCAAGAGAGAGAATTTGGATGGGTAGGTGGGATCTGGGAGTCATTGGAGGTAGGAAAAGAATATAATCTAAGTATATTGTATGAAAGTTTTGAAAAATATATTAAAGAAAAATGTCATGGCTAAATAGAAATAATTTGGTCACATTTGTGTTGGACTTGGTTAAATTTACTACATGTTTTATTATATTATATATTTTATAATCAGGTATTCTTAAAGGAAATGGCTGCTTCTAGCGCCATAGGAGGAAATGAACAACTTGAGTCTGGAATATCGTTATGCCAGACATCTGTGAAAATAGGAGCCCATGGTGAATGAATACACTTTGAGGCAGTTCCAAGTGGCCAATTCTGGGAAAATTTGGTATCAAAATAATTATAGCAATGGATTATAACACACTGAATATAATAGGAATTCACTAGTCTGTATTCATAGAGCGAAATACATGAATAGATTTAAAGGCTATTATTTATTTTTGAGGTGAAATCTTGCATATATATATATATATATATATATATATCTCAGCCTAGTCTCAATTTCTCTTCCTGCCTCAGTCTTATAGGAGTGCACACCATACCTGTCTCTGATGTATAATGAGAAAAACAGTATTTATATGGTTTTAAATGGAAACTTTACAGAATAAGTGAATTAGAGTAGAAAAGGAACAATTTAACACATCACCTTAGTCAGCTGATCAGCATGAACGTTAG
The DNA here is from genome assembly GCA_028555095.1 of Dicrostonyx torquatus. Lineage (NCBI taxonomy): Eukaryota > Metazoa > Chordata > Mammalia > Rodentia > Cricetidae > Dicrostonyx > Dicrostonyx torquatus. The sequence continues at coordinate 4,047,325 of JAQHUG010000068.1, read as the reverse complement.
TAATGAAATGTAGTGATGATACTGTGCTATCACCATGGCAGACTGATAGTGTTGACTGGCTTTCGAGGAACTATCAGACAAACCCGCACTGAGGGACATTTCTGCAAGACTAGACCTATGGTATTTTATACCAGAGCCAGGAATCAAGCAAAGACTTTTCTTGCACCTTGGATAAAGATTAAAAGGTATGATTCTGAATTGGGTTCCTTTTACCAGAAAGGGCGTTTTAATATATATTATTTACATTTATTTAAAGTATGTTTGTGTGTTTGTATGCGCCCATGCGTTCAAGCACACGTGCACTTGTTGCCCTGGACTTCCTCTTTCTCCCGTATGAAGTCCAGGGGCTGAAATCAATTTGCCATGTTGGTGGCCTATGTACCTGATGAGCTGTTTCATTGGCCTGACATTGTTAATACATTTGGCCATTGGGATAGAGCCATTGGGAGGCTTAGATAATAGAGATGTTCCTTGCTCAACTCCTCATGTTTGTAATTATATTGTAGTTACACAAGAATATATCTGTGTTTGTATGGCAACATGGCCAGTTATACTCAATTCATGTAGGGGAAAATACTAGTTGTACTGTGCTGAAACTCTTGGGATACTGAGTGTTTTAAGTTAAACACAGCCGTATGCCTATTGACCTAGGATAACTGTGCATGGCTCCTTTGCAGCTCCATACAGCTGTACATGGAGTCTCTCTTAACATGCTGGTTCTTACATAGGAAAGTGGATGGAGGCTCTTCAGCTCTTCATAAGAAGCCACATGAAGAAGCATATTTGATCTGAGAATGATGCATTTTTTTCCCAAATAACCAAAGTGTTTTAAGTGCTAAGATACTTTTTTTTTTTTTTTTTTTTTGAGGCAGGGTTTCTCTATGTAACAGCTCTGCCTGACCTGGAACTTGTAGAAAGATTCACGTGCCTCTGCCTCCCTAGTGCTGTAAAGGTGTGAGCCGCAAAGTCCATCTTAATTGTTTTATCTTATACTTTTAAAAAATTATCTTAAAAAACTCTAATACTCTTATGTGTGTTGGTGTTTTGCGTACATGTAAGTCTGTGTACCACGTGTGTTCCTGGTGCCAGTGGAGGCCAAAAGAAGGCATAGTTACAGACAGTTGTAAAGTGCCATGTAGGTGCTGCGAGTTGAATTGTGGCAGCAGACAGTTCTTTTTTTATTTTATTTTATTTTATTTTTTTGAGACAGGGTTTCTCTGTAGGTTTGGCGCCTGTCCTGGACCTAGCTCTTGTAGACCAGGCTGGCCTGGACCTAGCTCTTGTAGACCAGGCTGGCCTCAAACTCACAAAGATCCGCCTGCCTCTGCCTCCCGAGTGCTGGGATTAAAGGCATGCGCCACCACTGCCCTTCTTAACCACTGAGCCATCCATCCAGCCCTGTACTGTACTTTTACTTTCAAGACTGAGTGCACTGAAGTAGTCTCTGTGGACGACACAGGACTGCAGTTATGTGACTGTTCCTTACAGTTGTGTTTTGAAGTAAACATGTAGGTCTATATTAGCTTTTAACTTCAGGAATTTTTGTTTTCATTTGGTCTTAACTTTTACTTCCTGGTTTTCAGTTCTGTTGAACTGAACATCACAAATGTTTAATGATTTTTGCTGGTTTTCTTTCTGTATATTATTTCTAATCTGCTGTAGCTTGCAAAGCAAGGTCTGTGTTGATTTTTTTAGTGCTAACAGATCTTGCTAAGGGAAAGGGCTGTGGAAAGAGACGTCAGGGCATGCTGTTCTGCTCACAATCCTTCACCTTAGTGCTGCTTAGCACTGGGCTTTGAAGAGCTCTTAGAGTCACGTTACTGTAAACAAGATTTCTCTGCTGCTTTAGAACTTTTCTTAGAATGTCAAATAAAAATCATAATTTAAAATAAAAAGGAACCTAATTTGTTTTTGTTTTTAAATTCCAGAGCTCCAGAGATTATATTGGGTTTGCCATTTTGTGAAGCCATAGACATGTGGTCATTGGGATGTGTGATTGCAGAGCTATTCCTTGGATGGCCACTCTACCCAGGAGCCTTGGAGTATGATCAGGTAACAGAACTGTCATAATGATTGGAGTTGGTAGAAAGTCAGAGTAATTTATAGTCTTAGAGTCATGCATGAGTCTACATGTACCGAATGTGACTAGCTCCACAAAGTATCTAAACTTAGCATCTTACGGAATTTAAATTCACTTAACATTAGATCTTGATTTAAAAGCTCTTTTTTAATGTTCCAGTAATGCATTACTTACTCTTCCATTGCTGTGTTAAAACATGAAGAAGGCAGCTTACAGAAGGAGGCATTTATTTTGGGCTTACAGTTTCAGAGAGTCCATGATGATGGAGCATAGGCAGCAGGTGCAGGCTGGCTGGAGCTGCAGCTGAGAACGCACATATCAAACCGCAGACAAGAAGCAAAGAGAGCTAGTTCAAATTAGCAAGAGTCTTTTGAAATTCAAAGTCCACCCCTACTGAAATCCCTCCAGCAAGGCCACATACCTCCTAATCCTCCAGCTACCAGTTGGGGACTAAGTGTTCAAATGCTCAAACTTATGGGGGACATCTCATTCAAACCACCGCAGATAAATTTTGTAAGTTAAGTTACAATCTGCAGACTTTAAACCAGTTTTTAAAAATCATCATTCAAATATCATATAATATTTAGGTAATATAGTATTTAGCTTTTGTTTTGTTTGTTTGAGGCAGGTTGTTAGTAGGTAGTCCAGTCTTACTTCAATTTCCCTATGTATCACTTTGCCCAGGCCTGTTGACCATTTTTCTTTTTGAGACAGGGTCTCCCTATATAGCCCTGATTGTCCTGGAACTCACTACACAGACCAGGCTGGTGTTAACTCACAGATATCTGTCTGCCTCTGCCTCCCAAGTGCTGGGAATAAAGGTGTGCACCACTCTGCCTGGCCTTAATTCTGAGTTTTTTTGTTGATTGTCTATATCAAAAAGGATGTGAGGGGCTAAAATGATGGCTCAATGGTTTAGGATGTATTCTGCTCTTTTAGAGGACCTGAGTTTTGTTCCTAGCTCCCACATCAGGTCATTCACAACTGTCTCCAGCTCCGACTTGATTTGATGGAGCTGCTAGAGCACGGCTGGTTCTGAAGGACTTGGCAGTCCAAGCTGCCACAGCGCCAAGGCACAGCCTGCTGCCAGAAGCATACATGTAGACTTCTGGGTTAGTTTATGGCATGCATAGTCTTGTGGACAGGACACCATCTAGTGGCAATTCCAAGTTGAATTGCTGGTGTACTCTGGATTTGGACTTTGATGTCTTGGGCAGCTCATGTTCGTACTAACAACTTTGATGGTGAGTCACTGTGCTCCCTACTTTATATGGAGGAGAGAAAATGGCACCCCACCTCCAAATGAATAGGTTTGTTAGGTCACTGTGGTAATTTAAAGGCAAAAGCCTTAGCCAAACCTGATTTCTCTAAATCCTGTAAATTTTAAAGACAAAGGAGTAGGGGGACTAAACAAAACTCAGAATAGGTGTTACCTGGTTTAGAGGAACAGTATTTTCAGAGTGGGTGTTCCTCCAAAGAAACTGAAGAAAGTGATTATCATGAGGCACCAATAATTGCAGTTTTCATTCAGTTTTTAAAATCATTATTTTTTTTAAAAATACAACACACATCTTAATCTTAGGGAATTTTTTTCTCCCTTTTGAGATAGGATTTCACACTACAGCCTAGGATGACCTGTAATTCACTAGGTAGCCCATGCTGTCCTTAAACCTAAAGAAATACTCTTGGCTCAGCCTCCTGAGTGCTGGGGATTCCCAGGGACAAGAAGTACTTTTACAAATGTCAGTGTTTCGTTTTCATGGATTTCATCTGGCTTCTAATGTAGGATGTATAGATCACTATAGAATGCCCTTCTCTGCCTCAGTTCCCTGTCTCCAGCTGTCAGCAGCCTCAGTGCACTGAGGTACTCCAAGTAAGATAGTGAGTTCTTTTTTGTTTTTTGAACCAGAATCTTAGGTAGATTAAAATGGCTTCAAGCTTTCTTTCTCCTAGTTCTATATCAGAAGTGCTAAGATTATAGCTGTGTGGCATCATGTTCAACTAAAACCTTTCTGATCCCTCCTCCCCCAGCTCAGTATTGAACTGTGTTCTACTACTGAATTATAGCCTTAGTTTAGCCCCCCCCCCCCCCCCCCGTTTTTTGAAAAAGGGATTCTTTGCGAAACAGTCCCGACTCTCTTGGAACTCACTCTGTAGACTAGACTGGCCTCCAACTCACAGAGATCCACCTGCCTTTGCCTCCCAAGTGCTAACATTAAAGGTGTGTGCCACCACTGCCTGGTTGGTATATTATCCTTTAAAGTACATTTTTATTGCCGGGCAGTGGTGGTGCACACCTTTAATCCCAGCATTTGGGAGGCAGAGGCAGGCAGACCTCTGTGAGTTCAAGGCAGACTGGTCTATAAGAGCTAGTTCCAGGACAGGCTCCAAACCTACAAAGAAACCCTAAAATGAACAACAAAATAAGTACATTAGTACTATTTTTTAACCTTACACTGGCAGTGGGCAATCGTAATATTTCTAATTTACTTACTGAGTTCCTTCCTGGCCCAGAGATTACTATAACACTTTACATTCAAATGAACAACAAAATAAGTATTTCTATTATAACACTTTACATTCTCCACGTCTCTGGGATACTTACTGACCTATTTTCAGATAAGGAATCTAGATTATAGAAAAGTGGCTGGGGAGATGGCTTAGTGGCCTTGCTGCACTTGTAATGTGAGGACAGGAGTTTGAAGTCCAGATTCCAAATCCCAAATTCAGAAGATGGGTCAAGAGATACATTTGCCAACACTGAGTTCAGTTGAGACCCTGCTCCTGGAGAGCAATTGTGGAAAAAATATAGCCTTATCCAACCAAGGATAAGATTATACCCCTGCAAACATAGATGAACATGGGCATTCCCCACATCACAATGCTCTTACACACATGCAAACAAACATACATACATGACACCACATCCAGAGACACATGATTTTAAAAAAAAAAGAAAAGAAAGCTAAACTAGCACAGGAGGCAGTTTGCTTCCAGAAGCCATTAACAGTGGATCACTTGGGCTGGAGAGATGGCTCAGAGGTTAAGAGCATTGCCTGCTCTTCCAAAGGTCCTGAGTTCAATTCCTGGCAACCACATGGTGGCTCACAACCATCTGTAATGAGGTCTGGTGCCCTCTTCTGGCCTGCAGACATACACACAGACAGAATATTGTATACATAATAAATAAATACAAACATACAGACAGAATATTGTATACATAATAAATATTTAAAAAAAAAAAACAGTGGATCACTTCCACATTCCTGATGGACAGTGATACTCCCCAAACAGCCTTGATAAAAGGATTGAAAGTAAAAGGGTACAACCAAACCTGGTCTGTACTGTTGTTCCCCCTCCTTTTTTTGTTAGTGGTCACCTTCTGGACTCCATTCTCACCCAAATAGTATCAGTCTAGCCCCCGGAGAGGGCTTTTCTCAGTCTGCATTAGTTTTTTAATACCCAGCCAACCTGTTGTCCTGTCCTAAGATTTGGATTCCAGGGAAGGAACAACTCATGCCAGTTTATCATTTTGTCCTGAGATGGTAGCAGTTAGAGAATGTGAGAACCACCATCCCAGGCCTGATGTGTACCAGGCACTGTCGTGGGTGTGGAGGATTGGAGGGTAGAGTGAGAGATGGAAAGGGAAAGTGACATACACCAGCTGGTGAAAAGCAGGAGAATGGGGGTTGCTGGGAAGACAGAGTTACTGTTGCTTACTGCCTTGGAGTGTTTAATGAGTAAGGTGATATTGGAGCCCAGAACCAAAGGAAGAATGCCATGTGACGCCTAGGACATGCAATGTTAGGGGGCTCTGCTGGGAGGGGTGTCAATGTGCTCCTTGGGAGGGTGCGTCTGTAACCTTTGTTTTCTCACGTAGACCACCAGGCTCTCTGTCTACGCTCTCCCTAGAATAGCTCATCTAGGCCATCAGTCCAATCCTTCTCCTTCCTTCCTAGTAAGTTGTTGGGTTGGTAGCTCAATGGTAGAGTACTTTCTTAGCATCTATGAGAACATGGGTTCAAACCTCCAGTATTATCCGCCTTATCCCCAAAGGTATTATCATCTCTTAACTGTTTCTCCCTTAATGATCTTTGTATTTCCAGGCTTTGAACATGTTGGTTTCCTCTCTTAATTTATATAGAACTTTAATATTTTACATTACATTAATAACTTACATATAACTTGAATATAGATCAAGTTTTTCTCAGGAAACTCTTGACTACAATCGTTTTAGGTATTCTTCCCTGTCTTTCCGTACAGTGTACATTTCCTGTGTACTTAAAACACTGCACATTCCTCAGTGTGAATTTACTGAGGGCATAGATGGTATTTTTTTCTTCTTAACCTGAAATCTAGTGTAGTTGCTGACAGAATGTTCAATTAATGCCTGTCACTGAAAGAATAAATTGTTTTTAAATTATTTTTCAGATTCGATACATTTCTCAGACTCAAGGTTTACCAGGAGAACAATTGTTAAATGTGGGGACAAAATCCACAAGATTTTTTTGCAGAGAAACAGATATGTCTCATTCTGGTTGGAGATTAAAGGTAATTAACTAAAAATAAGCATATTTATTATTAAACAGTTTTCTAAGATGCCTCATGGATAATGCATTCCATACCTGTTTTTATTTTATAGCTTATTCTCTAACAACTCAGCTTAATTCATCTTTAGTGTTTTTTAAGTGCATATGTATATTACATTTGTTATATTTCTCACTCAGTTATATACTAATAAATACTGTAGGACAGGGTCTGAATCTGTCTACTATCTTTACCAGCTTTGGTTTGTTTGTTTGTTTTTTTTTTATAGGTTGAATAGCTTTCTTAGTTTGGTTTACTATTGCTGTAAGAAACACCATGACCAACAACAACTTGGAGAGGAAAGTTTTCACACCCTGATGATAGCCCATCCTTCAGGGAAACCAGGACAGGAGGAGCTTTAGCAGAAACCATGGAGGAGTGCTGCTTACTGGCATGCTCCCATCCCCCACCTTTAAATTTAAAAAAATTGTTTTAGTTTTTTTTTTTTTTTTAACTGTGTGTTTTGCCTCCATGTATGTATATGTACCATATGTGTACCTGGTGTCCCAAGAGGTCATAAGAGGGTGTCAGATCCTGTGGAATTGAAGTTACAGACGCTTGTTAGCTACCATGTAGGTTCTGGGAAACAGAACCTTGACTCTGTATAAGCAACAAGTGCTCCTGACCAGGGGCTGTTTCTCCAGCCCCTCCATGTGCTGTCTTACATCACCTAGGACTGCATGCGAAGTGTGGTACTGCACCAGTGATCTGGGCGTCCCATAGTGGGATGGGCCTCCTACATCAATCATTGATCAAGAAAATGCCCCACAGTCTTGTCTATAGGCTGTCCTAATGGAGATATTTTCTCCACTGAGGTTCCCTCTTCCAAGATGATTCTGGCTTTGTCAAGTTGACAAACTCAGCACAGCCCAGGGTGGTCTCCAGCTTGATCTTCCTGTGTCAGCCTCCTGAGTACTGGGCTTACTGAATGCACCATTCCTGACTTCATATTTATTCATTTATATGTATATAAAGTACATTTCTTTTTGAAACGACTACACTTGGTATTAGGCTAACTGTGTCAGGCTTAAAGGCATATGGAGAGTAATATGTTCTTTTCTCTTGGATATATATATATATATATAATAAGACACTGGAAGAGCATGAGGCAGAGACAGGAATGAAGTCTAAAGAAGCCAGAAAGTACATATTCAACAGTCTGGACGATATAGTGCACGTGAGTATTGCAGTTGCTTTGTTAATCCTGTGTGCTGAAGGTGACCCTAGAGGGCCAAGAATTCAAAACACGATGCTCAGTTTCAATTTTTTTTTTTTTTTTTTTTTTTGGTTTCTCAAGATGAGGTTTTTCTATGAAGCTCTGGCTGTCCTTTAACTCACTCTATAGACTAAGCTGGCCTCGAACTCAGAGATTGCCTGCCTCTGTTTCCTAGTTGCTGGGATTAAAGGCGTGAGCCACCACTACCAGGATCTCACTCATTTCTAAATGCTTATTTTTGAAGTGTTTGAAACAGAATTAATTCAAAATTTTCAAGCTTTCAACCTAAATTGTATTTGTCTTTATCAGAGTTTAAATTTGCCTATGCTATCATTTTCTAAAGGTTTTAGTGTTTTTGTTTTGTCTTCAAGAGGAAAATGAACACAAAGACTTTTACTTGTCTTAATAGGAATAGGTCTGTGTTTAGTAAACATTTGGGCTAGTGAGATGGCTCAATGGAAAAAAAAAAACCACTGGCCATGCAAACCTGGTAACCTGAGTTCTGACCCTGGAACATATTTAAAGGTGGAAGAGAAGAACTTACTCCATAAAGATGTCCACATGTACACACACGCACACACACATATTCAACACAAAGATGTCCAACACACGCACGGGACTCACATAGGCACGCATACACGGACATACACACTTAACACCCAAACACTCAAGACAGACAGAGACATATACACACACAGAGATATATACATGCACACAGAGACACATGCTCAACACAGTACACGCACATGCCCTCACATAGAGATACATATACAAACAGATGTATCCACTCATTCACTTGTGCAGTAGTAATAAAGTGGTTTTGTTTCTTTGTTTTTGTTTTTTTATTTATTTTTTCAAGATAAGGGTTTTTCTGTGTAGTCCTGGCTGTCCTGGAATTCGTTCTGTAGACCAGGCTGGCCTCAAACTCAGAGCTCCACCTATCCCTGCCTCCTGAGTGCTGGGATTCAAAGTGTGTACCACTACCACCCAGCAAGGTTTTTTTTTCCTTAAATTTCCTACTTTGAGTGAATCCTGTTTGTTACCTCAGAAGATTTTGTAGATTGTGAACTTCAGTTCTTTTTGTTTCAAATAACTAGTTGACTGGTATTTTTTTTAAGATGTGAATTTTAACAAACACTTCTTTTTATCTTTATTTTATGGCTTGAAACTTTGATGTCATAGGTGAACACAGTAATGGATTTGGAAGGAAGTGATCTTTTGGCTGAGAAAGCTGATAGAAGAGAATTTGTTAGTCTGTTGAAAAAAATGTTGCTGATTGATGCAGACTTAAGAATTACTCCAATTGAGACGCTGAACCACCCATTCGTTAATATGAAGCATCTTCTAGATTTCCCTCACAGCAACCAGTATGTTACTTTACAATCTTCATAGTGTGTTTTAAAAATAATGAGAGGTATATAGAAAACCAGTGTCTTCACTAGACATTAATAGATCTAAAGAGATGGAGCCTCCCGGACTGAGATGGCATGTGGCAGAGTAGAATTAGAACACAGATTGGAAGGCCAGTTTCACTGCTGACCCCAAGTGTCACTGAAAATGGGAGTGTTCCTACTGGAGCAGTAAGGGCATAGAAGAGAATGTCAGAGGTCACTCTTAAGTCCCATTCTGTTTTTACTGGCACTCCCTAGGTTCTGTCCTTTGGAGACCTGTAACTCTGTTGTCTGTTTTCCTTGTGTATCTCTTGATTTCTTTCTCCTTCTCTTGCTCCTTTAAGTTCTAGAAGGAAAGGGGGGTTGTATGGGTTAGTAAGGAAGAAGATATGGTCACATTCTGAAGGCCTTGTCAGCTGCCTTAAGTAAAGTTTGTGACGTTTTTTTTATGGCCTTTCTGGGTTGGCAAAGGTAGTAGAATCATGTGACTTCAGAGCAGATGTTCTGGGACTGTTCTGGGAGAGGAGTGGACCAGCAAGAGGGGAGTGAAAGGAGGAACATGAGAGAGATCAGGCTGGGACAGAGTACAAAGGAAGCATAGTGATTCCTATGTGTGAGAATGCCACAGTGAAGCCCGTCGCTTAAGCTTAACCTACTCATTATTGTGAAATGCCATTGTATCAGTATTTTATGAAACCCAGGTATACTTCCCTTAAACACTGATGATATTCTGTGGATGTTCATAAATAACCACTTTGAAAAATAACATCATAATCATATTCTTGATACCATTAATTTAGTGATTTGTCTATTAAAATCTAGTACAAATTATATAAGTCAGAGATCATTAAATTATTGTGTGCTAATTAAAAAGTACATAATACTGCCTTGCGTTCTTAAAAATATTACCAGCATTATATTTGCATTAATATTTTTCTTGTAGAAATTATTGTTAGAAAAAGAAGAAATAAAGTACAAATTATAGAATTTATTTTTTTTTCAAATAATTTTTATTTTGTTACTGTACAATAATCTTAAACTAAGCATTTTAAATAATGTTACAGTATTTTCCACTTCTTCTTGTGCAGTGTGAAGTCCTGCTTTCATATTATGGATATTTGTAAGTCCCACCCCAGTTCATGTGAAACAAGTACCCACAGTAAAGTGTCACTCTTACGGCCTGTCGCATCAAACAGCACTACTGCTCTCACGGCAAACCTTACTAAAATTGGGACGTTAAGAAGTCAGGTAAGAATTTAGTTGTTAGTACTTTATGAAAAGCCTTCTGACTGTTCACTTTGATATGTCGAAGCATCATGTGAGCAGCAGATTCAGTGAGGGTGAGCATTGAGTCTGTTCTGTATAAACCAGGAGAATGTACGTTGGGGTGAGCATTGAGTACGTCTGTTCTGTTCTGTATAAACCAGGAGAATGTACGTTGGGGTGAGCATTGAGTACGTCTGTTCTGTTCTNGAGCATTGAGTACGTCTGTTCTGTTCTGTATAAACCAGGAGAATGTACGTTGGGGTGAGCATTGAGTACGTCTGTTCTGTTCTGTATAAACCAGGGAGAATGTACGTTGTGAATTCATTGTCTCAAATCTTCCTTTTCTGTTGTGTAGGTCCAAAACTCTTATCAAAAATAGAGTTCAGTAAACCCAATTTATGTTGACCAGTCTGCTTTTTATTTCATTTTCTGGGTTCATTTTTATTGTGGAATTATGATGTTAAGAAGTATGTGTGGATTTATAGTATACTTGTAGCGACTGGAATACTGCCCTACATAAAATGGAGTACACTGATTGTTTCAGGCATTAACCACATCTGCTCACTCAGTTGTGCACCATGGAATACCTCTGCAGGCGGGAACTGCACAGTTAGGTTGTGGTGATGCTTTTCATCAGACTCTGATTATCTGTCCCCCAGCTATTCAAGGTATGTTTTCATTTAGAACATAATTTAGGTTTCTTTCTTTCTTTCTTTCTTTCTTTCTTTCTTTCTTTCTTTCTTTCTTTCTTTCTTTCTTTCTTTCTTGCTTTCTTTCTTGCTTTCTTTCTTTCTTGCTTGCTTGCTTTCCTTCCTTCCTTCCTTTTTCTTTTTTTTTAAAAAAAGATAAGTTCCCACTATGTAACTCATAGTTACCCACAATGTAACTATGACCTGTATTCACCTCGCCAACCAGCTGCCTCTGCATCCAGCATGCTGGGATTAAAGTCATGCCTCACCACACCCTGCTAGCTTTACCACCTTAAAGCAGCAGGTTGATTATGGTTAAAGCTCCAAATGGCTATGTCCAACTTTGCTGCAACGCTGTACAGTTTTAGTGAGAGTGATTGTTGTTGTATCAAGTCACTGGAAATACACTTCTCATTTTGCTATTTAGAATACCACTTGAAGTTTAACATTTTTTAACATCTACGAAGGAAAATAGACTGGATAGGTGATATCAAGGTCATTCCTAGCTCTGAGTTACAGATTCATAAGGTTATTTGAAAATTTAACTTAACTTTTTTTCTTTAGTTTTCTTTTTCTTGATATTTATTGAGCTCTACATTTTTTTTCTGCTCCCCTCCCTGCCTTTCCCCTCTCCCCTTCAACCCTCTCCCAAGGTCCCCATGCTCCCAATTTACTCAGGAGATCTTGTCTTTTTCTACTTCCCATGTAGATTAGATCTATGTATGTCTCTCTCTTAGGGTCCTTATTATTGTCTAGGTTCTCTAAGATTGTGATGTGTAGGCTGGCTTTCTTTGCTTTATGTTTAAAAACCACTTATGAGTGAGTACATGTGATAATTGTCTTTCTGTGTCTGGGTTACCTCACTCAATATAATGTTTTCTAGCTCCTTCCATTTGCCTGCGAATTTCAAGATGTTATTTTTTTCTGATGTGTTGTACTCCATTGTGTAAATGTACCACATTTTCCTTATCCATTCTTCGGTCGAGGGGCATTTAGGTTGTTTCCAGGTTCTGGCTATGACAAACAATGCTGCTATGAACATAGCTGAGCACATGTCCTTGTGGCACGATTGAGCATCCTTTGGATATATACCCAAAGGTGGTATTACTGAGTCTTAAGGAAAGTTGTTTCCTAATTTATTTTCTTTCTCTCTCTCTCTCTCTCTCTCTCTCTCTCTCTCTCTTTGGTTTTTTTTGAAACAGGGTTTCTCTGTAGCTTTGGAGCCTGTCCTGGAACTAGCTCTTGTAGACCAGGCTGGTCTCGAACTCACAGAGATCCACCTGCCTCTGCTTCTTTGACTGATGAGTCTATTTCCTCTATTGTATTTTCAGTGCTTGAGATTCTCTCTTCCATTTCTTATAGCCTGCTGTTTATGTTTGCATTTGTGGTTCTTGATTGTTTTCTCGTGATTTCTGTTTTTATAATTCCCTCGGCTTGTTTTTTTTTTTTTATTGTATCTATTTCAGTTTTCAAGTCTAGAATAGTCTCTTTCATATGTTTAACTGCTTTTTCCTGGTTTTCTTTAAGGGATTTGCTGTTGTCTTCCAATTTTTTGTGTGTCTTTTCCTTCATTTCTTTGAAGGAATTTCTCATTTCCTCTTTAAGAGTCTCAAACAGTGTCTTGAAGTTATATTTTAGATCATTTTCTTCTGTTTCATCTGATTTTGGTTGTTCAAGTCTTGCTGTTGTAGGGTCTCTAGATTTTACTGGTGTCATGTTGTTCTTAGTGCTGTTGCATGTGTTCTTACCTTGTCTACTCATCTTTTCCTCTAATTGGTATGGTTGTGGCTGTCTGTGACTTTGGTGATTAATCTTCTAGGTACCAGTGGACCAAAGGTTCAGATGGTTGTTCCTCATGGTACAGTCAATGCCTTGGTTCTGGTTACCCCTTTGGTCACTCCGTGTTCCTCGAGGTTGCTTAGCACTCCCGGGGTTTGCTCTTGCTCTGTGGAGTTTGCTGTCTCTGGTCTGTTCTGGTCTAGGTTGCAGGCTCAGACCTGTTTCTGTAAATGTCCCTGGTCTGGATAGGCTCTTTTGGAGGTCCCTGGCTTAGGGTTGGTCCTGCAAAGGTCTCTGGCTCTGATCTTCTCCCTCGGAGCTACCATACTCATGCTCAGACTGGCAGAGGTCTCTGGTTCCTTTCTACTCCCTCAGAGGTCCCAGACTCATGCCCAGAACCACAGAGGTCCTGGCTCAAGTCTACTCTTTCGAAGGTCCCAGATTTATGCCCAGACCCGCAGTGGTCTCTCGCTCTGGCCCACTCACTCATCATTTGCTCCCCTGTATCTGTTCCTGTGGAGTTCACTGTCTCAGGTCTGCTCCAGCCTAGGTCGCTGGCTCAGTCCTACCTCTGCAAATGTCCCTGTCCTGGATTTGCTCCCACTCCTGTGGAGCTTGCCATATCAGGCCTGCTCTGGCCTAGGTCTCTGGCTCAATCCAGACAGGGAGTCTTAACAGAAATAGGAGGTGATTCCTCATTGTGCGAGTGAGAAGGAAACACGGGCCCACAACAAACTTAGGAGTTTATTGAGGTGGGGAGTACAGGCCTGGTGAGGTCGGTTTGCAGAGAGAGCATGAGAAATATTTCAGTGTGATAAGACAAATCTTTTATCTATTTATTTGATTTATAATTGTTAAGGAATAATCTTACTTATTTGCTAGTAAATATATTAACATCTTAAATGTAGTGTCTGCCCTATACACGGTCTCAGCATCTCTAGAAGCTCTCAGTATTGGTCCTTTTGTTTGTCTCTTTGATTTGCTTTTCATTTTGGAGACATTGTCTGATTCTGTAGCCCAGGGTAGCCTTAGATTTGAAATCATACTGCTTCCACCACACAAGTGCTGGGATTTCAGATGTGTGCCACCACACCCAACTCTTCATCAACCTTTGTACCTAGTTTTCAAGCTTTAAAACAATTCTAATCAATGAGTTTTGCTAACGTCACTATAAAAAATTGGGATCTTAATCAACTATTGAATTTGATAAAAAAGGTAATAGGAAGAGTGAATATGCAGAGCTTACATAAATGTGAGTATTGCTTATGGGGCACTTGTGGACAGAGAAAATAGAGCACATTGATAGTAAGCTAAATGTCTGTGGAAAATAAACAGGAAACAATAAGGTTTTCTTTAGGATTAGCACTTAACAATGGAGTTAGGCAGTAAAAAAAAATTAAGATTTTTTTTTTAAATAGAAAGACTAACAACTGCAGTATTTTATTCCTTATGACTAAAGTGAAACACTTCACTTCCATTAAAAAACAATAAATTGCACGGCCCCATGCTATTTGGCTGAAGTTTAGCTATTGAGATTACATTGCGTAGCAATAAGGTCCCATCTTAGTTCGTGTGAGTGCACTCTCACTATTCACAGGTTCGCCCAGTGATGCCTTTCTTAGATGGTATCACATCATTAAGTGATGTGCTAGTCTGTAACGAAATTGATTGCTATAAAAGTTTAGAATTATGATAAAGAGAATTGATTATAGTTCTTTTTTTTTTCCTTGTTCTTGGGACATTTTGTTTCTCAAAGCTCCCTAGTTGGGTGTGGCACTGCTTCATACTTACAGTACCTACATACTTCAGTATGTAAAAATAGTTAGGTGTGGCACTGCTTCATACTTACAGTACCTACATACTTCAGTATTGTAAGAATAGTTAGGTGTGGCACTGCTTCATACTTACAGTA
>JAQHUG010000068.1:4015006-4032265 GCA_028555095.1 Dicrostonyx torquatus | reverse complement strand
GTACCTACATACTTCAGTATGTAAGAATAGTTAGGTGTGGCACTGCTTCATACTTACAGTACCTACATACTTCAGTATTGTAAGAATAGTTAGGTAGATTGGCCCATGCCTTTAATTCCAGCACTCAGGAGGCAGAGACAGGAAGATCTGTAAATTTGACGTCAGCCTGGTCTACAGAGTGAGTTCCAGACGGCCACGGCTACATAGAGAAACCCTGTCTTAAAAAACAAAGAACAACAGCAACAAAGAGTTGTTATTTACAAACTGGCTTATGATACAGTGAAAAGAGATACTAATAATAACAGAATTATTAGGCTTTCAGTCTTGCCTGTGTTTATTTATTTGTTGAACCATTCTAAAAGTGGTAACATTTCTTCTGTAGTGCTAGCAGCTCTGTACTAGGATACCAGCCTATTATATCATATTGGATAAAGCGTTGTTGGATCATCAGACTTAGCAGTATAATAATTTTTGCTACTCCTTTGGGGGCTGAAATATGGTAGCAAGTATATAAATTTATGTGATTCAGAAACCCCCCCCCATATCTATCCATTAATTGTGAAATATACCCCCCTTTAGTGACAAGTGTGTAAGGTCCTGCAGTTGTGAAGAAGAGATGGCTTAGGCATAGGGAAGAGGGTGTGAAAGAAGCACATTGCTTTACTAGGCTTTTATGAAGATCGTGAGCCTCAGCCTGCCTTTCCAGACCTTGTCATAGTAGAGAAACGGAGAGGAAATAATGCCACAGTGGAAATGAGAAGTTGCAGGAAGAATAAATTTCTGCTTTGAAGCACATTTTAATAAACATGGAGTAATTTGATATCAGTATTTGTGACAAAATACCACAAGAAACAAATAGGAAGTACCCGTCTTTACTAATAGATTACTTTGTTAATTTTAAGTAGAAACAGGCCTAATCTGAATCAGAATTTAAACCTGTTGTACATTTAAAGTAATTTTATAAGTTTTGCAAGACAATTTTCTTACTATTGGATGACTGTTCTGTTTCTTAGGTATTCCTGCGGCACATGGTAAACCCACCAGTTACTCCATAAGGGTAGACAATACAGTTCCGCTTGTAACTCAGGCCCCTGCTGTACAGCCACTGCAGATCCGACCTGGAGTTCTTTCACAGGTTGGTCACAGTTTAGTTTTCCTTTACATATGTGCTCTCCTTTTTTTACCTTAAATACAAGTCATGTGTCAGCTTGTACTTCCGGGAAGTAATGAGAGTCAGTCTGTTTTACATTCCATGGACTTTAGCTTTTGTAATTACTAATTGTTGCCTTAACTGTTGTGAATTTGGGACGTGTTATTTGTACCTTTGTTTTATTGGGTTGTTTTGATGCAGCAGACGTGGTCTGGCAGAACACAACAGATGCTGATACCTGCCTGGCAGCAGGTAACACCCATGGCTCCTGCTGCTGCAACACTAACTTCGGAAGGCATGGCTGGTTCACAGAGGCTTGGAGACTGGGGGTAAGTCCAAAGCAGAATCTTTCTGTGAATTATATGCATAACAAATCACAGTAAAAGGATTCAATTTTCTGAATTTGCTCCATAGGAAAATGATTCCACATAACAGCCATTACAACTCGGTGATGCCACAGCCTCTTCTAACCAATCAGATAACATTATCGGCCCCTCAGCCTATCAGCGTGGGCATCGCACATGTTGTCTGGCCTCAGCCTGCCACTACCAAGAAAACTAAGCTGTGCCAGAACAGGTTGGTATTAGTGTACTTTGATTTTCCTCTGCATTATTAAATTAAGCTTTCAAATAAAATTTGCATGTGCTCTAAAGGGTCACTCTGTTTATTCAAAAATGACCTCTTTTGTAGCTTTTCTACAAACACTAAGCTGGCTCCCTTCTTAATTTCTCAGAGGTATTTTGGTAAAACTAATGGAATGGGAGCCAGGAAGAGAGGAAATAAATGCTTTCAGTTGGTAAGATTGTCTTTATTGCCCTTCGATTGTTATCTACCTGTACTATAGAGACTGTAGACATTCGGATATCACACATACAAAAAAGTATAAAAGTATGTAAATGTAAACCACAGCAGTATTTCAGAGATAATTTATTATAATCCACAAAACTCGTGTATCAGTGTGTCACATCCATGAACACGTGAAAGTTTGCATTATTTGGTTTTACGAAATATCTTTGAGAAATTATCATTTCTCTATTTTAATCATAAAAATTACAAATTGTTTCTTTGGTTTCAGGAGTAATTCATTGCAGAATACCAATATCCCACATTCAGCATTTATTTCCCCAAAGATAATGAATGGGAAAGATGTTGAAGAAGTAGGTTGTGTAGAAACACAAGACAATCATACCTCAGAAGGAGGGGCACGAAACGGCCGGGAAGCATCTATCAGACAGGACTCTTCAGTTTCAGACAAACAGAGGCAAACCATCATCATCGCCGACTCCCCGAGTCCTGCTGTGAGTGTGATCACCATTAGCAGTGACACTGATGACGAAGAGACCTCACCCAGACATTCACTCCGAGAGTAAGTGCCAGATCAGCTTTGGGGCATACTCTTTCCTTGTCAGTGTCCCTTGGAGTAAATATAATTATAGCCCTTCATCTGAATGTATAAGCTATACATTTGGGTTTGTGTAGCTCATTCTGAACTGTTTCCTGCCTTTTGGTACTTTAAAGTTTGGCTGGTGTGATACTATCTTCTCACTCTTGACCTGTGTCTCCTTTTCCCTCCTCACTAGGTGTAAAGGTAGTCTAGATTGTGAAGCTTGCCAAAGCACTTTGAATATTGACCGGATGTGTTCACTCAGCAGTCCTGATAGCACTCTGAGCACCAGCTCCTCTGGGCAGTCCAGCCCATCCCCTTGCAAGAGGCCGAACAGGTAAAGGAATTTTAAGAGTAGCTTGTCGTAAATGTTGAGCCTACTAAAAGCCTCATTTCTTCTGTCGTGTGTAAGTGATTGCTGTTTTGCACACAGGTTTTGAACTACATCAGTTTTGTAGTTTGTAGTTTTAGTAATCAGTTTTTTTCCCATTAAAATACCTCCAGTTTGTGGTGGTGCATGCCTTTAATCCCAGAATTTGGGAGACAGAAGCAGGGATCTCAGTGAGATCAAGGCCTTCCAGGGTTATATAGTGAGACCCTATCTCAAAGAAACAAACCTAACCTTTAATTTAAAATTAAAGTGCTAGTACATCTTTGCATGATGAAGTACTGAGTGGCCTCTTATAGAGCAGCCACTCGGATTTTTATCTCTGCTGTTGGTAGCTGACTTGTCTGCCTCCTTTGGTGTTGCCTTGTCTCCTAACAGCACAGTGTATTAACTTGTTGAGAGATAAGCCACAATTTTTTCTGGGAGAGGTTTTGGAGAAAGAGTTTTTTTGTTTAACAGCCCTGACTGTCCTAGCCATCCTAGAACTTACTCCATGCACCGAACTCACAGAGATCCTCCTGCTTCTGCCTCCCAAATGCTGGGATTAAAAGTATGAGCCACTACACTTAGAAGCCACAACAATTTTTATGGAATATATTTGATTTTATATTATAAAAATTGGTGACAATATTTGAAAAGTATTTTAAAGCTAGTATTTTGTTGTTGTTGTTGTTGTTTTGTTTTTCAAGACATGGTTTCTCTGTGTAGCCCTGGCTGTCCTGAAACTTGCTTTGTGAGTCAGACTGGCCTCAAACTCAGAGGCTGTACTACCACACCGAGCTTTACAGTTGTTTGATACATTTTCCTTTCTTTTAGTTAGGAGCTGTGGTTGGAGTATTTACTAGACAAAATTCTGCAGAAGGCATAGACAAGCTTTAGTGCATCTTCTTATAGGTTGATGTTGGTTTGCTTAAAAGTTCATACATACATAAATGTACGCATAAGAGCCAGATAAAAATATATACACATAAAATAGTCATAAACGTGAACATATGCATGTAGATTCAAGAGTAAAAAGAAAGTATGCATATAAAAAGAGATGCCTCAAATTGTTAACATTGATTGATTAAATAGACAATGATATAGAAATCCCAGGGAGTAGGGTCTTGTGAGGGCTGAGATAGTGGGAAGAGTGGGATTCAGGACTCGGTTGACTACAGGTTGGTCAGAAAGCCTTTCAGGAGGTCACCTTACAGTTGGATCTGAAATATGCAAGTCCCTATCATCCAAATTTTCTAGAGGAACATTTTGTTTTGTTTCTGTTTTTTTAAGTTTATATGATGTATTTGTGTTTGCATAAACACTGTGCTTGTGCCTCCGGAGACTTGAGGCCAATGCTGGGTGTCATCTTGAGTTGCTGCTCTCCACCATATTTGTGGATCTTTCGTTGAATGTGGAGCTCACCCATTTGCTAGACTATCTGGGCAGCAAGCTGCGGAGCTCTTCTGTGTCTGCCTCCTAGTGTTAGGACTACAGATATGCCCTGCTGCATGTGCTCAGGTTTGTATGTGGGTGCTGGGATCCGAACTCAAGTTCTCATGCATACACAGCAAGTGTTTTACCAGTTGAGAGGTCTTCCTAGCATCTGGAACAGTTCTTATCTTGAAGAGTTGTTGACTGAGTTTTCTGTCCTGCCTGGTTTCCGCAGTCATAAAGTCCCAAAGAAATCACACAAAGTTCTACATTAGTTGTAAGCTGATTGGCTCATTAGCTCAGGCCTTATTAACTCTTATAACTTTTATTAGCCCATTATTCTAGTATATGTTAGCCACATGGCTCGGTACCTTTTTCAGTGAGGCAGTCACATCTTGCTTCCTCTGCAGCTGGGTAAAGGACTGCGGAATATTATGATGGAGCAAATGTGAAGAAAAAATAGCTAAGTCCAAAAGGTATTTCGGAAGTAGAAGAATTTGGTTTATCTGTCTGAATAGAGTCTGGAAATACTATGAGGAAAAAAAAATGGCCAAGGACAAAATATGTATATAATAACGATGCATCTCATTAGTGTGCTGGAGATTATTAAAAATATAAAAATGTTTTCTTGTAGTATGTCAGATGATGAACAAGAAAGTGGGTGTGAGACTGTGGATGGCTCTCCAACGTCAGACTCCTCGGGACATGACAGTCCATTTGCAGAGAGCAGCTTTGTGGAGGACACTCATCAAAGCACAGAGCTGGGGACTGGTGCTGGCACAGAAGCCAAGCCAGCTGTGGGCACTGCTGTGGAGCCCTCAGTGGGAATAGAAAGTGGACTGAATGTCGATGAGCACATAACAAACACAGGTAAACTTAGTTTTCTGATTGCCCTTAAATGGTCTGAATTTAGGAACATGGAAACCAAGATTGTCAAATGTCACCTTGAATTCCCATCTTGACCTTGTCATATCTATTACACAGAAAACAAATACAAAATCCAACTCTTCAAATGTCATCCAATGCTTAGAAGCCATGACATTATCTTTAAATTTTACATTAAGGTTCTTCTATCACTGTTGTATAAAATCTGTAAGCACATGTCTAAGTTTCATTGGAGAAGCAGAAATCACAGCTCTGTAATTTTGTGTGTTTGTTGGTTATTGTTGCCAGATTCTACATGCCAGCCATTAATAAAAGGACAGCCTGCCCCCGGAAAGCTGAACCAGCCTTCTGCCTCGGGTGCTCGTCAGCAAAAGCCCACATCAGCATTCCAGCAGCCGCATTTGAACTTCAGCCAGGTGTGTTCCTCTGTGCATTTGTGAGCATGTAGAATGTATGCTTAGTGGTTTATTTTCTTTTACTTTATCATTTTAGTTTTTGATTTGTGTGTGTGTGTGTGTGTGTGTGTGTGTGTGTGTGTGTGTATGTGTGGTACGTGGTGTGGGATGAGTGTATATAGAGCAGAGATAATGGGGGTAATTATGCCATGGGGTTGTTTTGGAGTTTAATCAAATGGTATGCATGAATGTTAGCTTTACATATAAGTGTTATATAAACAGACAGTAATGTTGGCTGGAAGTGGCAATGATAACAAGTTGTAAGAAGTAGAACAATGCTCATGTGTTTCCTTTTCCTTGGTAAACTGGACTGAGTGGTCCAGTGTGAGCTGCCTGTCCCAGCCGCTCCAGCCCCTCTGGTCTTTACTTTGGTCTTACAGAATGTGCCGTTCAATTGTGTTTTTCTTTGTGTTCAGGTTCAGCACTTTGGAGCTGGACATCAAGAGTGGAATGGAAACTTCGGGCATCGAAGACAGCAAGCATATATTCCTACTAGTGTCACTAGTAATCCTTTCACTCTTTCCCATGGAAGTCCTAACCACACAGCAGTACATGCCCACCTGGCTGGAAGCTCACACCTCGGAGGACAGCCTGCTCTGCTTCCATACCCGTCCTCAGCTACCCTCAGTAGTGCTGCCCCAGTGGCCCACCTCTTAGCCTCTCCGTGTACCTCAAGACCTATGTTACAGCATCCAACTTATAATATCTCCCATCCCAGTGGCATAGTTCACCAAGTCCCAGTGGGCATAAATCCCCGTCTGTTACCATCCCCAACCATTCATCAGACTCAGTACAAACCAATCTTCCCTCCACATTCGTACATTGCAGCATCACCTGCATATACTGGATTTCCATTGAGTCCAACAAAACTCAGCCAGTATCCATATATGTGAAAACTCAAAACAGTATATTGAGGAAGCTCAATGATACAAACGTTTGATTAAAAATAAAAACATGGTATTTAATAAATATTAGCCATGGCACAAGAAAATTATTTTTGAATCATGTAGACTTGGGTGCAATTTAAACAACTTTGAGCTTTAAAAAAACTCTCACTTTTAATGTGTTTTGCACATTTGGTATAACTTGTCTTTGGTCATGTATCTTCTTACGTAGTAACTCTAGACAGGTGACTTATGGGAGCAGAAGTCCAGTTTTGCTCTCGCTATTTTTTATAAAATTGCCTTCTAACTAGTGCAAGACACGTCCACATTTGGGAAGCCATTCTGTGTCTAGACTTTAGAGCAACAGATGCACATGTGTCAGAATTACAGCATATGAGTGAATTGTACTGTCTGTGTCTTAGTGTGTACATGTTGGGGCACTTAACCTAAGCAATTGAGCTATTGTTCTTTACATTTGCATGTGTCTTTGCATGGGCAAAATGTTGCCTAGACTTGGCTCTTAATGTTGTTCTAATAATCTCAGCTGCATTGTAAACCGTTCCCACACATAGTGCCTTAAATATTTGAGGTTGTTCAAGTTATACCTATCTGTAAATGTTGAGGACTGCAGCACTTAAAATTCAGACCTACTCTTGAGTTTTCTTTCAGTAGAGTAATGTTCTTTTTGGCTTTGTGTGGTATGATTTCAGATAGTAGCTGCTTTTTCCTTAGTAAGAGGGCAGCATGTTTGCTATAGCTGAATTCTGCTGTCTTGATTTTTTTCAGAATGATCTAGCTTCAAGAAAAGCAAGCCGTTAGTAGTGCTTAAGCAAACCTGATTCAGTAACTAATGGGTAGTTGATATCTGTCACAGCACAGCATTTTATATACTAGTAAGTGACACTGCAATACAACCTAAGTTTATTTTGGGAGTGTTTGCTGTATAATTGGACTTCATAAAATGTTTAGAAGTGCAGTAGGCATGACTTGAGTAGATAATGAAAGAAAATGCAAAATGCTCATTGATTCATGATGTGGTTTCATCCTAGCTTGGGCAGACCATGCAGTATTTAATACATAGTAGCAGAATATTTACTATTGAAGCTTGAAAAGATGTGAGTTTTTTGTGTGCAATTTTTCATTTATGCATGTGAGAAGGTTTTTGGTTTTGGTTTTTTTTAAGTATTTTTACATTGTAGTACTCGTTTTTGCTTGTTGGTGGTGTTTGCTTATTTAATACATTCCGTCAGGGACAGAAATTACATGCTTTTTCTCTTAGGAAGTGTGTATTGGGTTTTTCCCTCCCCCCTCCCCTTGGTGGTGATGGTGGTGATGTTTAAATGAAGTTGCTTTTACAGCACCAAAGACTTAATCATCCATTTCTTATATAAAAGGTAGCTACTTTTTGCATAGACCTCAAGTATATTGTAGTGTAGAGGTGGAATTTAAGGAAAGGTATTAAACCAAGGCTGTGTTTTAGCTTCCAGGCAAGTAATAAATTGTATCATTTATCTTGAATGTATCATAGATAAGCTGCTATATAACGATTGCCACTTCAGATAGCTGTGAAATTAGGTGATTAACTAGTTGTTATTTAGCCTTCTAATTTCTGTATAAGTCTAATTACACGAGATAGAAGCTGGGGTTTTGATTTTTTTACTTTGCTTTTCTGTTTGGAGTGTCATTGTAACTACTGTATTGTAAATGATGGAAACAATTGCCTATGTTATTTTGGGGTGTGTTATTTGCATCAGTATTTTATCTCTATTAATGTTTGTGCTCATCACTGCATATAAAAACTTGGATGTATCAATGTAACTTAATTTTTTTATTTTCATACTGGCATTGTAGACACTTGAGAAAGCTGTATCTTGCAGGCTTGACTTAACTTTTTTTCCTTAAAAGTCTGGAATATAAACTTACAGCATTTACTGGAATAAACAGTACAAAACATTTGAGTGCAAAACTCCAAATGTTTTGGATTGACACCATTTCTTTACTAAGCAAGTTGCATACCACAAGTACAGCTCTAGTGCAGTGCTGACTATAAGCTAATGATACATTTTTCTTTACTCCATTGACATAAGCAGTGTTTTATTTAATAATCATCTAAGACATAAACGTGCCTGAAGCTGATTTTAAAAATTACAGTATTAGATCATAAAGAAAAACCAGCAGCACATTTTTAGTCACTGAAAATGAAGGACTTGATTCCCCCACAGGTTTCAGTGTTTTTAGTAATTGACTCTATGCATTTTATACACATAGAAAAATGTATATAACACACATTACAAGTGGAGTAGACTGAGAGTAACTTGGACTGTCTACAGATACACATTTGTGGACTCTGTTGAGCATGGCCCAGCAAGTTACTGCTGTCTGCTCTCATTAGAAAAGTGTTAGTGCTGGTGACGGCTGTTTCAGGAACACCGAGTACAAAGATGGATGGATGGTCACAACAGGCACAGAAGTGGCCCGTAAGCTGTGCTTACTGCCCAGAAATGATGCATTTTCTGTCTTTTAAGTTCATGACTAGAGCAGCCTTGTTCAATTGACAGCAGGTGGTAACAGTCAGCATTTTCATACCACAGTAATGCTTTTTAAAAGCATGTCTCTTAATTAACTGCAATCATGAGATTTTTAACATGTTTCAAAATTTAAAACTTCAGAATCCCCCTGAAGTCCAATTTTAGCATAGTGGCAGAAGAATCTGGATTTTATCCTTTTAAAACTATTTTAATAGTTTTGTTTTAATGTTTTCTTAAATAAAACACTGCATGATTTCCAAGTTGCATATTTGTGTACTAATTTGCAAGTGAATTTTTAATCAATTATTTTGATATTTAGTTTTTTTTCTTCAGGGTATTAAATATGTTACTCTATTAGCAAAACCTTTCATTTTAATACCTCTACTGCTAATTTTAAACTTGGCTTGTGTTCTGTAAAAGTTACATCATACACTGCAAGGTGTAGGAAGATTCATTTTAATGATCCCCTTATAGATCCAATACTTAGTTTGAACTGTTAACTGTTGAGCAGTTTTACTCTTGTGGCTTTTCTCTTTGGTTTGTTTTTGCTTTTACTTCTATGCTACACTAGTTTGCCATGTAGCAATTGCACTGTGCAATATTACAATAAGGACTGGGAAAATTTTTATGGATGTAATGTCTATTACAGTTTGCGATAGTATTTCTCTCTAGTTCTCAGTGATTTAAATGTGACCAAGCCTTCTGTACTTTGTCACAAAAAGCGGGTTTTCCAGGTGACTATTTTGGTGAGTGTCAAAATAAGAATTTATGGTGTATTACTGTTGATTCACTTTGAATTAAAATATATATATTGCAGCAAACAGCTTGCTGACTTTTTTTCCACTCCAGTATTTCGTAAGAGCAGAGATGGGAAATTTGGGCATTTCCAAATTCCCTCCGCACTGACATTGCATTTGATGCACAGGGCCCCCTTGTGTAGGAATTTTGTCAGGCGAATGAGGATGTAGTACACTGTTTATGTAACTTGTCCAAAGCTCGACTGCGCCTGAGTGTGACCCTGATGTAGAGCCAGGCTGACCCCAGCTAGTCATCTTTCCACCTTTCTTTGAGACTGTAGCTTGGCACAGAATGGCAGAAATACCTGAAACCACAGCATAACCTTGACCCATCTTTCTGGAAAATTTGAGTTTCTCAAATATTTTTAAGGGCAGTGTTTCTGTTTGCTATTCATGTATGGAGAATAGGAAAGTCACACAGATTTTTGAAAAGCGAAAGATGAGACTTTGAAAGAATGTCAGTTGTCCTGAGCCAGCTTCAGTTAGTGTTCTCAATTCCTTAACTTGGGACACAGGTCTGTAGGCAGGTGTGTGGGAAACACTCCCTTAGAGCAGAGCAGCGATTAGGGACTTCTGTCGTGGTGCTTAGGTCAAATCCAGAGCTAAGCTAAAACACGCCAGTGACTAATTTCTCCACAAGCTTTTCAGTTGGAGGATAAAGCAGATGAATATTTTAGTGTTTGCTTCTTTCAACAGTTTGTTGGTGAGAGTCTTCCAAATTATATATAACTACATTTAAACTCATATCTCTATAGTATTCTCTTATGTGTATGTTTTGTTGTTGTTGATGGTCATTTGGATAAGTTTTCCCTTTTTAGGTATTTGGAATAGTGTTGCTGTGGATGTTACTGTCCATCTTGAGAACACATGTGTATGCAGTGTAGATGTAGGAATAGAATTCAGACATCATAAGGGGTGAACATCTGCCACTTCTTTTGACACTGCCACACAGTATTCCAGAGTCTTAGAATTAGTTTGCTCTTGCAGTATGTGAGCGTTCTGGTTATTTCCTAACCTGACAGACACTTTATTTAGTTACTGTTGTGAGGTTGGGTTCTTAAAATTAAAATAGTAGCAACAACAAAAATCTGTCCCTAAGGTTCAAATACTGCTCCTATATTTAGATGAAATCTAGTTTGTGATTTGTATGAAAGTCGCCTCAACTCCAGGGAATACCAAAGAGTATTGAGCTATTTAGGTGGCGCTAGGGCTATAGACATTTTTTTTTTCTGAAGGGCTTAAAGAAAGGATAACAGCACAGAAATGTCTTTGAGTGAACACTTAAACCAGTACCTGCTACCTTGCCTGGCACATCATAAGTCTGCTGCAAAGTCGTTCAAAATAGGAAATACCTGTGTCCCAAATGCTAGGTATTTGTCACTGGACAGAGCAGAAGTCCCATTCATGGTCTTACTGCATGCACCGTGGTGGGGAGGCCAAGTTATTGCCCAGCAAGGTAGCATTGGAGGTGCACAAGAGAAACACAGAAGCTTAACTAATTGGAATATGGGCTTTTAGTGTGAATAAAACAAGGGTAGTAGCCAGTAATGTCAGAGCTCAGTGCATGGGCAGGGTGCTGGAGACAGAAGATGCCACTGTGGGGCTAGACATGCAGCCTTTTGCCAAGAAAGGGCATAGACTTAATTCCAGTCACTGAGAAGCTATCAAAGGAATTTATATGGTCAAACACAATCCAATCTGTGTTTTTTAAAATTCAGTCTGGTTGATTCATGGAGAATAGGCTTCAGCCGTGAAGACCCTCTAGGGTGGTATATTTAGTCCACATGAGAGAGGCAGAGACATGAATGCCAGACTTTGATCAAGAGGTTTGTATTAGGAATAATGTGGTTTTTTTCTCTTTCTAGAGATGGTCTCCTTCTCCAAGCTGACCTGGGCTCCAGATCCCCTGCCATGTGCCACTACACCATCTTCCTTCTAGTTTAACACAGTCTTTGGAAGAGTGAAAGTTTTGAATTTGGATAAAACCCAACCTACCACCATTTTCTTCCTTTGTGGTTTTTGCTTTGTGTTTCCTAAGATGTTTCTTGATTGTGAAGATTTCTGTATTCCAGGGCTTTTATAGTTTTATATGGGACCTCTGGTCTGTGTCATATAGGTTTTTGTACTGTTTGTGAAGATACTGTCCTATCTCATTGACTCTATGCTTATATATGGTGAGACGTATAGTCAGAGGAAGTAAAAAGTAATATATTTTCCATCCTAGAAAATAATACCTGTTGTAATATGCCTGAGAAGGTAAGAGAAACTTACTTTAAGATTTACAGACAAGAAAGTTTAGATAGTCACTATACATGCAGGCAATTTTAGGGTTTTTTTTCCCACCCTTACTGGTGTGTGTATGTGTCTGTATCTACATAGGTTGCTTATATGCACCTGCACACGGGAGCATGTACCACAGTGCATGTAGATGTCAGAACAGCGTTGTGCAGTTGGTTCCCTATTGGTTCTGGGGACCAGACTTTGGTTACCAGGCTTACATGACAAGTACCTTTATCCCAGTGAGCTATCTTGCTGGCCCAATTTCTGCTGTTTTCTACTTCCGATTTATAGCAAGGCTTTTGCATGGTTTAAAAATCTCCAACATTTTAATGCCCATACTCTCAATTTAAATGATTGGTTTTGTTCTAACCATTAAAAATGGAGAATACAAAGAACTTGCTTTTTTTTCCTAAAAAAAGAAAAGATTTACTTATTTTGTATGTGTATGATTGTTTTGCCTGCATGCATGTAGGCACACCATGTGCATGCCTAGTGTTTGTAAAGGCTAGAAGAAGGTGCCGTATCCCTGGAACTGCTGATGGTATGTGCTGCCATGTTGTTGCTGGGAAGTGAACTCAGGACTCTTACTGATGAGCCATCTCTCCGGCTCCACCTTTTGCTTTTACAAATAACAATATTTTATTAAACTTTGAGCATTTCATTAACATGCATACTATATTTTGATTTGTATTTATTTCTTACATGGAATGTCTGTACTGTTTAACCTTGTACATATGAGGCATTACCATGGATGGCCCCTCATCCCTTCTTTTACCAAGTCTTTCTCACTGACTGGGAACTCTGAATTGTACCATTTTTATCCTGTAGACTATATCTTTGACATTTGCTTTATGCCTGGCTGCAGTAAGTACTAAAGTATTTGCTAATTAAATAAATTTGAGACTGCAGAGATGGCTCAGCGGTTAAGAGCATTGGCTGCTCTTGCAGAGACTCTTGATCAGTTCCCAGCACCCACATGGCAGTGGTTTTGTCTGAAACTTCAGTTCCAGGAGAACTGGCTCCTTTTTCTGGCTTCTGAAGGCACTGTGTGCAGGTGGTGATTAGATGTACATGCAGGCAAAATACTCACACATAGAAAAACATTTTAAAGGGAGTGAATTAACAGTCACCTGTTGAATGGAATTTGGAGGCCTACATTTAATCTGTCTTGTCATTTTGGTTATTAAGTATGATTTTGAGCAAGTCTGGGCTCAGTTTAATCAGTTAAGCGAAGGAGCTGGGGAGCAACAGTGGCTGAGCTGACTAGACTGATGACAGATAAAAGAGTGGAGAGTGAACTCTGCAGGCCCTAGGGTCAAAAGCACACAGCATGGCAGACCCCCTGGACCATGACTTCTAGCTTTTCAATAAGACAAATGTTGGCAACGAATTCAAAGCATAGTTTTTAAATGCATAGCAAAAAAAACAAGCAAGTCATATCAGTCCTGAGTTGGTCTGGACATCCAGCTTGATGGTTGGTCATTCTGTTCAGTATAATGCTATGTTCTATACTGACCAGCAGGGGGAGGAAGAGTTCTAAAAGTTTGT
Source organism: Dicrostonyx torquatus (assembly GCA_028555095.1). Taxonomy (NCBI): domain Eukaryota; kingdom Metazoa; phylum Chordata; class Mammalia; order Rodentia; family Cricetidae; genus Dicrostonyx; species Dicrostonyx torquatus. Next base: position 4,018,553 of record JAQHUG010000068.1, on the reverse strand, counting down.
TCCATATTCTAAAGCAGAAATGGGGAGGGGGAGAGATATATCTTGTATCCAGTGGACATGATAGTTCAATGTGAGGGGTTTCTCGGCTGTACAAATCGAGTTTTAAAAACTGACAGTACTCCAGGTATATTGAAGGAAGATGTTCATGTGTTTATCCATCCTTCTAATGCCATATAGACCTGCACAGAGTCAGAAATATACAGATTATTTTGTCTTCAGCAAAGGAAATAAAACTTAGGATTTGGCAGCTTTAGAAGGAGAATAGGACCATTTATCAAAACATAGATTGCCTCCTTCCACCCCACCACCACTTTTTTTTTTAACATTTCTTTGTTTCTAAGAAGAATGAAAAGGCCCAGAGACACTGTAGTTGGTTCATAATAACAGGGAAAAAATAGCAGTTTTATAGTTTTGCCTCTTTAGATAACATTTTCTGACTATGTCTTCTGTGTCCAATAGATTTTTTTTTATTGGTCCACTGGGCAAAGCGGGAAGATGTGTGCATGTCGACTTACCATTTTTCTATAAATTGGTAATGAGTACTTACACTTTATAAATTCCATATTGGTTCTTACAGGATGGAATCAAAGGATGTTGGTTGCATTTTGCCAAATTCTTGTATGTGTATGTAGCTGAAGACTTTAATACAGGCATGATTTGACAAAAAAAAATTAACAAAAAAATCAGGCTGTATTTTATTACTAGCTGCTTCAACAGATCTGAAGATCTGATTTAAATTTAATTAATGAACAGGTATAGTTAGGCATAAATGCTTGTGTGCCCCCCCCCAAGAGGCTGAGGTGAAACAAAGTCCTAGTGTAACATCTCATTCATAATGGCACGAGTGGGCTTGTCCTTCTGCCTGACGACGGTTGTCAGGTTCTAAAGCGCGCTTGCCTCCCAGTGTGCAGCTGCTAAGGAGACCTGGATTATCTGCATTAGCAGTTTCTCCAACACTTTGTTCTGTCTGTCTCTGACATCTATCTGTCCATCCATATTATCACCTGTCTACCTACCTACCTACCTACCTGTCTAAGTTCTTGCTATGTATGTAGTCTAGACTGGCCCCCAATTCACACATCTCTTGCTTCAGCCTTCTAAGGGCATGCTAGGTTTTCCAACAATTAATTCTAGACAACAAAGCAGCCTGTCAAGTGTTTGCCAGTCTGGAGGGTAAATACTTGCATCAGGCACAATTTCAAGCCGCTTGCTTGTTATCGTTGGACATAAAGGGACAGCATTTTGATTGAGATCCAACAGACAGAAACAACGCTGAGCATGGAGATTATAGAGTGTGTAGCTTTACTAGAAAGTGGGAGTGATGTGTGTGGTTAGTCCCTGCAACGTTGTAACCAATAGAAGAAAATTACAATTGTTTCATGACCTTTGAACTTTTGTGTGCAGGTCTCACAGAGTCTATCCTGGTGAACTGTTTGGAGAAATGAAAGAGCTCATGTAGTATAATAATGTAAAACATGGCCGCAACACCTTCCCCATCCTTGGCAAAACTCTTGACTACATGTGGATGAGCTTCTTTGCATTTTGTGCTTAGTGCTTTCGTTATCATGATTATCTGGGAATTTCTCCAACATGAATTTCTTCCATGTTGCTTTCTCCCTACGATATCTTTGTGTTTATTTTTCAGAACAACTTTGCTCATGTATGTTGATAATTTGTCCTTCCCGAGGACCCCAGATTTGTCTGAAACATCAAAGCAGCACATGTCAGCATTCCCACAATCAGCTACTAGTTCTGAATCCATTCACCGTGTAGTCCAGTGTCATTGCGTCTGTTACTGCTTTTCATTCTTTCCTTCCTTCATCTTTACTAGACAAGTCTCCCCTTCTCTCTCCCTCCCTCCCTCTCTCTCGTGAATGTACACGTGTGTGCAGAGGCCAGAAGAGGATGCCATGCCAGATGTATTTCCCTCCCTCCCTCTCTACCTTATTTCTGTAGGTAGGTTTTTTTTTTTAATGGTCCTGAAACTCAACATTTGGCTCTTCCTCTCTCCATCCCCCATCCCACTCCCAGTGCTGGGATTATAAATACATACAGCTTTGCCCAGCTTTTACATGGTTGCTGGGGATTTGAGCTCATGCTCTCCAGCTTCCACAGCAAGTGCTCTTACCACTGAGCTACCTTCCCAGCTTCCTGATTATCCACTTCTGTAAACTGTTATGTAGGCTTACTACTCTGGAAGACGGAAAAGTAACTCAACCACACACTTTGCTGTCTGCCTGAGCCCAGTGGCAGATGAGCAGTGGTTAGTCAATGAAAGTCTTTGAAAATATAGCATGACTGGCCACTGTTCATAAGGGGTGTGCATTCGTGATTTGTAGACTCAAGGGTTGACAAAGTTATGTAGCCATTGACACTCATGCTGTGACAACTAAAAATGAATCTATATTAATATATAGGCAAATTAGTGTTACTTAACTAAATGGTGGTAAATGAAATTCACACACATTGGAACCATGGAATGTGAGCACTGCCTGTGTCAACAATTGATTTTTAATGGAATTTAATTGTAACTTTTGTAATTTGATTTAAAAATAATGACTGTGTTTAATAAGTAGCTCACAGAATTTCTGAAAATTTACTCATCAGCTCTCAAGCTGGTACGAGCCACATCCTCCCATCTCTGCAGAAACCTATAAAGTATTCAGCGCTTAACCACTGATGTCCATAACTCGCTAGGAAGCAGGGACTGTAGCCAGAGCTACCAAAGCAAGGTGGATATTCTTTAAGCTGTCCTCATAACATGCACTCAAATAATCAAAACAATTATAATACCACAACCCTATTGTATAGCTCCTTGATGTTTTGACAGCTCACTAACTTTTTATTAAAAATTTCAATTTGACTACACTGTGTCTGTTCTTTCATTAATTAGTCTGCTTTGGACAATGGTACTGTGGTAGCAAATGACCCCAAAGTTTCAGAAACTGAAAACAATAGCCTTATCTAGCAGTTCATTTTGATTCCTTCTTTGGGGCTACTCTGCTGCTGGTTACAGATTGTGCGGCTGCAGTCTTGTTCATTTTTAGGATCCTGGCTGAAGTTAGGAATTCCTAACCCTGGAGTTAGAAATACCGGACCTGCTCCCCATGGAAAAGGGAAATGGTTCAGAGCTGGACCTTGACATAGCCCACCTCTCCTTCCTCCCTTCCTTCCTCCCTTCTTCTCTGTCTCTCCCTCTTTCCATTCCTGCCCCCTTCCTTAGACTTGGTCTCGCTTTGTAGCTCTTGACTGGCCGAGAACTCCCTGTATAGACCAGGCTGGTCTCAGAGATCACTCACCTCTGCCTCCTGAGTGTGGCATGAAGATGCCCGGCTTTAGCACTGTTCTTAGTGGAACTGTACACAGTGGCTCCTGTGGTGTGCTGTTTGCTAAAAACAACAGACATGGGGAAGGGGAGATGAGTCATTGTGGGAACTACATTGTCTGTAGGAGGAGCACAGTCATTGTGGGGACTACATTGTCCTGTAGGGGGAGCACAGTCATTGTGGGAACTACATTGTAGGAGGAGCACAGTCATTGTGGGGAC
>JAQHUG010000068.1:3995154-4014579 GCA_028555095.1 Dicrostonyx torquatus | reverse complement strand
ACTACATTGTCTGTAGGAGGAGCACAGTCATTGTGGGAACTACATTGTCTGTAGGAGGAGCACAGTCATTGTGGGAACTACATTGTCTGTAGGGGGAGCACAGTCATCGTGGGAACTACATTGTCTGTAGGAGGAGCACAGTCATTGTGGGAACTACATTGTAGGGGGAGCACAGTCAGTCATTCTGGGGACTACATTGTCCTGTAGGGAGAGCACAGTCATTGTGGGAACTACATTGTCTGTAGGGGGAACACAGTCATTGTGGGGACTACATTGTCCTGTAGGGGGAGCAAGTCATTGTGGGGACTACATTGTCCTGTAGGGGGAGCACAGTCATTGTGGGGACTACATTGTCCTGTAGGAGAAGAAACCACCCTGGTTTTGTTATTTTGAGGAGACAGGAATAGCTTCTCAGAAGCTGCTAAAGTCCAGGAATTTCATTAAAGAAATTCTTTGGTTAAGCTAAAGCATGTGTCTTGTGTTACTCAAATGTGTGGTCAGCATCTATGTCACGTGATTTTGTTAGAACAGAGTTTCTGGGTGAACTCCCTGTGTCACCTGAGTGTACGGTTAGGACACTTGGACCTACCCAGCAGATGTCTCTCCTCTGGCGCTGTCTTAGGCTCTTGTTCTCTCCCCCTCTCTGTCTTTTCTGCATGCTCAGACATGGCTCTTTGACTCTCTCCTCCCTTCCTTCTACCTTTACCTGACACTGTTAGTTGCCAGGGTTCAAGCCAACACGATTCTCTCCTCCATCCTTCCCACCTTGCCTTGGCTCAGTCCTGGGCACTGTGTCATGTGGCTGACTTCCTGTCCCTGCACCCACCTGTGCCTTCCCACTTCATTACCTGCAGAAGTGGTCTTTCTAGGATTCAGTTTTCGTCTATTTAACAGCAGTAGAGATGGCAAGAAATGTGGAGCAGGGTGGATTTGCCTGAAGAGGCGAATGCAGTGTCGGTCAAAGAGAGCTCTGCCTGTCAAAATCAGCCTCAAGGTAAGGCCTGTCCAATCTCCCCAAAATTCAACAATCTGATACTCAGCTTCCGGGTTACTGTCCAACTCTGAGGAGATCACCAGCTTCTCTGTGATATTTTTTCCATCAATAAAACGTGTGGTTCCTTGTACAGAACAGCTGCATTAGCACCTGATGGAGTTGTACTTCTGCATCTTTGAATGGTGGAAACACCCTCTTTCTTGCCCTCATTTGTCTCTTTGCCAGGGCTCCTCTCCTATATCCTTTGTATCAAAAATATACATGGCAGTATCAAAGTCCATATGCCATCTCACAGAGCATAAGTGATTGCTTTATAATTGTATTCCTCCTGCTGAGGTATTCTGAGACCTCCAAGGATATGGATTTTTTCTAACTCACCTTCACAACCCCATAGAGCATCCTACTGGACATTAGAGACAACCACGGGTTGTTCACGAGTGGAGTGAAGACCAAGATGATGGTTCTAACAGCCACTGTGACGAAATGATAAGCATGGTTGGGTCAGTATGCACAGAGCATCTATTGCCGGACACTTCTCTCTGGAGTGAAGAGTGGTGGTAAGATTTTGCCCGTTGCTTCTAAATGGATGCTGGATTCCTCTAGTTCCAGATGCATTAATCAGATCTCCTTATGAAACAGACACATTTTGGCAAGTGAAAGAGTGCTGGTTGTTTCGGGTGATGACATTTATTGCTGATGTGCTAATATCCTTGTTAGGATACGTATGCATTTTATAATGTACTTCTTAATGACCTTTCAAAAGTAGTACTTTTAATGAAAATTTAAGTACAAAATCTCTTTCCTTTTATGTGCTCTAGAAAGAATTATGTGATATATCTAAGATGTATTGAGCCTCTTCTGCCAGGTCCAGCTTTTGTTTTGAATGGTTTTTATTATGACATGATTTATGAGGTTGGGGATGGAACTCGGTGATAGAGCCCTCATAAGGTATCTGAGAGGCCCTGGGTTCAATCCCCAGTGTATCTCCAATAGGACTTATATGACCTTAATTTTAATATTTACAGAATGAGGTAACCTGCACCACAATCTAATTGAGAGTATTTCTGTCATCTTAGAGTGGAACTTTGTGCCATATTGCCACTTAGTGTTTCTAATCCCTTGGTGCCAGGAATCTCCTTTTGGTCTCTTTGGACTTGCCACTTCTGGGCGCTTCATACATCTGGAGTCATAGACTGTGTAGCCTCTGCAATTGGCTTCTTTCATTTGGAACAGAATTCTCGGGGTTCCTCGGTGTAGTAGCACATATCATTATTTTCCTGTTCTTCCTCACTGGGAAAGAACGTTCTGTTGTGCCAAATGTTTATCCTTCACCAACTGATAGACATTGAGGCTGAGTCTGCTTTCACCAACTGATAAGCTGTTCCCACTTCTGGCTATTATGAATAATGATGCTATAAATGTATAATTGGAAATATTTGTGATGACATGTGCTTTGATTTGTCTTACGTAGATACCATAACATCTTTGGTAGACACTGGGACACCCTGGGTGTACTGAAGCCAAGTGCTATGGAGTGATGAACTTAGGGATGAAGCTGGATGTCTTAGCCCCTATCCCACAGGGCTTGACAAAACAAACTAACAAAAGATCAAACCAAACAAAGAACCAGGGAGCTAGAGATACAGTAAGCGTTAGCTAGCCTTGTAGTGTCAGTGCTGAGAGGGAGTTGACCAGGTCTCTGCTCTGGAGAATCCCAGAGGCATCAAGACAAAATGGCCCTTGATGACTTAAAAGTAAAGGACAGAATATGCTGCCTCCTCCCACCGAGGACTTCAAGGATAATTAGCTAGAACCTGGGGGAGTGGACTGTTATCAACCGCAAGTTAAGTCCAAGTCAACAAACACGGAGTTGCTAGGCTTCTGTGGAGGCCCTCTGTGAGGACTAAATTGAGCCTCACCCACCCAAGAGCTAGCAGCTGCTCCTGGTGGGTGTTACCAGGCAGGGTCTTATTGGGCCTGCCTGCCATCTCAGGCCTTCAAGCTGAAACTTGGGAAATTCTTTAGAGAAATGGGTGGAGATGTCAGAGGAAAGGGAAACCAAGATGGCCCACATTTCTGCAGCTCCCTCCTCAGTCCTCACCCTCCCTCAGCCTGCTCTACACAGTAGGTGGCATGGGGAGTGACCTTCCACAATCCTTTGATTAGAACTCTCTCACAGCTCCCCACTGCCCTCTGGCATTGCTAATCTGACTGTGTTTTTACCCTCCTAGGCAGTTCTTTCTACAGGGTACCCACATAGCTATACTAACCACTTTTCTCAGGTCCGGGCCCATGAGATGAAGGAAGGGACCTGTTGAAATGCACCTTCCCAGTTATACCCAATATTTTCTCAGGGTCATTAGAAGCAAGAGAAACCACATATACATTTTATTTTAAATTCCTCCCACTCTTGGAGGAAGTGGGCAACATAGGCCTCGTTAGTCTTGTGTTGTCTAGGGTCTTGTGTCTCATGGCCTCTGGAGAAACTGAGCCATATTTAAAAAACAAAAAGGAAATCCTTTCCATTTTAAAGAAATACTTTATGTCTTACTTCTATTTTGTGCATATGGATGTTTTCCTGCCTGCATGTGTGGGTACAATGTGTGTGCTGGGTTCCTCTGGAAGCCAGAAGAAGGCATCAGCTCCACTGGAATTGGAGTTGCAGATAGTTGTGAGCTGCCATGTGGGTGCTGGGAACCAAACTCAGGTCCTCTGCAAGAGCAGCGAGTGCTCTTAGCCGCTGATGCATCTCTCCAGCTCCACTTTCATTTCTTAAAAATACAGATTCTTTGAGTCATTTGAAATCTATCCTGTGGCCCTAAAGGGCACCATGGCTTCAGAGGATAGGCTTTGGTTCCATCAGAGGGGAAAGCCCTTACCCACCCCTCCAGCCTCTTCTCCAGGCACTCTGCTTTTCATGATTCCTCCAGCATCCTTCCCTGCTCTGAGCAGGGAGCGTGTGCCTTGCTCATCTGCCCCACTGGAAGACTTGTGAAGAGAACTGGAAGGCATGCTGGTGTGAAGTGATGGCTTGGGAAGCAACAGCTGCTGTTGCAAAAAGAGCCCCAGATGCGTGCCACCCAGAATAATGACAGAAAGTTCAGCCCAGGGCCTGACATCACTCCTCAGAGCTGGAGTCTTCTGCCCACCTAGTGAAAAGCTTCTTGAAATAACACTTGACTCTTTAAACAATAAACTCAACATACAGGGAAGTCCCAAAGCCCCAGTTAAGAATACTAAAATGAATACAAGGGTTTATGGGTTAAGAGGGTTGCGATTATCATATAATATATAATAAGATTGATTGAGCACTTACTGTATGTCAAGTGTATATCTAAATGATTGGCATGTATCAACTCACTCCTTAAAACAATCCCCTGTGGGATTTACTTAGATAATTTCAGTTTTATAGATGAGGTTTGCAGAGACATGGTTTTTCTCAGTCATTAGCTAGTAGAGGGCAGATCTTAAACCAGTCAACATAAGGATTTGGTTTGTCTGTTTACCAAACAAGGACTCATCGATCAAAAATTTAAACAAAATGACATGGTAACTCATATCTATAGTTTTAGTACTCTGGAAACTGAGGCAGGAGAATTGCTATGAGTTTGAGGCCAGCCTAGGTTACATTACACAGTGTGTTCTGAGTCAGCCTGGGCTAGGCAGAAGGACCCAGTCTCATACTCCCCACTCCCATGAAGACTTCACCAAGGTTTTTGCTTCTGCAGAAACAGTCTCCTCTTTACTGGCTAAGGTGTAAGCTCTGGAGCCTAGCATCTCAGGCTCTGCCTAGCATCGTGGCATCTGCCTCCACCGTGGTTCCCCTGCCCCGAAGGCCCTAAGGTTCTCCTTCCCCAAGGCCCCACTCTGCTGCCCTCACTAGATACCTTCTATTTCCCACCATGACGCTAAACCTTCTATGGCTTCTATGGCTTCTCACTTGGCCCTTTGCTGTGCCTGAAAAACTTCTACTTCAGGTGTTCTCGTGTCTCCCTATTGATGGCAGAAGTAGCCCATGTTCTCGTGGCGGATAGGTGGTCTGCTCATATCTGTTCCCATGGAGATGGATAATTTGCACCTACTTTTGTCACATGCTTAGCTTGCTCTTAAGTGGTCACTGTATACCTGCTTTGCTTACTGGACTGTGTGTGATCTTCTTGAAGAATTCAATGGTGTCTGGTCTCAGGTCTGTTGGAGGACAGAGCTACTCAACCTAACAACCAGAAACTGAAAAACAATCTGTGTCATCTCTAAATCTGGCAAGAAATAGCAAAGGGAAAATCCCATTTACAGAACAGAATATGAATATCTTCTCCCTCTGGCAGTAGCCCCAGTGTTTCCTCTTTTAACTGTCATGGAGAACGTGACAGTGGCTAAGTCTTGTGTCTCTTGTTTTATATACTCTCCATTTGGATCTTTTATGTCTTGGGCCAGCAACTCTGTCCGCCCTGTCTTAATCCCACTTGTATCACAGCTGGCTGCACAGCTGTGTTCACCTTGTGTGAGGATGACTCCTGATGTGGGAAACACGCAGTCTCTGCTGACAGATTACCCTTCCTCCTTTCTCTAAGGAAAAGCCCAGGTGTATAAAGAACTTTCCATGAACTGGCCTGAATATCCCTTCCCTTCTTCTGTCCTATTTCTCCATAAGTTGTAGGTATTGAGTGAAGTATCCCCACTATTCCAAGCCTGTGTTTCCCTGCTTCCCTCCTTACCCCTGGGCACACGGATCTCTGTATTTGTCAGTTATTCCTTGCCTAGACTGCCTGCCACCATCCCCATCCCATTTCCTAGTCTCTGCGATCACCCCTTGCCATTTCTCACACCTTGTAAGGCTGAATGACCTCCAAGAATGGACCTTCTTTTTGCCTCAAAATGACTACCTTATCATTTGGGAAAAAAACTTTCGTCCTTCCTTCCTTCCTCCCTCCCTCCCTCCCTCTCTCCCTTCCTTCCTTTCTTTCCCTCCTTCCTTTCTTCCTTTCTTCCCCTCCTTCCTTTCTTCCTTTCTTTCCCTCCTTCATTTCTTCCTTCCTTCTTCCTCTCTCTCTCTTTCTCTCTTCTTTTTTTTCCTGTACAGTGGCTCTGACTGTCCTAGAACTCAATATGTAGACATATCTGGCTTTGAACTCAGAGATCCACTTGCTTCTGCCTCTGAGTGCTGGGATTAAAGGTATGCACCACCATGTCCAGATTGTAAATTTCTTAAAACAACCTCAAACAGTAAACTTAATTTAACAGAAGAGCGAGGATAAATCACAGCCCCAGCAGGGGGAGGATGAATACCCACTATCCAAAATGCTCTGGGACCAGAAATGCTGCACATTTCAAAGTTATCTGGATGTGGGGGTATCTGTATAAACTTTATTGGTTGAGCATCTCTAATCTGAAAATTTGAAATCATTCAGAGTTCATGTTCCAAAATCTGAAAACATGCAGTAAATATCAGAGGACACCCCACAGGAGTCGTTTCGCTCTTACCGTGTAGGTAGGTCTCAGGGATCACACTCAGGTTGGTTGTCAGGCAGGCAGGCTTGTTGTGCCTTTGCTCCATGAACCATCTCACCAGCCCTGGAACTTTTTGAGCATTTTAGATTTTAAGATAAGGAATACTCAACCTGTACTACAGTTCAACAAATCTGAAATGCAGGATAGGGCATATCTGGTCTCTGAAAAGTTAGCACGTGGTAGCGCATCTTCTGCAAAACAGTGTTACTGCTGTCCCTTCTGACAGAACCACAGCAGCTTGTTATGCTGGGATGGAGTGGGGCTGGCTTCCACCTCTCAGCACCCTCCAGCTTGCTATGCCTCCAACACACCAGGCCAGGCCAGCCTCAGGGGTTTTGTCCTTTTGGATCGCTTTATCGAATGCTTCTTCAGCTAGGCTTGTCCTTTGACCTCCTTCTGGTCTTCTCTCAATTGTCACCTTCACAGGGAACCCTTTTCATCCTGTTTGATGCTGGAATACCCCTATTCCCACTTTCCATCCTTTTATTTTAACCGTTTTCTCTGAGGCTCTTTCGCATTGTCTGGTAGTCAGTTTATTACCTACGGGGATTATGCTTGTGGCTGTTGTCCAAGTGTCTGGACTAGGGCCTGGCATATAACAGGCAGTTTTGGATAAATAAGTAATGTCAGATGAACAGATGAGTTTCACCAGGTCAGTGTGAATGTTTTTCCCTTACTGCTTATATATCTAGTGCCTAACAGAGTCATGTCATGGGAAATCATGGATGCTGGGCAAATAACTTACTGACTGAAGCACCTGCGAACTAGGTAAGCCTGTTCAAGGGCACTAAGGCAGAACAAGGGTAAGAGCAGTAGGGCAATTCAGCTGACTCGCCCATTAGTCCCACTAGGGAGTGACTGACTTGTCAGCTCTCCTATTTTGGGGAGAGGAGACTTTTTGGAAATGCCTGTAGTTGTCCCAAAGTTCAGTTCACTGTCCTGTAGTATGGCTGTAACAAATGTTTATAATGTGTTTTATTTACCCCAGGGTTTCACTGCAAATAGCCCACAACAGCTTCAGTTCTTCGGGGCTAAATCTGACATGAAGGTGTCTGCCAGGCTCTCAGAGAAGTAGTGAACAACCTGCACAAAGCTCCCCCGTCATTCTCAGAGAGGTTTTCCAAGATGCAGGCTGAAGACTTAGCTTCCTCAGCAGGTTGCCCATGTCCCTTTCCCGGTCAGAGAACTATCCCTAAGGACCTTTCCTTCTCGAGATCTGGGAACACTGGGTGGAGGGATCCCCAGCCCCCAACGAGGACCTCGCCAGTGCAGGGCACGGTTAGGGACCCGCGCGCGGGGGCGGGGGGCGCGCGGTAGTTCCGCGCGGGGATGCGCGCGCGCGCCTGCCTCGTCTCCGCTCCGGTGCTACGTGCTTTCTTTGTCAATGAGGAGCTTCTCTGAGCTGCAGTAGCACTTACTGCTGGAGCCAGAGCCCAGCGATCCAGCGAACCAGTGGGGACAGAGACCCGGGCGTAGGGGCGGCGGCGGGTGGCAGGTAGCTCGAGTCAGGGCCTCGGGGTTTCCGCGTCTTGCAACCTCGCGCTCGGTGCAGCATTCGGCTCCGGGAAGGGACCCGGGCGCCGCCCGTCCCACCCTCGCCGCACCGTGGGAACCCCATGCGGCGGCGGTCCCGGCGCGCGTGAAGCCGCGGCTCCGTCGAGCCCGCTCCGGACCGAGGCAGGACGAGCGAGCGGCTCGCGCCTCCCGCTTTCCTCCGGCTCCCGGGCCATGGCCGGAGATGCCCGGTGAGGAGTGGTGCGCCGAGTGGAACGAAGCAGCGGCCTGGATGTGTGAACTGTCCCTATGGCTCCGCAGGAGACGAAGCCCCAGGGCCCGAACGAAGCTGGGCCAGCGGCGCGGGAGCCCAGGGACCGGCCCCGGGAGCGTGTGCTCTGCGGGGCGGGCGAGATCGCCACGCGCTCCCAGGGCGTGAGGAGCTCCAGGGCCCGCCGGTCCCAGGATGCGCCGCCTCTGCGGCCGCTGCTGCTGGGACTCTTGCTGCTGGCTGCCCTTCCCGGGCACTGCCGAGCCGACTCCGGTAAGCGCTTGGGAGCGGCTCCGCGCCCGCGGCGGGATCTAAAGCAGCTTAACCGGGTGGCGGTGGGTGGTGGGTGGTGGGCTCTTTGCTGCACCGCTGGGCTTTTCTCTGCCCTTAACAGTTGTAACAGCGGGAGAACAGTCAGAAATCTGTCTCTGGGAAGGCATCGTGGGCGGAGAAGAAAGAGGCACGTTTTAATCTTTTTTTTTTTTTCCTGGACAAGTTGCAAATGCTTCCTGATGGTCCCACAAACGCGCTTCGTTAAACTGGACTTGGCGTGAATAGGATAGCCTAAAAGGGACCTATTAAGTGGGGCACGTTAGGAATGGAGCCATTCACTGTGGTTTGGCCATCCTGTTGCTAGTATTTACTTTGTCTTTGCAAGGAATGACCTGAGAGTTTGAAGTAATTTCTGTGACGAAAGAGCATTTTCCCTTTGTTTATAACAGTTTTTTTTTTCCTTTTGGGAATAAGGTACTTAAAATAATTGATTGCCCCTTGCAAAAGATTCCGGCATTGATCAAGCATATAACCTATTATTTGCAAGAGGGTTAATTTAAAAACAGCCATGCTTGGTGCTCAGACTTCTAACGATCCTTCAGAAATAGATTTTTGTAATTCCGTGGACAATTTTGTGGATCTGTTGTAACTATTTGGGCGGAATTATTTTGCTGAAGTGCTTCGAAACTTACACAGTGCCCTCAGCTACGGTCTTTGGTGTGAGAATGATTGCCATGGCTCCTGTAAAGGACAAGCTGTTGTGTTTGTGGTGGAATTCTGGTGATAGACATTCATTTTATCAAACAAAAACCTCTCATTTCAGGTAAATGGTTTTTGTAGTGTTGCAGCTTTTAGTGAGGATCAAGAAGGATCCCCCCAACCCACACTCGCGCCCCGCCTCTGTGTGCCCTTTCCCCACATCAGATTAAAATCTCCAGTTTTGAAGGGGCTTACAACAGTTTTAAATAAGTGTTCTGGTTGGATATATATATATCCATTTTCCTTCGGTTCACTTAAAAGTCATTGACATGAGGGATCTGTGTGTTAAGTGACCGTGTGGTGTGGAATTTCTTGTGATTCTAATGGTTTCAAAGTTCAGTAGTTGACCTTCTGGGGACTCTGCTCCCCTGGCTTTAAATATGTGGCCCAGTGTTGAGAGAGAAGTCATGAGGAAGACGTGGAAGTTCCTTAGTGATCATTGACTCAGAATCACAGAGTTTTTGGTTAGATAGTTTTGTAAACCGTTAGAGAGCTTTCACTTTTGGATGTCGTTCATTTGTGTGCAGAGACTGAACACTGTTCGGCCATCTGTGATGGGGAAATTTGGCTTTCCTGTATTGCCCCATTAGCCCCATGTCAGCCAATTTTCTCTGACAGGGTTTTGAGTTTCTGATCTCCCTTCCAACCTTTGTTCTTGGCTCCCTACCAACCTCTGAGACTTTGCTTGGCTCATCTTTCAGCCACCCAGAACCTTATCTAGGGGACTTTTCATCTTCAACCCAGGTCTTAGTCTGGGACCACCCCCTTCTTTCTCTTGCAGTGAGGATACAATCCTAGTATAGACAATGGTTAGAATGGTGGAGACTGTCACTAAGTAGTTGTTCTCTGAGGCCCTTTCTCTTCACCCTTCTCATTGAACTCGGCTTCTCTGTGCTTCTGGGGTGTCTTTTCAGCTGTCACCCTTGATGCTCAGTTTTCTGTGAACAAGGCCACCTGTGGATCCGCTGTCTGCCTCTGAGCTCTGCAGTAGAGCTTCACCACTGGCTTCTCCATGGCAGAGTGAACCCCGAGCATCCAGTCGGACCTTATCCCCTCCGTTTACATGTTCTTAGATTTTAGCTTCTTCCCAGCCGAGGAGAGGCCTGGGCATCTCAAGGGGTTTGTGGGAGGGAGGCAGGAGGAGATGACTCTTGCTGGGGCCCTCTGACTTTCCACCAGCCACCTTCTCTGGAGCTTGCTCTGATGGGCAGCCGCAGTTCTGTTCTGTAGTGTGTGTCTGATGCCGAGTTACCTGGGAAGCCCAACCAGTGACCTGTCACGTTCTGCTTGAAGTCCTGACTGCCTATGAGCCTGTCATTTGCATCCTTGATGATTCTTGTTTTTTAACAAGGCTAAATCAGACATTTTGCCTTGGTTGGAAAATGGACAAAAATAGATTTGTTTCCAGAAAATGCTGCACCAATCCCTAGCTCCTTTGTTGCAGGCTGTTTGCAGGGTGTTCCAAGCTGATTTTCACCACCACACTCCATGCCCCTTTGCCTTAATCAGAGACCTCCTTCCCATATGTCATGTTTAGTCCTCTCTTGAAGAAACCCTCTCCTAACTCTGTCCCATGGAACCCTTGCTTGCAGGCAGTCACTTCTGTTCTAGGAAAGAAGTTTCTGAAGGCTGATGCCCTTCATTCTCTTCTGCCATCTGGGTTCCAAGCAACAATGGTAGCATGCAAATTTGACAACCCAACCTTCTTGTCTCCCGGTTTGGTTCACATCTGCAAATGTTTAATATGATTGTTGTGTGCAGATATAGTGCTCACCCCTTTGTAGGCCTCTGCTCAATGTGACCTTGGCCGCTGGGGCCCTTGTTTCTCTCCCCAGTGTGAAATGGGGGTAATAAAACTCTAATCTTATTGGGTGACTGACTGATTAAGTGACCTAGGACACAACGGTGCTTGACATACAGCTGCTCAAGGAGGAAGAAATTGCCTGCATGTTTGGTTTTGCCAGATAGTGTGCTGGGGTAAGGGATATGGATTGAATAAGGTGCAACTATTTTCCAGAAGTCTCTCCTAAAGAGGGACTTGAACTCTAATACTATGCGAGCAGAGTGAATAAAGCCAGACTGGAGTTAATTTTAGGGAGAGTTGGAGGTGGGGCTTTGGTGGGGGGGTAGGTTCTCAGGGTTGATGGTGGCATTCCAGCTCAAGGAAAATACAGGTCTGTACCCAGGGCACAGGATAGAGGAGGACCCAGAAAACTACCTTGCCCTGGGGCTTCCGTGTATCTTCCTCCTGGGGTGGCTTCTCCAGCCAATGTATTCATCCTCCATTCATCTTTGCTTCCCTATTGCTTTCTGCAACTTCCAATATGGAATAGGAGCCCAGTAAAATTTCAGCTTTCTTACCTTCAGTTTGGTTGATTCTGTTAGATGTTGGAATACTGTTTCAATTAAGTAACTCACAGTAATTTGTGAGTGGTTGATTTATTCGAAGAAGGGTTTGCTGATGACTGGGTTTTCTAGTTTAGTATATCACAAAAAGGAGATAACTGTACCCTGCATGTCTTTCTTGCCCTTCTCCAACCTCCTTTACACATCACCAGGTTGGAGCCCAGTCCCTAGATTCTGCATGTTCATTCATGCCTTCATGCTTTTGTTCTCCTACCCGTTCATTCATCCGCTCCTTCCGCCTGTGTTTTGAGTATCTCAGTATCCTGAGGTTATAGTGACGAGTCCAAATAAGGTCCCACTTCTGTGCCATTTGAAAGTGGTCCAGTGCTTTCTAAACTTTACTGCGGCTATGTCTCCCTTGAAGATTCTGCTAAAATTCAGGCTGTGATCTGGTTGGTCTGGGACAAGACCCGAGATTGGGATGACGATTGCATTCTCCCCATTTGAGTAGCAAGTGATAATAAATAAATATGGTAAAGTCCTTTGGAGGGAAGAAGTCTGGGTCAGTGTTGGCACCTTTGTATCTGTGCTTATTTCTATTGGGCGGCAAAGGAAGGGTCAGGGATGAGGCGATGAGAGAGCCCAGTGGCTTTGTGGGGAAATTTCATGCAAAGCTTGAGGTAGCTGAAGAATGGCAGGGAGGCCAGTGCAAAGCTGACCAACCAGAGGAAAATAGGAAGAAGCAATGCCGAAGAGGGAGCCATGTACACGCAGGTCACCCAGAACTTGCTGACTGTGACAAGGACATGCTCTTTTCTTCTGGGTGAGATGGTGATCCACCGGAACAACCCAGACTTCAGTCCTGAAAGAATCACTTTGGCTGTGGTGGGAGGGAAGACTGTGGGTTAGGAGGGAGGCAGAGAGGTCAGGCTGCAGGCTGTGACTGAAGTCCAGGATGATGATGAAGATGAAGATGATGGGAAAGGGCGGGGGAGGGATGTGAGAGTGTGAACGTGGTTTTGAGATGGAGCTGCTGGAATTGTGTGAAGTATAAGGGTAGCAGAGGAAGGGAAGAAACAGCAGGACCTTGCTAGCTGCTGAGGTATCTGTGTTAGCCGCAGTGATTGATGAAGACTCGGCGTGCAGATGTGGAGGTATTTGGGTCTTGAGAGTGGCAGGGGTGGAAGTTGCCAGAGGGTTCACAAACCTCCAGTGGATTCAAGAGAGAAAGAAGAGAGACATTGGGACCATTGAGAGGGCACCTCTTCCCACTCTTTTCCTCATTTGAGGCAGGGCCTCTCTGTAGCCTCAGACAAGTGAGCTCTGGAATTGCAGGTGTGAACCACCACAGCAGCTGCATGAAACTCCTGTTGGAGGGAGGCCGCTTGTTCATCCTGGCCACTCAGAACTGAAATAATCACACAGAAACTATATAATTTAAATCACTGCTTGGTCACTTAGCACTAGCTTCTTATTGGCTAACTCTTACATGTTAATTTAACCTATTTCTAGTAATCTGTGTATTGCCACGTGGCTGTGGCTTACTGGGTAAAGTTCTGTCTGGCTTCAGCAGGCTACATGGCTTCTCTCTGCCTCCACCCTTCTTTCTCCCAGCATTCAGTTTAGTTTTCCCCACCTAGCTCTGTTCCCCTATAGCTCTGCTATAGGCCCAAAGCAGTTCCTTTATTAACCAATGGCAATTACAGCACACAGAGGGGAATCCCACATCACTCTTTTCTGTAAGGTTGAACACCAGTGGACTTGGGTTCATGGAGGGTTAGATGGGAATATAGAGCCAGCTGTATAGGCGCATACCTGTAACCCCAGTACTGGAGAGCCTGACACAGGCAAGACTTTGATACACAGTGAGATTCTGTATAAACTAAGCAGACTTACCCCTGCATGCAAATGAAGACAAAAATAATCACATTTTCTCTTTATTTTTAGCATTAAAGATCTTGAAATACTAACTCTGATGGTTCCCCTCCACCCCAATATAAAACAAGCCCATTTGGAATTTTAACTGCGTGCCGGTTATTAGTGCTTTGAAGACATTGTAGGCTTGCTCAGGGTTTCTCATTCTTCCACCTGCCCCAATCAAGTGAAGAAGGTCTTGGGCACAGGAGAACTGTGCTTCAGTACCGATGAGGAACAGTGGTTAGCTCTCCAGTCCTGCCCCACATCTCTCCCAAAAGTCGCCGTAGAAACCCGGACTCTGAAGCGCAGATGACAACTGGAGAGGCTCGTAGCAGCTGACCTAGCCCAAGTCTTACGTTACTGGACTATGACTTGGGAACGTGCCAAATGCTCATACACACCCCCTTTCATTTTCATTAACCTTTAAGCCGGCATTGTGCTCCCCACCTTTTTAAACAAACAACGCTACTCTTCTCTAAACAAAAATGAATGGTTGGAATGACCCTAAAACATTTTTGCGGCTTGACAGCATATGAGAGACAATTTCTAAACACACAGAGGGATGCATTATTCCCGGGTATGGGATGACTGCCATGGATGCTGACTCCTTGGGGATTTCAGGACCAAAGGAGCAGTCAGCACCTGGGTGTTGGGAGTTAGCATTGCTGCAGCTGGGGGACGGTGGTGTTGGGTTGCATTGTTGGGGAGTATTTATCAAGCACTTGGGGGCATACTGGGCTCTCAGAGGAGATCAAAGCAGCCTAGTCCTTGCCCTTTAAGCAGCTGGTGGATGGAGTGGCAAGTCAGTGAAATTCCCTCATGAATCTGGTCAGGTAGCCAGATGGAAAGTCTCCCTCCGGTCCAGGGAGGCCGCTGCTTAGAGTCAGTCCACGAGGCAAAGGCCATCGTTCTGATTTCTCAGTATCCTTGTTTTCAAAGGTCACCAACGAATTCAGACTTTTGAAGTGCTGTGCTGCACAGAGGGTGCACACTGAGCAGCCGCAGGTTTTGTTTCTCAGACAGGGTAACTTAGGTTGGCCTCAAACTCGCTGTGTAGCCCAAGATGACTTTGAACTCTCAGTACTCTGACTTCTACTTCCTGAGGGCTGCAATGCCTTGCCTTGTTCATGTGGTGCTGGGATCAAACCCGGGGCTTTGTGCATGCTGGGTAAGCACCCTGCTAACCCAGCTACATCTCCAGCCCTTTCTCCTACTCCAAATCAAGTGTATAAAGATCTAATTTATGGGGCAGTGATGGTGCGCGCCTTTAATCCCAGCACTTAGGAGGCAGAGGCAGGTGGATCTCTGTGAGTTCAAGGCCAGTCTGGTCTACAGAGTGAGTTCTAGGACAGCAAAGGCTAAACAGAGGAATTCCTGTCTCAAAACACACACACACGCACATACACACACACACAAATATATATGTGTGTGTATGTATATAATATGTGTGTGTATCTGTATTTGTATATGTATATGCCTGGTCACATGATTCCTTTTAGGCGAACTGCATGAGAAGCTTTGACAGAAGTATACATTGGGTCCCTCACCACAATCCAGATACAAAACATTTCTACTATCCTCCAAAAGTATCCTCCTGTCCCCCTCAAAGGTAGACCACCAGTCTGTCCTTCGTCCCCACACTGTGGTTTTTCTAGACAGCCACATGAACGGAATCAGTAAGACGTGTGCCCTGCAGTGTCTAGCTTCCTTCACATTCTTGAGCATCGTGCGCATCATTGCCTGCATCCTCACTGTGTCTTTATCTTTTTTA
Source organism: Dicrostonyx torquatus (assembly GCA_028555095.1). Lineage (NCBI taxonomy): Eukaryota > Metazoa > Chordata > Mammalia > Rodentia > Cricetidae > Dicrostonyx > Dicrostonyx torquatus. The sequence continues at coordinate 3,999,246 of JAQHUG010000068.1, read as the reverse complement.
AATGGTGGAATAGTATTCTAGCACACCACAGTTTGCTTATCCAGGTTGATGGGCATTAAAGTTGTTTTCAGTTTTGACCAAGGAGGCTTTGTTTGGACAATTTTCTTCCCCTTGAGTAAATAAGGGAAGAATCCAAAGTCCATTGTTAGGCCTGTGCTTAACCTTGTAAAAGCTGTTGAAACCTTTTCCAAAGTGTCTATGTATTTATCCCAGCAGCAACATATGAGAGTCTTAGATGCGCCTCTTCCTTCCCACTGGTACTTGGGATTGTCTGGGTTTCTTTCCCCTTTTAATTTAAATTTCAACCGCTCCAATAGTTGTCGGCCTCATCTCATTGTGTGCTGAGTTTGCACATCTCTAATCACTAATGGTGTTATCATTGCATCCTTTTCATGTTCCCTTTCCTGTGTGTATCTCAAGTTGGAAGGGTCTGTTAAAAATCCTTCGTCAATTAGAACAATTGGATTTATTTTCTTATTATTTGAATTTTCTTAGCCAGGCCTTTATCAGATATGTGCCTTGCAAATATATTTTTCCTAGCTTGTGGATTTTTATTTTTAGCTTATTAATAGTATTTTTCAAAGAATGAATGCTTTAAATTTGACTAGCTTTATCAATTTTTTTTTAGATTTTTTTCTTTGTTGATATTTATTGAGCTCTACATTTTTTTCTGCTCCCCTCCCTTCCTCTCCCTTCCCCTTCAACCCTCCCCCAATGTCCCTATGCTCCCAATTTACTCAGGAGATTTATCAATTTTTTAAATTTAGGGGCTGTGACTGTTTTTATTATTATTATTATTATTATTATTAATTATTGTGTATGTGTGGTAGGATAGAAGTCTTTGCCATCCCAAGGTGTCACTTCTGGAAGTTTCATGTTTTTATCCTTACCTTTAGAGCTGTGATCCATTTTTGTTAATTTTATGTACCATACAAGATAACAGTCAAGGTTAAATTTTACATATAGATGTTGAATTGCTTCAGAGGCGTGTTTTGAGAAGATCACAATTGCTCCATTGGCTTGTCACTGCCTGTGTGGGGTCACATCTGGTCTCTATAGTTTGCTCTATCCATCTTCATTTCTCTCCTGATGCCAACATAAACCTATCTTGATTCTCTAGCACATGCCTTCTTAATTTTAAGGCCATGAACAGTTCGCTGTTGCAGGCAGGGTTCTATGCTGAGCACTGTAGAGAGTTTCTTCTTGTTTTTGTCTAGTTCCTTCTTCCTTCCTCATCTGTGACAACGATGATACCTTCAGATATTTTTACCTGTCCACTGGGGAGTAAAACCACCCTCAGTTGAATTCCACTGTCCTAGCTTCATGATAATCTTGGAATCCGACAGTGAGAACACTTTTTATTTGTTTTTTGAGACAGGGACTCACTCTCTAGCCTAGGCTGGCCTGGAACTTACTACACAGACCAGGCTGGCCCCAAACAGTGATTCCTTTGCTGTAGCCTTCATAGTGCTGGGATTCCTGGCATGAGCCACGATACCTGGTACACGTGTCTCCATCTATTTAAGTTTTTCTTCCATATGTGTTTTAGTGTGTGTGTGTGAATATTTTCCATGGCTTTGGTAAATAGTACTTAAATGATGTATTAGCATATAGAAATATAATTCAAGAATATTAACTTTCTGGATCTGGAGAGCTTGCTCAGTGGTCAAAAACACTGACTACTTTTGCAGAGGGCCCAGGTTAATTCACAGCACTCACATCCGGGCTCAGAACCATCTGTAACTCAAGTTCCAGGGTATCTGTCGTCCTTTTCTGGCCTCTGTGGGCACTGCACACACATGGTGTGCAGGCTTATGTACATGCAAAGTACCCCCAAACACAAGCAAACAAACAAATTAACTTCATTATATAATCCTTCTAAGTTCACTTTAATTTTAGTAGCATTTTATAGAACTTTGAGGGTTTTACTACATGGAAAAATCATTCTATCTATTAAAGGCAATTTTATTCCTTTTAAATCTGCTCGTTTTGAATTTCTGTCTTCAATTCACTGACTAGAATGGCCAGCACATTGTTCAGTAGCAACTGGGAGTGTGATCTCCTTGAGTTGATCCCATCTGGAGGATGTCCAGTCTTCCACTGTGCTGTGTGGTGCAGTGTGTAGCTTCAGTCTTGTCTTACAGATGCCCTTTGTCTGGGTGGAGAAACTCCCTTCTCAGCCTGGCTTGCTGTGCATTTTTATCATGATGGGTGTGGAATTTTGTTCCATGCTTTGTCCATTTATATTAACCTGATCATGAGAGTTTTATTTGTTGGTCTGTAAAAAGGCATCATAACTGATTTTAGAGTGTCAAGCTATGCTTTGCTGCTGGGATAGACTCCAGTGTAGTCACGTTGGGAGTTCCTTCTGGGTCTGGCTTTCCAGTAGTTTTATTTTATGTGTGCTGGAGTGTATGCATGTGAAGTGCCCTGGGAGCTCGAAGGTGAACTGGAGTTAGAAAACAGGTGTGAGCCGCCACGTGGATGCTGGGGCTGAATCTGGGTCTTCTAAGAGAGCAAGTACTTAAGCACTGAGCCATTGCTCCACCCCTTCTGGTAGCAATAAAAGGGAACTTTAAAGTGCTAGGCATAAACAGAGATTGATCATTCGTTTCCCGACTGCTCTGACCCGAATAACCACACAGAGACTATGTTAATTTCAACACTGTTTGGCCTATTAGCTCAGGCTTCTGTTAACTAACTCTTACATCTTAAATTAACCCATTTCTGTTAATCTATGTATCACCATAAGGCTGTGGCCTGCTAGTAAGGTTCTACCATCTTCCTCCTTTAGCAGCTACATGGCTGATTCCCCTTCTTATTCCCTGCATTAAGTTTAGGTTCCCCCCTCCCCCTGCCTTGCTTTATTCTGACTCGCTATAGGCCAAAGCAACTTCTTTATTAACCAATGGTCACAAAACATATTCATAGCATACAGAGGGGAATCCCACATCATCTAGGCTCATGATACCTGTTACTCTAGTGTGGTGGCTTGAAAGAAGGGCCCCCAAAAGGAGTGGCACTATTAGGAGATGTGACTTTGTTGGAGTAGTTGTGGCCATGTAGGAGGAAGTGTGTCACTGTGGGGGCGGGCTTTGAGGTCTCCTTTGCTCAAGTTATACCCCGGGTGGACAGATTCCTCTATTGCCTCTAGATCAAGATGTAGAATTCTTCGTTCCTTTTCCAGCATCATGTCTGCCTGCCTGCATCCATATCCCACCATAATAATAATAGACTAAATCTCTGAAACTGTAAGCCATCCCAATTAAATGATTTCCTTTGTAAGAGTTCCTGTGGTCACAGTGTCGCTTCACAGCAATAGAAATCCTAGCTAAGACATCTATTTTTTTTTCTTTTTGAGACAGAGTCAAATTCTGTAGTTCAGGCTGTCTGTCCTCAAAATCATCATCTAGCCTAGGCTAGCCCTGAATTACAACCATCTTTTTCAAGGCTCCTGAGTACTGGGATGGCATGCATAAGCTGCCACAGCTAGCTGGTTTTTACTCAAGGGAGACTTTGGCATGGTTTTAATATAAAGGTAATATGGGTCTCTAAAATTGGGAATATTTCCCTCCTGTATTATGGGAAGGTTTGTATAGTACTGTTTTTATTTCTCCCTTAAGATCTGTAGTCTTAGTCAGGCATGATGACATATACCTTTAATACTAGTTCTTGGGAGGTAGAGGCAGGCCCATCTCTGTTAGAGAGCAGTCTGGTCTACCTAGTGAGTTCTAAGCCAGCCAGAACTACAAAGTGAGACCTTAATTTTTTTTGAATATTAAAAATGATTTTATTGTGATATAATTCAAAAGGCATGCAATTCTCTCATTTAAAATGTGTGCTTAACAGTTCTTATGTCCTCACAGAGCTGTGCAGTTTTTCTCACAGTCAATTCAGGAAATTTTCCACCTCTCACATTCTTGTCACCAAAAAAAAGCAATGTATTAGACAATATCTCTAAAATATCAATTTTTCTTTTGCTTTGAGTATTTTTTTAATTTTTTTATTGTTAAAAGAAAAATTTACATTTACTCTCCTGTTCCCGGCCCTCCCGCTCCCCCACTACCCCACCGCCCTCCCCCTGCTTCCTTA
>JAQHUG010000068.1:3982864-3993739 GCA_028555095.1 Dicrostonyx torquatus | reverse complement strand
TTTAGAATTTTTATGTCCAGTTTCTTGAGTTCTTTGTATATCTTGGAGATCAGGCCTTTGTCTGACTCGTTCTGGAAGAGGGACTCTTAGCTGACAAAATGACTGCAGAGGTATTGCCTTGATTAATGATTGATGTGGGAGTGCTCAAATCACTGTGGGCAGTGCCACCCCAGGCAGGTGATCCAGGGGTGTGTGAGAAAACAGACTGAGGAAGCAGCCCCACTCCATGGCCTCTGTATCAGCTCCTCTCTCCAGGTTCCCCCTTGAGTACCTGCCTTGACTTCCCTAATGATGGCTTATATGTTGTAAAATGAAATAAAGCATCTCTTGGTTGTGTTTTTAATCACAGCACAGTGAATCTTTTGGATTCACTGTTAGTCATTATTCAACACAGTTGGGCTTTAAAGCAAGTGTGTGGAATCCTTTCTGACTTTTCTACAGACATTTCTATCTGTAGGCACAGCTCTACTTAAGTCTCTTCTGGGTATAAAAGGTATAGTGTTGATCACTTTGTTCTTTTCGTGTAGCAATCTCTTTAGTGTTCTCATGGAAGCAAGAAAAGGCTTTTTACCAGGAAAGCATAGTTTTAAGACCCCAGCCCAACTTCAAACCTGGTAAAATGCCTTCCTGAATTATTCCTCCCATCTTCCCCACTCCTTCCATATCTGATACTCCCACAGGTCTGTAGGGGAAACCATTGATCCTCACATACCACACAGAGAAGCATCATGGATTTTTTCCTTGTTATTTGTTTTTGTTTTTGTTTATTTGTGCTTTTCAAGACAGGGTTCTTCTGTGTAGCCCTGGCTGTCCTGGAACTCACTCTGTAGTTCAGGCTGGCCTCGAACTCAAGAGATCTGCTTGCCTGATCTCCCGAGTGCTTGGATTAAAGACAAGCACTACCACCACTCTGCCAGCTTCTGTCCTGTTTAAACCAACTCATGCAGATGTAAATGAAGCCAAGTAGCTGTTGCTGCACAGGCCAAGGTCACTGCAGCACCTGCCTTCAGTCCACCCAGGCAAGGCTTTGACTAATGTGTCCTGTTCTTAAGGGGAATTTGATTTATATATGTTCAATCTGTTCTTAGGTGGAAAAACGAACAAACATTCAGCTTCTGATGTTAGAAACACAAAATGGCTTTGGTGTTTAAGAGGACCAGGAAATAGGAAGTCTGAGGGTATATCTAACTTTGCTCCTGTGAATCAGGGAATAAATGCTTAGAGAGAAGTGAGTGCCCCAAGGGCGCCCCTCCTCCACCCTCACAGTGAAAGTGGCAGCCCTGTCACTTGTCTTTTTATTTACCAAATGTCAACAGCAAACTCAGCAAGGCTGAGAAGGAAATGTGTTGCAGTGAGCAGTGCAGCCTGTAAGCCCTTGTCAAAAAGGGCTGAGCAGAAATATCTTGAAACCTACACACTTCATTATCAAATAAAGAGTCTTTGTTTTGAGAAGAATAAGAGGATCTGGATTAAGAGAGCTATTCTGAGTATAATTAAATGGATGAAAGTATATTAAAAATCAGGACCATGAAACCTGTCTTGGGCAGCATCCTGACATTGACTTATTGGTGAATTTCACAAACACCAAACCTTAAATGGGATGGGGAATAGTTCTTGCCTCTGGTCCAGAAATACCAATATCCCAGTCCTTCCTTTCTTTCTTTTTAACTTTAAAGTGTGTGTGTGTGCATGCGCATGCCTGCACACATACATGTGTATACAGATACCTGTGGAGGCCAGAAGAGGGCCTGGAGCTGGGTCTTGTGAGTCTCCTGACACAACTGCTCTGAACCACCGAGCAGTTTTTCTTTTTGTGTGGATAATGACACTTGTTTCCTACAGGATAACATCCCATACAGTTTGGCAGACACCTCCCAGTTTTTCAAGTTTTCCATCTCTTTTCTATTTGAATCTCATATTGTACTAAGAGCATTCAGGAGCTAATTTGATAAAGGCTGCAGGATGGTCTGGCATCACCCCCATCCTATCCCACACCTGACTCAGGAACAGATCCTTTACCTAGCTCCACAAAGCAGCTCACATGTGGGCCTTCAGGCCCCAGGGCAACTTCCTGGATAGACTCAGAACAGAAGTGAGTTATGAGTCGATGAGGTGAACTCTAAATAGCTGGCAGAAGGTGTAGGTGGCATCGCGAGGGTTTCACAGCTATAAAGTAAGTTCTTTTATTAATCCCCTGGCTTCAGATGAAGAAATCAAGGCACAGAATGACTTAGTGACTCTCCCAGTTTCACACAGCCAAGCGTCAGAGGCCAGATTTGGACCCAAGTAGTTTATTCCATTTTCTCAACTCCTGGGAAGTTAAGAGGCTGAGAGTATTGGTTCTCTATCTTACGGACTTAGTCCATCTTCCCATGGCTGGCTCCCCCTGCCTCTGCAACTGACTTTGAATCTTCACATAGCATCTTGATTCCACTGCAGGGAACCGGTGTGTAGGACTTTCCAGCTGGTAGGGGTGCTCTCCAAAGCAAGAGGTGAAAAGATTGTTCTTTTGAGTTCCTACCTAGCCTCTGTGCTGGCCCACATTCCTGAGAGGGAGGCTCTGGGGCTGCAGCCTGGCCCATGGACTTAGAGATGTATCCTTCATTTGATAGGCATAGGCACAGGCTACAAAAATGACTTTTTAGCCTGACCCCTCCTTCAGCCAGGACTCAGTGGAAAATAAGGTTTGCCCCCAAACTTGTCTCTTCCCAAATGGTAATAACAAGCAGGTCCAGTTGGGAGAGAGAGGCAGGCAGAGCTCTAAGCATGAGTCTGTTATGGTCTGTGTATCAAATTCCATGCCAGTCAGGGTTTCATAGTGAGACTGTGTCTTAAACAACAACAATAACAACAGCAACAGCAATGCAAAACAAAGACCAAGACCATGCATTGCCAAGCTGGTTTATAAAAGACAATAGCTGGGGTTACAGCATTGACCAATTTTTTTTTGGTATAAATCCTCTTGCTGTAGCTGATTACAGGCCACTGATGCCACAGTGAGTTGGGAAGTAAAAGACCCATTGGCTCTGCAATGATGTAATAATTGTTCCCAGCCCAGTAACATTTCTATCACAAATGGGCGACATGTGCACAGCTCGTACAGGTGGTGTGTGAGGTCTCCACGGAGTGCAAAGCCTAGGCTTAATAGGCCAGTCATGCAGGTAGGCTTACAATTATGTCAGAGGGAATGAGAGTTCCAGGTAGAGAGAGGGCAGGCAGTCTAAAACAACTTGAAGTCTATCATCGCAAGTGTGCGATCTCATAGGCACACGGAGACACTTTTGACAAAATTGCATCTCCACTGATTGTGGGCTCTCACTTGGGACATATAATTAACCCTTTCGTGGATTTTCATGTGCTGAAACCCCATTTTCTCAAATGAGCGTTGTGTCTTGTGGTATGGGAAGCTATAATTTCTCTTTGAGTCTGGATGTCACCACCTTCTCCTCTTGGGGAGTTGCTCCTTTTTTTTTTTTTTTTTTTTGGTTTTTCAAGACAGGGTTTCTCTGTGGCTTTGGAGCCTGTCCTGGAACTAGCTCTTGTAGACCAGGCTGGTCTCGAACTCACAAAGATCCACCTGCCTCTGCCTCCCGAGTGCTGGGATTAAAGGCGTGCGCCACCACCACCCGGCCTCCTTTTTTTTTTTTTCTCCAGATCAGAGATATGAAATGCATGTGGTGGCCCATTAGATATCTTCCAGCTGAGCATATACAATCAGCCCAATTGCAGGCTTTTATTTATGATCCCCAGGCCATCTCTCAGTTCATATAATTATGTTCAAAGCCCAGACAGCCTTTCTGGACACATGTCTTTTGCCTTTGAAGATCTTGGGGCTCTTTTCTCTTGCTCTGGGAGTTTGACAGGGAGCCCTGGCTTTCACGTGCTGCATACAATTCTCCCCACATTCCCCATCCATCGTCCTGATATCACCATGTTGCTCATCCTGGCTAGCTCCTGAGAGCCCTGGCCACGGGGAGAGGTGGTAAGGAGGTTAGCAGCACGCATGAGCCATTTCCTTCACACGTGCAGCCTAAGTGTCCTACTGCTGAAAGGTCATTATCTTTGCCTATAAAAATAGCATAATTAATTTATTCTTTTAATTTCCCTTGAGATACATCAAGAAGAAAAAAACCCACAAGATTCTTCTTTTTGTGATTTATTGAAGATTTGTCCTAGTTTGTGGACTTGTGGACTTTGGAACAGGAGGACAGCTACTACTGTTTGACACTGGGTGGAGTTTTATCTCAATTAATCTGCAAAACATAAATACTATTAGGTGGCTTTTCTTCATTGTGTTTGGAGAAAGCTGGTGTCAAGAAGACGCTAAAGAACTCAGCTGTCTACGGGTTGCCAGGACTGAAATTTGAAAGTAGATCTGACTGGGGTGTAAATACAGTTTAACCTACACCACATAGTCTTGTCCAACATTGTATTGAACTTATAAACATGAAAAAGAGTTGAAAGAGTTATCTAGTGAACACCCATATTGCTGCTATGTAGATGGTATGCTCGACATTTAAAACATTAACCCTTTATATCACCCATCAATTCTTTTTCTTTTTCTGGAGTTCTAGGGATCAAATACAGGGCTGTGTGCACACTAGGTAAGAACTCTGCCACCCCAACCCCATCCTCTCTGTGTCCATGCCTCTCTCTATCTGTCTCTCTGTTTCTTTGTCTGTCTTAATCAGCACATGGCCTCAAGTGGCCCAGGTGGGCACCGTGAACTTCTGATGTTCCCCGTTCTGGTGCTGGGTGACAGGTGCACATAGCTATGTCTGCTCTGTGTGGTGCTGGAGATCTAACCCAGCGCTTTGTGCATGCCTCTCACGTACTCTACCAGCCTAGCCACACACTCACCAGCTCATGTCGTTTTTACACATTCATAGTCAAATTCGGACATCAGCACATTTCACTCCTAAACATTCCATCATACATACCTCTGACTGGGGGTTCCTGTCTTTATGTGCACGCTTTCTATCTCTCTCTGTCTCTCTCTCTGTCTCTCTCTCTGTCTCTCTCTCTCTCTCTGTCTCTCTCTCTCTCTCTCTCTCTCTCTCTGTGTGTGTGTGTGATTATTTTAAGAGAGATCACCTATGTATACAAGACTAGCTCCAACTCCCGATCCTCCTGCTTCAGCCTCCTGAGTCCTGACACTATAGATGTGTGCCATCACCCAGAGATCCCATGCAATCTTAGATAATGAAGCTTGTTGTTTCCATGGTGATTTTCCTTATATGTGCTAACTGAGGAATTATTTATGGATCCCCTGGCATGGGAAGGCACTGTCCTTCTTGTCCCAGCACTCACCTTGGATGACATTTACTCTTGATACCAGTCATTACTCGGCCATGATTGCCAGTGGAGGTGGGCATTCTGAAGAAGGCCAGAGTGCTGAGGAAGGCTGTGGGAGGGGACTGCCCTACTGAGTGAGGAGAATGGTTAGTTAGCGAAGGCTATCCTAAGAAAGGAACCTTCAGGGAAGTCTATCCTGAGGAGGGGACCTTCAGGGAAGGCTATCCTGAGGAGGGGACCTTCAGGGAAGGCTATCCTGAGGAAGGGACCTTCAGGGAAGGCTATCCTGAGGAGGGGACNGGGACCTTCAGGGAAGGCTATCCTGAGGAAGGGACCTTCAGGGAAGGCTATCCTGAGGAGGTGACCTTCAGGGAAGGCTATCACGAGGAAGGAACATTCAGGAAAGGCTATCCTGAGGAGGGGACATTCAGGGAAGGCTATCCTGAGGAAGGGACCTTCAGGAAAGGCTATCCCGAGGAGGGGACATTCAGGGAAGGTTATCCCGAGGAAGGGACATTCAGGGAAGGCTATCCTGAGGAGGGGACATTCGAACCAACATAGGAAGGGTGACCAACAGATAAGCAAGCCAGGTATCTGAGCAGAGGGAGAAATAGGCACTGCTCTCAGTAGTGAAAAGGAGCACATTTCATTCCTAAACCAGAGGGAAACTCATGACTTCAAACATGCCTCGTCCTTCAGCAAGTGGGTTTATAAAGCATGAATGTACTCAAATCTTTAGTGCCTCTTCTGCCTGAATACTTAAATGAGTTCCATTGCTGAGTAGTCCGGATCCTGTATGAACGAACCACCCCCAATTCACACTGCTCTCTATAGCTAGCCTTCTAGCTGCTGCAGAGCCCTTGTATACCCCCAACATATATCCTGTCTGTTCACAAGCCCTTCCCAGCCCTGTCTGCACTTCAAGACTCAAGTAAAACCTCTTCCAGTAGCCTTTCTTGGCACCCACTTTGACCCACAAGGATGCCATGTGGTTTTCTAACCCTCTGTACCACCCTCTGTGGCCACTGTCTCGTCTCCTCAGCTAGACGGAATTCCCCTAAACAGGAGTTCTCAAAGGGCAATCGTCCCAGAGCTGTGACCCACGAGGGCATGCCCATCAGTGGATGTGAATTAGCCGTGTGAGTGGGATGCTTTGCTCAGAGAAAGGAGGAAGAATACAGTGTGAAACCCAGCCAGCACTAAGGAAAACCAAGACACGTGACCTGCGCATCCTCGACCATTCCGGATGGGTGGTCGCGGGTGGGCAAACGGTGGAGTCAGCTTAAATTCAGGGCGTGCAGATGAGCAGACAACTCCAAACCCGTGAGAGCCGCAGTCAAGTCTGAGGCATGCTTGACTCATCTTAGCGCAAGGTCTTGCACATTCACAGCATACACAGGATAATGGGAATGCACGTGAAGCAAGAAAGTGGATTTCTCACTATATAAAAACCTGTTATATCTTTCCTATGCTTATTCTGAATATATATATATGGATAGCATAGTTCTGATGGGATGGAGTGTAGGGGGCAATTGAATACTTGTCCCATAAAATTATCTGTGGCAAGTGTGTGTGTGTGTGTGTGTGTGTGTGTGTGTATGAGAGAGAGAGAGAGAGAGAGAGAGAGAGAGAGAGACTAGGGATTGACCCAGTGCCTGTGCATACTAGACAAGCATTGCTCCACAAATGAAAAATCATTCAAAAAAAAAAAGTCAAAGGTTTTTCCCACAATAAAACATCAGGAATTCCAGATTATCTTGAAGTTACTCCAAAATTGACCGCAAGAGTTCGGCATTGCTGCACTGTGACTTTTGGCTGGCGCTGAGCAGTGGTACCCGCTAGGCGTCTGTCACAGCCACATTCCCTCCCTGGCTAGCTGGAGCTAGCCATAGCATGGTAACAAACCAACTCCCCAGATCCCCAGCCGAGAGTTCAGTGTTTCAAGCTCCTGTCTGGGAGCTGCCTTCCGAGCAACGACTCAGGAACCCAAGGTCCTTCTTTCACAGAGTGTGTGATCCCAAGGCTGCTGGGCTTGTCTGCATCTAGCAAATGGATGGGAGAGGAAACCAGGAACTGATGAGAAAGGGAGAGCATACCATCTACTCCTGATCCACACACATCAGTGCTCTGCCCCTTAGCCACACCGGCCTGCAAAGCTGGAGAATGTCATTTGAGAGCTCCCCCTGGAGGACCGGGGGCAGTTTGACGGTCTGCCAGTTGGCAGAGCTAAAAGACACAACTCATTTATTTCTTCTGCTTGGCCCCTTTAGGCATATAGCCCTGGTTTAACTGCGACAAGCCTTGGAGTCGCAGAAGCTGAGGTTCCAATCACTCCCACGTCAGCTCCTGCAGGGCAGGGACTTAATCAGCTCTGTTTACTGCTCAACACTTAGTGTCTACAGCAGTGTCTGTCACACAGTAGGTGTTTAATAAGTCTGTGCTGATAGTGTAAATGACCTTCTCTCAGACAATAGTAACAGCTCCTATTTGCCTGGGGCCTCAGCTCTGGGAGGTTGGGGGGCCTGTCTCCTGACACAGGTGCTAAGATTTGGGCAGTGGTGGAGCTGTAAGAGCAGAAGGGTCAATGTGGGAATCTTGTCTCCGCTCTCACATTCGGGATTCTCCCTGGCCTTCCAGGGACAAACTGAGAGAAGATGTAACACGTTTTCTTCTTGACTGGGTGTTTACTACTCAGTTTTTTGTAGTTTCAGTAGACAAATGATCGCTATTTCAAGGTAAAATTTTTCTCCCTGTATGTAGCCATTTTGATCACACTGAACCCAGTTGTACACCAACTATTGTGGTGGGCTGTGTTCACATGGTCAGGAAAGTCACCGCGACTCCACAACCTCGAGGTCTTTCAGCAGTGAACCACACAGGTAGAGGGTCTGAAGTCTAGAATTCAAGATCCTAGAATTGTTGCTTGCAGTGTTCCTCGACACCAGGTTTTGTTGCTATTGTGATTTTCAATTATCTTATCTCACTTATTTGTGTACCAGGCTTTTTCTTTTAGGTCACCGACCAGCTCTGAAATCATGACACAGAGACTTATTTTTAGTTTTGAATGCTTGGCCTAGCTTATACTTGTTTCTGGCTAGCTCTTTTTCTTTATCTTAAATTAACCTGTTTCCCTTTATCTACCCTTTGCCTTGGGGCTTTTTTTTTTTTTAAAAAAAAAAAAAACTTTCTCTTACTTTCTTGCTGTCTCTTTATTTGGCTGCTGGATAGCTGCCTGGTTTGACCCCAAGCGTGTCCCTCATTCTCTCCTCCTCCTTTCATTCTTTATCCTCTCTCTCAAGCCTGGATTTCTCCTCCTATTTATTCTCTCTGCTTGCCTTTCCCTCTTCTACCTTCCTATTGGCTGTTCAGCAATCAGGTGGCTTAGGCAGGCAAGGTGAGACAAATGCAGCACATCTTTGCATCATTGAACACATGCAGCATAAACTAAAGTAACACACAGTTACACAGTTAAAGTAATATTCTTCAGCATAAACAAATGTAACACTCTGCTTAGTTAATATAATATTCTACAACACATTTGAGACAAAGCAGAAGGAAATGACTGTATTGTTCTCCTTCCTCAAAAGAATACAAGTGTCCCTTCCTGCGAATCTTGTTATCCCTGCTCCTGCACCTTTGCCTGTTATTGCATGGGTCAAACACTCATGTCTGGGGCAGCAAGTGTGAATCCCTTTGCAAGAAGTGCATCTTTCTTAAAACTTCACGTGTCTTTTACATCATGCATCTTGATTCCATTCATTTTCTCGTCCCTTCACATTCGTCCTCTGCCCTTGCAAGTCCCCCGGTAAAATAAATTTAAGAGCAAGAAAGAAGAAGAAGAAAACAGAAAGACCTCATCATGCAAGCTGTAGTGTGACACAGAGAGTCTCGCAGTAAACTCTTTTGCCCATATGTATTTGCTTGCAAAAGTGTTCATTGCAAAGAGCCATTGGTCTGGTTCAAGACCTCTGGTTTCTGCCACACTATCAATACTGGATCCTCACTGGGACTCCTCTCGGATATCCTGTTGTTGCCCTGTGTCATGGAGATCTTGCTGCTTTTAGTCTGTAGGTCCAGCACCTTCACATGCTTCTGCAGATCATAGATGGGGTGGATGTTGGGGTAGGCCAACTCATGATCCTGGTCCTGGGCCTGGGGATTTGCAGGGTTGTCCAGCCCACCAGCTCTAGTTCACCCCTTGCAGCAATGAGCAAGGGGCTGGACCAGTTCTCCTGCTTTCATGCCCTCAGGGTTGGCTCTCCCAACCCTGAATAGTGGGAATCAATGGACAAACCCCTGGACCATCAGGGCCTGCTCTACTGTGTTGCCCAGGTAAGGTTCAGGGTTCACTCTCCCAAGTGCTGCTGCTGGTGAGGGGCAAGGACAGCTCTCCTGTTCTTATGACCTCAGGGCCAGCTCTCCCACCTGCCACAGGTGGCGAGGGAGCATGGGAGAGGGCATCTCTCCCCTACCCATGCCACCACATGTCAGATGAGGGGTGGGGCCAGATTTCCCGTGCTCACATATTTTGGGCCTGTCACCTGCACCGCTGTCAATAGGGTCAGCTCTGCTGTGCTGCCCAGGCAAGGGGTCCACTTTCTTGGGTGCTGCAGCTGGTAAGAGGGAGGATCAGCTCCATCACCCACCACAGGTGACGGGCGGGGGGCAGCATCTTCAGGAAGTGCATCTTATGTGACCACAGCATCACTTCCTCAAGAGGAAAGTTGGTGCATCTCAGCTCAGCATCATGCAGGTCTTCTTGTTGCTTGTAGACTTACTTCAGTTCCTTTTGCCAGGAAATTACCAAGAAGATAGAACGATAGGAGAGAGGCATAAAGAAGGAGATAATTATTTAATAGAGGTATTGTGAGAGGAGAGGGTAATATGGGCTGTGCAGGTCACATTTCTGCTGAATGGTTAATCTGAAGGAGGATTTTGAGTGGGAGTGAAATGGAAAAGTTTGACTTGAGTTGAGTGTTCTAGTTATATTAACTCAACAAAGACTAAGGCAGGCCAGTTGGAGTGAACGAGGGGCCCACATGAAACTTATTCATTCCCTTCTTTCTTTAATTACTTCCAGTACCCTTATTTAGAGCACTGTACTTTTGTTCTTTTGAAAGCTTTCAATAGGGGCTGGAGAGATGGCTCAGTGGTTAAAAACACTTGCTGCTCTTCCAGAGAATCCAGGTTCAGTTCCTAGCACCCACATGGTGGCTCACAACATCTGTAACTCCACTTCCAAGGGATCCAGTGCATTCTTCTGACTCTGAGGGCACCAGGCATGCACATGGTGCACAGACATACATGCAGGCAAAACACCCATACATGTAAAATAAATAAATAAGTTTTAACAAATAAAAGCTTCCAAAAATGAATTAATATTTGCTTTAGATGTTCCCTGCTAAATTTCAGCACCTTTCAAAAGTGAGACAAATATTCTATTTTTGAAATTACAAAATAAACATATTTACTACTATTTATTTAGAGGCAAGTTCTCTCTATGTAGCCCTGGCTGTCCTTGAGTTCACAGACAGTTCCAATTTCTACCTTCTGAGTGCTGGGATTAAATATATGTACCAC
>JAQHUG010000068.1:3947324-3970989 GCA_028555095.1 Dicrostonyx torquatus | reverse complement strand
GGGACAAAATACATAACATAAAATGTAAAATTTCCAGACCCTAGGGCCAGCAGGATGGTTCAGGGGGTAGAAGCACTTATCACAAAGCCTGAAGACCTGGGTTCAGTCCCCAGGATCCTCCTGGTGGAAGGAGACAATGGACTTCCCACAAACTGTCCTCTCACCTCCATATACATGCCATTAAGCATGCCTCTTCCAAATAAACAAAAAGGTGTTTGCTTTCTTTTTTAATTTTCATTTGTAGAAGTATGAGTGTAGGAGGCCCACAGAAAGAGATCACAAGAGGAACATTATTTTGAGCTACAAAATTGTTAAGCAATTTTGAGGAAGAGAAAGCTCAAATGAAACTTACATAGTCAAGTAACAAAGTATCTGAAAGTGAATCATGCCCGGGGACATATTTTTGTTGTGTCTCTCTATAGGTATGTATGTAACAGAAGGCAATCATTAGCCCCATTTCAGAAAAGGGCATGGTGTCAGCATGCCCATCGACTTCACCGGCTACAGGAAAGGCAATGGTTTCTTCAAGAGGGGCGTTTATTACCAGCCATGTGTGTCCCTCCTTTGGGTGATTCTGGCAGCTGGAGCAAAGCGAACTCATTACTCTAACAGTCAAAGAATGAAAAATGGCCGCTGAGATCAGCCCTCCCTTCTCACTTTAGTATTGCGGTGAACATTTCATTATTTATTTATTTGTTTATTTGGGGAGTGAATAGAATAAAGCCATGTTGTTCTTCCAAAACAGTCAAGCAGAGAAGGGGTGCTAATCCTTCATCCCAAGGTCTTGATACACCTGTCATTCCCCTTCCTGCTAGGAACTGAGTGTTGTTTTCATTTGCTTGGCGGGCTTTGGGCATGGCTGGGAGGATGGAGGCTCCTGCTGCCTGCAATGTGTTCTTCCTACTTGCATAGGCCATATGGTGGCACAAATGTGCATATGCACAGGAGAGTTCATGGTTGACTCCTGGGCTTTCCATTTGGTGCTTGTTTTTACTGGGGTCTTTGGTCTAAATTGTATGACTTCACTCTGTTAACAGCTGAAGCCAAGTGGGGAAGCTGACCACACAGGTAGCCTCTTCATTAATCTGGGCAGAGGAGCAAAGCTACCTAGCAGGCCCTGCAGCTCAGGGCAGGTTTTACATTTACTCTTGCTCCATATTCCTCTTTATTTGGATCCGCCTGCTCCAGGATGCCTCAAAGGGATTAGTTCCCACCCACATTTTCTTCTAGATGGAATTTAAAAGGATCAGCACCTTCAAGGAAGCAGCTATTTTGTGGCTGTTTCTTTGCAATCTTTATTTTTGGCTAACTATTTTGTTAATCTCTGCTTTCATACACCCAGAGGTCTGGGAAGGACTTCTTGTCCTCCAAGCCCTACTGAGATGGCTCAGCCCCCTGCTGCCTGCTGCTGATGGAGGAGTGATGCCTTGAGGAGCCTGAAGACTCCTCAGGGACCAGGCTCTCAGGCTCATTTCTGCCTTTGAGCTTCCACTGAATTGGCTCATCTTGAAACTCGCTATCCTTTTCTTTCTACATCTGTCTAGAAAGATGTGGAGTTTGCCCCTTCTTTAAAACCTTTCCACCTTAGCTCTACCTTTACAAACACACAGGGATTCTCAGGAGGTGTGGAGAGGTCAAATGATTGGTTCTGCAAACATGACGATGCAAAGATAGTGCTGGGGCTCTCTTCCAAAGAATTTGGAAAATTCTAAACACCAAAAAGTCTACAGCCCATAGGCCATATCTACCTAAAGGTACCTATGAGTGCATCCTCAAAACAGAACTGTGAACTTACTTCAAATATTCTGAGATTAGTTTTCAAGTTGGTTTTGTGTATGATATGTGTGCAGGTACGTGTGTTCATGTACATGTGGAGGCCAGCGGACACCCTTGGTACAACATCCACTTCGTTTTTATAAAACAGGATCTCTCACTGTTCTGAAATTCTCCATGTAGGCTAGACTATCTGGTCAGGCAGCTTCAGGGATCTGCCTGTTTCTGCCTCCCCAGTGATGGGATTGCAAATGTGTGCCACCATACCTGACAAGCGTGTGCCACCACACCTGACAAGTGTGTGCCACCATAGCATGTGCCGCCACACCTGACAAGCGTGTACCCCGTGTGCCGCCACAACTGGCAAGCGTGTGCTGCCACACCTGGCAAGTGTGTGCCACCATACCTGACAAGCATGTGCCGCCACACCTGACAAGCGTGTACCCCGTGTGCCGCCACACCTGGCAAGCGTGTGCTGCCACACCTGACAAGTGTGTGCTGCCATACCTGGCAAGCGTGTGCCCTGTGTGCCGTCACACCTGGCAAGTGTGTGTCACCACACCTGACAAGCGTGTGCCACCGCACTTGACAAGCGTGTGTCACCACACCTGGCAACTATGGGTCACTGCACCTGGCAAGTACTGAATTTGCAAGTGTGTGTCACCATACCTGACAGATGCTGCTTTGCAACTGTGTGTCACCGCACCTGGCTTTCCTTTTGTGTGGTTTCTGGGATTGAACTCAAGTTCTAGAGATGGCAAAGCAAGTGCCTTACCAACTGAGCTCTCCCCAGCCCCATTGTTTTTTCAAACTCGACCGACCACATGATTCTCCTGAGAACTTCTCAGGCAAGGTTGTGATGTCCAAAGGCATCATTAGGACAGCCTGCTCCAGCCTTTGCCCTGGCTCCCTACTTCCTCTCAGTCTCCCTGCTTCCCTTTCACCTCCACCCCCAACTTCCTCATGCATCTTTACTCAGAGCTTCCAAGTTTCTTTGGCCATTTTCCTGTTCTGAATGACCATGTCCTTGGGGTCACTTTCTAAGCCTGGGATTATCAAGACTGCCCCTCTAGTATAATGCCACTGTCTCCTTAAGAGCTGTCAGGTCAGTACCATTTTCAAGATGAGGTTGGTGGCATAGACCTGTAATACCAGTTACTCAGAAGGTCAAGACAGGAAGGTTGAAAGTTTAAGGCCACTCTGGGTTGCAGAAAAAGTTCAGTATTAGTTTGGGCAACTTAGTAAGATATTGTCTCAAAATAAAGTTTTAAAAGGAGCATGGAGACCTAGCTCTGTGGTAGATCTCTTGCATAGCATGTAATAGACCCTGTTCAATTTTAATACCATGGTGGGGACGGAGCCATTTTTACTGTGTTACTTAATTACATACTTTCTTTTTTTTTTGTTTTTTGTTTTTCGAGACAGGGTTTCTCTGTAGCTTTGGAGCCTGCCCTGGAACTAGCTCTTGTAGACCAGACTGGTCTCAAACTCACAAAGATCCGCCTGCCTCTGCCTCCCGAGTGCTGGGATTAAAGGCGTGCGCCACCACCACCCAGCCAATTACATACTTTCTAGAGAAAAGAAGAAAATACAATAACTTCTAGTGTTTTAAAAGAACAAAACTGGGAATGTAGCTCAGAGGTAGGGGCCTTGTCTAGAATGCATAAAGCCCTGGGTTCGATTCCCAGCACTGCAAATAAATACAAATAAATTATTATTTATAAAGCTGAAAGATTGGAAGGTGTCTTTTAGAATGCCATCTTTTCTAAAACACACGGTAACTGAGTTACCAACTCTGGGACTAGAAGGGAAGTAACTTGATTTTATTTTTTAAAAGGGAAATAATTTTGCTGCACATGGTGACATACACCTGTAATCCCAGCATTTGGGAGGAGGGGCAGGAGAATCAGGAGCACAAGGTCAGTCTCTGCTACATAGAGAGTCTGAGGCCAGTCTGGGCTTCAGGAGCCCTGTCAACAAAAAGAAAGAAGGGAACTTAGCTCCTGAGGAGCTCCATGAGCCTAAATGCTAAGCTGGGAGTGTCGCCCAAGGGATTTTGCCACCGGGTAATTTTAAGAACTTGGCACTAGGCCATTCACTTGCCAGTGGCAGCCCCTCATTGGCAACACGGGATCAAATGATTTCTAATGTTTTCCTGCTCTATTATTTTATATGTATTTAAACTTTAGAGCTTTCCAGCCCTTTAGGAAAGCTGTGTACACACAGATGTCTGTGTGTACAAGTTTTTTTTTTGTTTTTTTTGTTTGTTTTTTTTTTTTTTGCCAACTCTGTGGTCCAGTTCTGTCTGAGAGGGGTTGGTCTCCTCTCTTCTGACACTACCTTTGATTTTTTAAATTAGTTTTGTGTCATTTTATTTAGTGTGTGTGTGAAGGGCTCACACATGCTGTGGTGTATGTGGAAGTTTGAGGACAACTTTCAGAATTGAATCTACCTTGTGGGCCCCTAGGATTGAACTCAGGATGTCAGGATTGGCAGCTGGTACTTTTATCCACTGAGCCACCTTGCCAGCCCCTCTGACACCATCTTGAGATTAGATGACTCACTCTTTGGCTTGTGGAGAAAACATTTTAACATATTAGGTGAAGCCGATGGTGGGATGGAGGTGGGTGGCATAGCATTTAGCTTGTATTTTCCTTTTCTGCAAGGGTTTGTGATCTTTGGCAAGAGGCTTTCAAAACTCTGCCTCCATTTTCAAGGTAGAATTGTGTAGGTAAAGCTACAGGTTTTCTTAAGGTCCCAGGATGTGAAGGGATTGGTTTGAAGCTTTTGCACAATCTTTCATCAGATGTCAGAGAGTTGATGGTTCATGATTGTTCTCTAAAGGGCCTTTCGGAGAAAGGGGAGTGGCTGACATTTACCAACCTCAAAGGTTTCATGAGTTCTTGCTTTCCTTGCTAGTTTTCCAATGTGACTAAAGGAGGCAGAATTTCTTTTGCTAATATTTGTATTTCATGTGAGATATCTATATATCTCTATATTATATTATGTTTAATAAATATATATATTTGAGGCAGAGTTTCATTATCTAGCCAAGGCTGGCCTGGAAATCACTATGTAGATCAAGCTGGCTTCAAACTCTCAGGAATCTACTTGCCTCTGCCTCCTGAGTGCTGGGATTAAAGGTGTGTGCCTGGTACAATATACATTCTAATTTCACTTGGGAGTAGGTGATGCTGGACCTGAGAAGATGGTCCAGCCAATAGAACACATACCTTGCAAGAAAGATGTTTTGGTTTGGTACCCAGAAAGTGTGTGTGAAAGCTGGGTTTGGTGGTGGTTGCTTGTAATCTCAGGGCTGGAGAGGTGAAGACAGGGTCCTTGGGGCTCCCTGGCCAATTAGCCTAGCCTATTGGGTGAAATTCAGGCCAGCAAGATGTTCCAAAGATCAAAGTGGATAGCACCTTAGGAACTCTACCTGAGGTTGATGTCTAGTTTCCGCACACTCGTGTACACTGAACAGACACATGTGCACACATACACAACTAAAAAAAAAAAAGAAAGAGAAGGGGGGAGGAGAGGAAAGGGGAGAGAGAGAGAGGGAGAGAGGACTATAGTCACACACCTGCTGGATGGGACATTCCCCAGACCCAAGCAAGACGGTGAAGGAAGATCATTAGCTAAATCAAGGTCTCTTGTCTTGCTTTTTTTTCTTGTCTCCTCACTAACTTATTCTCTTTCTTTGGGGAACACCTTTTGGGTGACTTATATGATCATTAGTGTCCAATCCCCCTCCATTTAAAATTAAAACCCCAAAGCTCACTTTTCTGGTGTGTTCTCACCCCTCCCCTGCACTTTTATTTCCATTGTAGTTTTCTCTCAGTCCTCAGGGCATTTTGAGATGAGATTTGGAGGGAAAACTCAATGCAATATAAAGTTACCTTACCCCCATCAGTGGAAAGAATACTTCGCAGAGCCAGGAAAAAAGCCCGAGGGAGTCTGGTTGGTGGAGAGGAGCCCCACAAAGAGCATTTTGTCTTCTCTGATGTGTCTCTGCTAATGCGATTGCCTTCCTGCCTCTTTGTTGTTTTTATTTATGACCCTCTGCTGTGTCTTTACTTCTGTCTCTCTTTCTATTTTGGCAGAACTGGGGGATGCTAAATTTGGAGTGTGGGGCATGAGACTCCAGAAAGCAAACAATGTTTATGGAGAAGGAAGCTAGATGGTTAGGAAGTTATTAGAGGAGATGGTGCTTCTCACCAAGAGGTTTCTCCAAGGCTTTGTAATCGCAAAGGAGTGAATGTGTATCCTGACTCATGAGATGGATATTCTTGGCCACTCTCAATTGCTGCTCTATATTACATTGATAATTGGCAACACTCACACTTTTTCTCATAGCATTATTATGAGTGCTAAATGAGATATCAATGTCATATTCCTTGACAAATACCTAGGAAGTAACTCAAAATCCCTAGATGCTATCACAATCTTGTTAGAGGTCATTTCTACTTAACTCTTGTTTGCTTGGTTTTGACTTTTCGAGACAGGGATTCCCTGTGTTGTCCTGGCTGTCCAGGAACTCTATGCAGACCAGGCTGACCTCAAATTCAAAGAGACCTGCTTCAAGGTGTGCACCACCATTGTCTGGCCTTAGTGAGCTCTTACAACAGGTTTCTTATCAAGGCTGCTACCAAGCATCTTGGTTCTGACTCCCCTACCCCAGCCCATCTCAGGCCCTGCTTTCCAGTGTCTCAAGTCTTTATGGTTTCAGATCTTGAGGTTGGCTTTTCAGTTATGACCTCGTCTCACTCCTTGGAATGAAGACTGCACTATAAATCGTACTTAGGTTCTCCGTGGGCTGGTGTGGGGAACACAGGTAGGTGCACTCAGTAGCTAGTGATTCTGTTCTGGAATAAGAGGTAGAAGTGGGGCTGTGGACAGGGAAAACGTATCAGACCAGGAGCAACAGGATCTTTGGGTGGGAGTGAAGCCATCTGGGGGCCAGAGGTGGATCTGGCTTCCTCGGGAAATGTTTCAGAGGAAGAGCTGAGAAGTTAGGGGAGAGGGCACAAGTCAGGCTGTAAGGACTTCCAAAGAGAGTGACAGAGAAGCTGGTTGTGGTGGTTTGAAATAAAATGGCCCCCAAGGGGAGTGGCACTATTAGGAGGTATGGCCTTGTTGAAGTAAGTAAGTGTGGTCTTGTTGGAGGAAGTATGTCGCTATGGGGTTGGGCAGGAAATATGTCACTGTGGGGGTGGGCTTTGAGGTCTCTTTTTTTCAAGCTTCCCTCAGTGTGACAGTCAGTCAACTTGTGTTGCCTGCAAGAAGTAGCACTCTCAGCTCCAGTACCATATCTGCCTTCACTCTGCCATGCTCCCAACTTCATGATCATAATGGACTGAACCTCTGAAGCCGTAAGCCAGTCAGTAAACAGCTTCCTTCCCATGGCCTCTGCTTCCAGGATCCTGCCCTGTTTGAGTTCCTGTCCTGACTTCCTTCAGTGATGCTGAAGCATAAGCCAAATAAGCTCTTTCCTCCCCAACTTGCCTTTTGGTTATGGTGTTTTGTTGCAGTAATAGACACTGGGGTAGACCAGATGTCCCTAAATGCTGGCCCACAGGCTCCTTATTGAACACAAAGTTAATATAGTGTACAGTATAATTTTTAATAAGCTTAGTTTTATTTACCATAATAGAACCTTATAGTCCGAGATTTTGGCTTTACTTTATTGGTTTCAAAAGGTCTTTTCTTTTAGAGAATGATGGTGGTTCTCAATCTTGGCCATTCATTAGGATACTTTGAGAGCTTTGTTAATGAGGTGTTTACCAGACAACTGCATCAGAATCTTAGGGCAGGCTTGTTACTATCAGGTGTCCGTAGCTGCCGAGGTGCCTTTCATATCTGGCTAGATTGTGTACTTATCTGCTAATGTATGGAAGGATGTTTAAGATAGGCGCAGAGCTAGAGAGATGGCTTAGTGTTTAAAAGCATATGTAGAACTAGAGAACCTGACTTTGGTTCCCAGCACCCACATCAGGTAGCTCACAATTATCTATAACTCGAGCATTAGGGGACCCCACATCTCTGGCTCCTGAGAGCACCTGCATCCATGTGCACATACCTCCTCCCCATTTGCGTATTTAAAATGATATAAATAGGTTTTCAGAAAGATAGTACTGCCAGGTTTGATTTAATGTTTTAAATGAGCATCCTTGACAAAAACCACAAATTGGAAACATGATTCATTGCTCAACCTTGCTTGGTTATTTTGTTCTTTGTCATTTTTCAGGCTTAATTTTCATTTTACAGCTTCACAAAATTTCAGTGACAGGGGTTTTTGGATGGCAGAAGAGAGCTAGTTCAAATATGTGTATTCATCACTTTTCTTGTTGAGACAAAGTAGCTGACACAAACAACTTGGAGGAGGAAAGAGTTGGGCAGCTCATGGTGTTGGAGGACGGAGTCCATGTTAACTGGGCCTCATGTAACTGGGCAGGACATGAAGAAAGGCGCTCCCATCATGGTGGACAGGGAGCAGAGAAAGGAGGGACACCAGAAAAGGTTCAGGTAAGATATAGCTACCAAGGGCATGCCAATTGACCCCAGTCTATCTAATTGCCCCATCTCCTACTTTTCACTCAAAAGCCTGAATATGAACATCTCTGTGCTTGCCCTCACAGACATACCCAGAGGTATGCTCTACTGTTCTCCTGGGTATTTCTTAATCGTCTTAGGTTGACAATTAAGCTTAATTATCACTATGTGCCTTTGAGAGTGGCAGCCCTCAGGTGCCTCAAAACTCCATACTCGGGTGTATTAACAAATTAAGGAACACTGTCAGGCACTCCTGGGTTCTCAGACCAAGTGCCATTGAGGATTATGAGGCTTGTACTCTGGACATTCTCCTCTTGGGCTTCCTGGAGCCTCTCTTGTTGGGGAGGGGCTTTTGTGGCCAGCTATGTCTTCCATTCTTGCTGATCTCAAGATGTCCAGTACTTTCTGACTTTGGGGATGATTTTTTTTTAAACTGATGCTTTCAGATTTGAAATGTAGGGTCTGGATGCTGAAACATTTTCATTTAGTATTGTGGTGCTCCTAGTTATTTTAATGTTTAAAGGTCACAGTAAGAAATATTTGAAATATAGAGCACTTAATTTCCATTAAAGTTAAAGGTTTCTAAGCCTGTGTTATGGCCAATAAAGGCTAATAAAAATGGTGATGTTTAAACGGGTTAATGTTCTCTTTCTTATATGAATATTTTATATGAAGTATACAGGAAGAAAAAAATCTATATGTTTACCCAACATTATGGCTACTGGCTATTGGAAACATGTCTTCTTGGGTTATTAAATGATAACTCTGTGCTGTGTATACAAACTGTGAGAAGAATTACACTGACTCTTCTTGGGACTTGTTTTGCAAACTAAGTGTCTTGGCTAAATCTTGCTAATACAGGCATTCTCTGAATTACCAGAACTTTTACAGACTTGCTATAAATAACAGCAGTGTGGGCTGGACTATGCAGTGGCAAGAGATGGTGTTTGTGCTTGTGTGCAGTTCTATAGTCGGTATTGTGGTAGTAGAGTCGAGTCTAGTGTGCTGTCTGTATTAATGAGTGCTGGCCGTTTGCACCAGGACTGGTGACATGGTTTGCTAGCTACCCATGGTTAGATAGAAGGTGATAACTTCTACCAAGTGAAAGCAGCTGCCTCTCCCACTTGTACTTAATTGATTGAAATATAATGAAGACTGGTTAAAGGTTCGTCCAACCATGAACACAGAGCGATTCATTATAAGATCAACAACTGTGTCGTTAGCCTCTCCTTTTTACAAACAAGGAAGCTGAGATGCAGAGGAGATGAATGGACTTGCCTAAGCTAGTAAGTGGCAGTGTTGAGATTTGACCCGGGGAAATCTGATTCTGATTGTAGTCCTAACCAGTGTGTTCATTCCACCACTAGGGAGATACATGAGCCCAGTGTATCTGAAGGCTTTCCAAGAGGCAGTATTGCTGGATATGGTGATGCCTGATTATAATTCAAATACTTGGGGCTGGGGAGATGGCTCAGTCGTTAGGAGCACAGGCTGCTCTTTCAGATGACCTGGGTTCAATTCCCAGCACCCACATAACAGTTCACAACCATCTGTAACTCCAGTTCCAAGGCAATTGATGCCCTCTTTGGCCTCCATGGTCACTGAGCACACAAGCCATACCCAGACACACATGCAGGCAAAACTAAATATGTTTTTAAAGAAATCTCAGCACCTTGGGAGCCCATCAAAGGAGAATGATGAATTTAAGGTCAGCTTGGGCTATTCAGCAAGCCCTGATCTTACAAACAAAAATATGAAAGGGGACATGAATAAAATTAAGATTTTCCAGAGCCAACTCTGTGGAACACAAGCCCTGTGAGCATCCCATTTGAAAACATTTTCTTTTGAGATGGTTAAGGGAACTGTGTAGCAGTTATCCACTTGGTGAAGAGGAACACCCCCCCCCCCACACACACCAAATCCCACAAAGCTTGGCTGCTGAAAAACCACATTTTCTCAGCCCACGGCAGAGCTTCTACAGCTTACAGCAGCGCAGAAGCCTTTTATTGAAAACCCATTTTTAGGGGCTGATGAGATGGCTCAGCAGGTAAAAGGCCTGCCACACAATGGTTAGTACTGGAGTTTGCACCCCCAGACTCCACATAAGTGCTGACTGGGAGTGGCATCCCATCTGTATGTAATCACACTGGACAGGATGCAGAGACAGGAACCCCCAATCTAGCTGGCACACTGGCTATCTAGCTCTGGGTTCAAGTGAGAGACTCCATTTCAACAGGTAAAGTGAAGAATGATTGGTGAAGACACCTGATGTCAGCTTCTGGCCTTTGCACCCTTACACACTCGGACATGCATACACCACAGTCATGCATGGCATGTGCATGCACATGTACATGTGCACACACACATGCACACATGTACATGTACACACACACGCACCTCTATTCTTTGAGGAGTGATCTTTAAAACATGACTTTGTTAGTGTTATAGTAATTAGTTCTAGAAGATATGTCATCCATTCATGTAGCATACATGCAAATTTAAAATGTTCTGATTTTTAGAAAAAAGGTATAATACAATTTATGGGTTTATCATTACTTAGTTATCACTTAAATGAATGTCTTTATGAACAGGTTGTGTCCTGGATACACAAGGAAAGTGGCCCTTACATTGAAAACCTCAGCGTCTTTGGGGGTCCTTGAGAATTGATGGCACGCACCCTGCACCACACTGTGGCTCGGATACTGCGTCCCTCTCTGCCTTGTCCTTAGTCTGTCTTGTTGAAGAGGGAGGGAGTATGAAGTGTCCAGTGTCTCTAGGTAGGATGCTCATACCCACAACAACAAAATCTCCGGATCTGCATGCTCATGGAAACATGGACTCTTTAGAATCCCCCTGAAATGCCCTAGAAAACCGAGATAGCCATTGGCAAAGCCTCTGTGATGTCATCATTTCTTAATTTGGTGAACCTGCCATTGAGTATTTTTATTAATTGCCACTTTGAATTCGCCACCAGTTGAGGAGTCTATTAAAACATTATTCCCAGCCACATGGATCGTCATTATGGATTATTTGTATGGTGTTCTTAAGTGCCTTTGGAGTAAATAAAATATTAACTGCGTGCCATATGGATCTAACATAGAATTATATTATTCTATGATATGATAATTTAGGAAATGAATATTCCATGGATGATCAATAATATTGTAAAAGAACTTTTAGAATAATGACACACAATATATATCACAGACAATGTTGTTCATTTACCCTTCCTCTTATTGATGGATTTTTATAGAGGACTTTTTTATACTCATACTGTAAATAAATATGTGATGGAAACCTTTCATATAAATTGCTGGTTTTATTTCTGGTTATTTCTTCAGAGTAAATTCCTGGAAGAGTATTGGGTCAGAGGGGGAGCACATTTTTAAGGCTTCCGATACACCTACCAAGGAACCTTCTCTGCTACATGAACAATGCAGAGGAGGCCCATTTCTCTACACTTTACTGTGCTGGCTGTTGTTACAGCTGTAACTCATGACCCACCTCTCCCTGAGGATCTGCAGGCAGTTAGTGGTGGCTGAAGGAGGCGTAGACCTTTTCCTTATTGGTGTAGTCGATGGTGAATTACTCAGGGTTCTGTCAGCAACCTCGGTGAAATTCACTGGGTTACCAAAACACCAAGTAAAATCAAACTTAAGCAGGCATCGAAGCAGGAGAGGAACAGGCTGGAAGAAGTAGAATCAGAAGTGGGAAGAGGTCGAAAGAGGGAAACGAGGCAAAAATGTGTTACATACATGTATGAAAATGTCATAATAGAGCATTATTGTGTAAAATTAATATACATTCATAAGAAAAACTAGGCCCAGACAACAAAAGGCCTTTTTGGTTGCAAGTGAGAAAATGAAATTTTATTTTGTGTGCATGTTTTCTTTACTAGGGGTGTGTGTGTGTGTGTGTGTGTGTGTGTGTGTGTGTATTTCTTTGCCTCCCTCCATCTGCATGTAGAAAGCAAGAGCATCTTCCAGGCCTGTAGCTCGAATGGGGCCAATGTCCTGCTGAAGTGGAGGGTGTGAGCATTCGCTCAGATTCCGACCAACAATGTCTGTGTGGTATACTCCAGTGGAAAAGCCACAGCCCATCTGTCATCTCTTCTTGGCTTGCACTGCCCATGCTGGCACAGTCATTTTGTCCCTCTAAGCTACATGACAAGTCAAAGCCTGAGATAGGACCCTCTTGTCCACAAATTTCTTTCTTTACACCGTTGCCATGGGAATGAGCCAAAGAGAAGCTGGCAAACGCTGACTATGTCTGTCTTGAAAAGACCCCTTTCAAGCATCGGCCAGCCTCAGATCCCAGGGCCTGAGTGGCCGGCCACCCCTGAGGAGTGCCCGGGAAACCCCCGTGCAATGGCTCACTGCCTTCTCGCTGCAGGATGTTTTCTGGAATGCCAGCTGATTATCAGTGGAGTCCCATGCATTAGACCTTCCTTGAGTTTGACTGTAGCCCTTGAGGATGGCCTAGAAATGAAAAACTAAGTACCATGCTGTGAGGCAGCTGCTCCCAATCTTCACATGCTCTTCTTTGGGATCTCATACATTTTGTAGTTTTTTTCCCGTCTTGGTAAATCATTTTCATCCAAGATAAATACTGGGTGATTATTTGTTAATAGTTACTTTATGAAGAAGGAAATTGAAGTAGAATAACTGTCGGGAGTCACGTGTGGCCAGTAGATGTAAGTGATTTTGGTTCTGTCTGCAGCTGGGTGCCATCTGGGTCGTGAGACAATACAAATCCAGAGTGTTCTATTCAGGAAACCCATTCATCTGCTCATTGTGGGCACGCTTGTGATTCTGCCAGGGGACACCAGAGGTCACATACTCAGAGAGAGTACGCTGTGTAACTGCACTTCTGGAGAACGGTCTGCATTCTTTTGAAAGGAGTTCATATCTGCTCTTCCCAGGTTTGTAGTGCTCTACACCACACTAGTGAGGTGACGGACTTTAAAAATGCAGATGGTGCACTTTAAAATGTGCCTAGTGCAGCTGAATGACACTTGATTTTTTTAAAAAATTATATTTACTCAGAAGATCTTGTCTTTTTCTACTTCTCATATAGATTAGATCTATGTAAGTCTCTCTTAGTGTCCTCATTGTTGTTTAAGTTCTCTGGGATTGTGGTTTGTAGGCTGGCTTGTTTTTTGTAAATTGGGAGCATGAGGACCTTGGGGGAGGGTTGAAGTGGGGAGGGGAGAGGCAGGGAGGAGAGAAGAGAAAAATGTATAGCTCAATAAAAAAAGACAGTTACAAAAAAATTTACATTTTACTGAGTGTGTATATGTGAATGTGCGTGTGTGTGTGTGTGTGTGTGTATGTGTGTGCGTAGGAAGGATTATATGTGATAGTTTGAAAGAAAATGGCCCCAAAGGTAGAGGCACTATTAGGAGTTGTGGCTTTGTTGGAGTGGGTGTGGTCTTGTTGGAAGTAGTGTGTCACTTTGGAGGCAGGCTTTGAGGTCTCCTAAATGCTCAAGCCATGCCTAGTGAGACAGTCTACTTCCTGTTGCCTGTGGATCAAGATGTAGCAGCTCCCTCTCCAGCACCGTGTCTGCCTGCTTGCTGCCATGCTCCCTGTCATGATGATAATGGACTTAACCTCTGAAACTGTAAGCTGCACCTCAATTAAACATTTTTCCTTTATAAGCGCAGCTGTGGTCATGGTATCTCTTCTCAGCAATAGAAACCCTGTTGCAATGAGTGCAGGCTGGGTCCCTTGTTCCGTCCCGCCCTGCTCTCGGCCACCGGGCTAGCTTACATTTGAAATAACCACACGGAAATTGTATTAATTAAATCACTGCCTGGCCCATTAGTTTTAGCCTCTTATTGGCTAACTCTTACATCTTAAATTAAACCATTTCTAATAGTCTGTGTGTCACCACGGGTTGTTGCTTACTGAGAAGACTCTACCTACGGGCTGCCCTATCAAAAGGCCAAGGCAGTTTCTTTATTCAACCAATGAAAGCAACAGAAATATAGGACCCTCCTACACCAAAACCCTAAGACACTGTGGGTACTTAGGTGTCATGGGGCATGTGGGGAGGTCAGAGAACAACTTTCCCGAGTGGGTTCTCTCCTCCTACCTCTAGGTGGGTTCCAGGAATCAAACTCAGGTTTTCAGATTTATGCAGCAGGCACCTTTACCCCCTGAACTGTCTTGCTGACTGAATATAAAACTTCATTTTATGTTGTTTGCTTAAATTTAGTCCCATGTGCTAGATGCTGTGTTGATCAGCCCAGGTCTATAGCATACTGCAGGCAGGCTTCAAGACTGACTTAAGTCTATGTATGTGCTGGAGGTTAAATCCAGAGCCTCTTGCATGCTGGTCATGTCCCTGGCCTGCTTAAAATCTCCTGACTGCCCTACACAAGCCACCCCTTACCTCCAATCATGTCCTCTTTTTACACTACTGTCTCCACATCCAGCCTTTGCACCTTCTGTCCCCCTGGGCCTGGTGTGTGCTCTCCCTGCTGTCACCTTGTGACTATGTCTCACTTTAGGTTTCTCTGTTCATACGCTTGCTGGAGATTTCCTTCCCTGATAGCTGTGGAGATCTCCATTTCTCTCTTACTTTATTTTGATTTTGTCTGTGGCAGTTGTACCATCTGACTTAAAGGTGGCTCTTACTATCTACAGGTTCAGTGTGGGCTGGGTTGAAAATATTTGGGAAGAAATTGTGTCTGTACTGAGGCTTTTTTTTTTTCTTTTCCTCAGTTCCTATATTATGCAGTAAAAAAAAAAAAACTATGTGTTGGTTAGTTTTACCAACTTGTCACAACCTGGATTCACCCAAGAAGAGAACTTCAATTGGGGAACTGACTAGATCAGGTTTACCTATGCGTAGTCCGTGGGGGATTGTTTGTTAATTGATATGGGAAGACCCAGCCCATTACGGGTGGCACCATTCCCTAGGTAGAAGGTTCCAGATCTCCTAAGACAGGAGATAGCTAGGCGAGAGAGAGCATGGGTTCATTTGTTTTCTCTGCTTTTGACTATGAATGTGATATTACTATTTGATTTGAATTCCTACGTGGGTTTTCCAACAATAGTGGAATTGTAAACTAAGTAAACCCCTTTCTCCTCTAAGCTGCTTATAGTCAAAGTATTTTGGTTGCAGCAACAGAAATGAAATGAGGACAAGCTATGTGTTTTCATTGCCTTGAGTAGTACGTATAGTCTAGATCCAATTCAACGTACATGGGAGCCTATACCTATTATGTGCTAATACTGTGATATTTTATATGAGCGACTTGAGCATGTACAAATCTTGGTATCCCTATGTGGAAATCTGAAGTCAACATCCCATAAATACCAATGGATGACTGTGGATTATTCATCTGTATTATCTGCTCTCACCAGATATGATAGTGGCTATCAAATCCATTTTGGAGGCATAAAGTGTTTCTATCCTTGTTTTATTTGTATATTGTATGCTTTCTCAAACTTATAAGCCTCATGAGGGTTGGGGATTGTGTTTTGTTATATCCCAGCTTCCCTAATAGGCATTCAGTCCTTTTTTTTTTTTTTGGAATAATTGAGCAGACACAGCCTAATGAACTCATTGTGGCTTCATGCACCGAGAGACTTGTGGAATCTTTCCTTTGTTCCCTTGGAAACACTGATTTTGAATCCCTCTGGGCTCTGGGGATGGATGTGCTAGAGTAGAAGGTAGATAAGTCCTTGTTGTCTTAGGGCATTTAAATGGCTTTGAGATATCTGCTGCATCTGGGCCCAGGAATGCTGCTCTGCTTTTTGCAACAGGTTTGCTGGTTACCAGTGTGTCTGAGGCCAGTGACCATGCTCACACATGCTTTATATGAATTGACTCATTACTTACAGATAGGTGGTGGGGGACAACAGAAGTCTGAGACTCACTGTGGGACACTCTAAGGGTCAAGCAAGGGTGGGTAGAGCCTCTTCTGTACCACCCCCATTTGCACTGGAGCTGAATGGCCCTAACAAACAGCTGTACACGGGTTTATTATGCCTGAGGCCCTGTAACTCAAGGCGCTTCAGCATTGAAGGCCATCCTGTTTCTACAGGTTACCAGGGGGAAAGAAGCCTGGGCTGTCATGGCCGGCCCTTTCTTGCTTTAAGATGTACTGCGTTCCTGGGAGCTGTTCCTATAGCCTCTATATCACTGGAGTGGATAGAGGAGTCTATGGGGACTTTGTATCTTTGAAAGTCACAAACAGCTAGTGTAGAAAAAGTAGCCATTTGCAAATTCCAGGAGATAACCTCAAACAGAACTTTACAAGGAAGGGCTGATGTGATAGTGGTGCCCTTTATCTTGTCTCTCCAGGGTGAAAACGGCCAACCCAAAAAGTTCCATGGCTTCCTTGTTGAGTGGCAAACTTTATGAGAATCCGGTGATGGGTTGATGGATAGCTATCTAGTTGTAATTATACCTTGAGATTTTTATTAACCTGTCATTGCACCTGTGTACCCAGTGGTTTCTATTTACACCTCAGAAGCATCCAAAGGGTGTCTACTTTTTTCTCTCATATTTCCTTAGCATCAGGTTTATTATTTCTTGGGTTTTCCTTCATTAGGGAGTTGTAGTAATGGTGTTATCTCCCTCACCCCGTTGTTAAGTATACATATTAAAAATAACATGGTGAGTGGCTGTATTTTTTCCAAAAGGAAGTCTTCAAAGAGAACATAGGCTTCCAAGTAATAAACAGTGGCCCTGGGCCAATATGTCCAAGACATCAGATCCATCTCTTTCTATTGGAGGCTTGGGCACTTAGCTCATAAATCTGACAGTGCCTCATCTGACACTATTGTGACAGATGTTCTCCAGTGATTGAGTCGGCGCTCTACGATCTCTTTAACAGAAAGAACATTCGCAGAGCTGCCCCTTGAACGTTGAATTTAAATATTAAGAATCTGGATTTCTGGCTCAGAAATCCCTTATTAATTTTAGTCAAGCTATCTAAGCAACTTAATGTAGTAACTACCTGTTTGGAGCGGGGAAGTGGGGAGGAAAGAAGGGAAGGGGAATCAATCACTCTGTAGGGAAAACCCAGAGATGGACCCTGAAGTCAAGAGGAAGACTGGGTCTTGATGGCCACATTTAGTAAGTATTTATAGCTGAGCCTCTGGCTGCAACTCTTCAGGTGAATTTATGTAAACATTTCATAACTTGGTAGTATTTTCTGAGTGCCTGGGACAGGAGACAAGTGTGACATAGACTCCTCCCTGCTAGGATGTGCTGTCTCCAAGCATCACGTAGTTTTCGCCGAGTTAATGTGGCAGTCCCAGCTGGGATTTTTGACTACCCTTGCTGGATGGAGCTCATGGGAGAGGGACAGAGGTCCCTGCGGCTCTGAGGCTTGCCTATTGCTTTGCAGCTTCAGACGAATCTAAAGCTAAGAGTTTATGTTTTAAATAATGAGTAGTTGGCTCTGCAAACAAGTGAGATGGATCTAAGTCCCTCTGGAGGCACAAGGAGAATGCTTGGGGGTGTCCATTCATTCTCGGTGCTGATGTTGTGAGCGTAACAGCTTTGCTGATCTCTCTTTCGTTCTCACGTGTGGATGGGTGAAGAGATTTCTCTAGCAAGTGTTTACTCAGTGGCTAAGAGGAAGTGGGATGGGAGTTCAGGTTGTGATGGCAGCAACTGTGGGGTGGGAGGACCAGGCCTGAGAGGAACATCTTACTGATCTGGGGACGGTGTCCCATCACCAAGGCTTTTAGACTTTAATTCCATGTCTTGTTGCTCACAAGGGAGACCACAGACCGGCAGCCTACACATCATTGCCCAAGAACATGATAGACAGGCATAATCCTAGGCCTTCCCTTGAACTTGGAGCTTCAGAAATACATCTTAGCAAGATCTGAGGGGTTTGTATGCATGTAAGAATTGAGAAGCACTGACTTAATGGTTTCATTTTAGTGAGTTTGTAGAACCTGGGTCAGGCATTTGTGTTTTATAGAGCAGATGAACAAGGTGTTAAAAACCCATGCTGGTTTGCAGTCACTCCAGGCTACAGGCTGAATAACACTGTCAACTAAAGTGTGAACTTGGCTGGGACCTGGCTGGAACTGGAGTTTTGGTACAGTACAGAACAGCACACGCTGACCATGGTATGAACACAAAACACCACTTCCTGAGTCAGAAATACCGGAGTGGGGTGATGAGCTGTTGAAGGTGCTTGCTGCCAGGCCTCATAACCTGAGTTCCATCCCTGGAACTCACATGGTAGGAGAGAACTAAGTCTCCAAAGCTGTCCTTTGACCTCTGTTGCTATGGTGGCACGCATGCACCCTCCCCACCATCACACCCCCACACGCTTATAAGACGGATAGGAATGTGATAGAATTGCTGGAGGCCTTGTTAAAGCCCAGATTGCTGCAGCTCTCCACAGAGGCTCTGTTGCAATAGATCTGAGGAGTTTAAATTCCTCACATGCTTTCTAATGCTGCTGCTACTTCTGTCCTGAGGACCATGCTGTGACAATCACACTCTACAAGTGTAATTCCGGTCATCTGTCCCATGCCATGTGTTCACGCTGTCCTTCCTTGTAGCACTTGCTCTGTGGTCAGTCTCAGCCTTCTCTTCCAAGACTCTCCCGACTCTTTACTACTAATTCTCAAACCATCACCCAATGGCCACCCATACCTGTGGATTCCTGGCACTTCCTCTCCTGACCTGTGATTGGAAGCCGCAGAGCAGATTACTAAACCATTCAAAATATCCCAAAGTGCTTCAGGCAGATGAGATGCACATCCTTTGCCATGAGTATCCTGTCCCCGTGTCCTGCATTCCCAGTTTCTGGGGTCACAGCTTACCTCCTGGGACTCTGCTCTTCTTCCAAATCTTATGCTTGAGACTCTGCTAAAAAATTGCTCATTTCCATAGCTGGGTGTCATCCCGAGTCTGTCTTTCCTTTGTGTAGATCATGACTGTCTTTTTAAATTAGCTTTTAAGAATGAGATGTTAATCTTGAGCTTTGGTCAACAGTGAGACGGCTTTTCACCCTCTGGTCCCTCTTCTTTAGAGTTGAACCTGAAATTTATGTGGCTTATCTTGAGGTAGTGGACTTTGCCATGTAAAACAAGAACAAGAAATGTATCTGAACATTTTGTATTAAAAACTTTGATTTAAATATAATTATGTCAGTCCCCCCCTTCAGTCCCTCCCAAGCCCTGTTACACACACACATCACATGCACATATAGAAAATATAAATACACTGATGATTTCATGTTTTTGTGTGCTATGGTCCAGGGCTGCCCACTCTGTATTGAACAACCAATTAAGGCTCTCATCCCTGGGAGAGGCTATCTATCCTCTCCATCTTGAGAACTTTATGTTTGTAAGTGTTGAAATTCCAGTAGGAGACCTCACAAAGCAGTGCTGTCCCTGTACTTCTCTGCATGTAGGAAGAGCCCCTGCCAACTGTGAGTTTCTGGTCTTCAGTCATATTGCTCTGATTGTGCCTGACCTTGTCCAACCGCAGCATTCTGGACTGCTCAGATTAGCTTGTCTTCATTATTTTTGTTCTTATATACTTAGTCGAGAGCAAAGTATTCGTTAAATATTAATTGGATGATATAAATATGATTCATTTACTTGTGAGTAAAATTGATGCCGTTTCTTTATTATTTTCTTTAGTAAGCATACAGAGGAATGAATTTCATTGTGATGGTTTCATATATCATACTGTGTTCTTCTATGAAATTAGTTCATTTGTATCAGAGAACACACAAGTCATGCTGCTCCAGTGGAAACCAGAGAACAGCCCGTAGGTGTGTGTGCAGGGTTCAGTTCTCTCCTTCTGTCGTGTGGGTTCTGAGGATCCAACTCAGAGCATCTAGCAAGCACTTTACCCACTGAGCCATCTCACCAGCCCAGTACTATGGCTTTCTTGGTTTTGTTTTTGTTTTTTTCTGGCCTCTCCACTTGGTTCTTTTCTTTCTCCTAAGTTCTCTCTCCTCCTTTTATTTGATACTCTTTCTGGCTTGCTGTTTATTCCATTTAGAAATTCAGAACCTGCTCTGCAGACTGACAGGAGGGGCAGAGAGAAGAATGGTGATCTGCCTTCCCACTAGGGTCCCCACTGCAGAGCAACCCTCTGCAGAAGCCTGATGTCTGCCTGCTTTGAGTGGGGGAGGGGCACGAGGGAGCGCTGCCTGTATAGGTTCCTGAGAAGCCCAAGTCTTCCAGTCCAAGGGCTGCGGGCTCTAGTAGGAATGTGCCCTCGGCACTTAGACTAGAGAGCAGGCATGGGGTCTGTGACTGTTGGGTGAGGGATGAGTAAATGAATGGGATCAAAGCCCTGACTGAACTTCAGCCCCATCCCTGATCTTAACCTCTTTACGTCTCAGGCACCTTGTGCAGGGCAGGATGTTAATGTATGGTACATCTATCTCAGGGAGGCTGTGAGTGCCAGGGAATCTAAAGGTGTGCCCACGTGATTTACGCTCAGTATACAGTGGAACTCTGCCTGTCTTTCCTATAGCTATCCTCCTTGGTTCTCAAGAACTACTTAAAGATTTTTTTTTTTAAATCAGTTACAGGTTTCTTGGTTTTGTAGGCTCATGCTGCTTTCTTCCTGTGTTTTAGTAAGTTAGGTGTTGTGTCCTGAACCGCGTCAGGGAGCTTCCTGTTATTGTTCACACCTCTGTTTTCACCTCATGCCGTTGCCTTCGTTGAAGAAACCCTGACTTATGAGAGATTGTGACTTGCTGTGGTGGTTTCCCTTGGAAACCCAGCTGTGGGATGAGAACAGCACACGAAAGCCATCCAGGTGCAGAGAACGGGAAAGAGAAAGCATTTGGTTGGGGGACACCTGAGTTCAAGGTCTTATTCTCCACTGCTGGCTGAGCAGAGGGTAGCATCTGCTTATCTCCATAATTCAGGGAAGGCTGCAATTCTGTCCCATTCCACATGAGACACGATAGATCTGTAAACACCCCCTCAGCCAAGTAATCAAAGGTTTTATCAGCAGCACTGAGATTTATCAATGCGAGTTCCCTATTGCAGTGCACTGAGCAGGCCAAACATGGTTTCTGGGGGATTTTATCCAAAACGCACAAGTTCAATCTAAACATGAGAAAAGATCAGACAAATCTAAATCAAAATGCCTGGCCAGTCAGTCAGTCCTCTTCACAGATGCCAAGGTCACTGTGGTGGTTTGAAAGAAAATGGCCCCTAAAGGGAGTGGCAGTATTAGGAGATGTGGCTTTGTTGAAGGAAGTGTGTCACTGTGGGGACAGCCTTTGAGGTCTTATATGCTCAAGGTATTGCCCAGTGTCTCAGACCACTTCCTGTTGCCTGTGAGTCAAGATGTAAGAACGCTCAGCTCCTTCTCCAGTACCTTGTCTGCCTGCATGCTGCCTTGCTTCCTGCCATGATGATAATGGACTGAACCTCTAAACTATAAGTGAGGCAGCATAATTAAATGTTTTCCTTTATAACCGTTGCTGTGGTCATGGTGTCTCTTCACAACAATAGAAACCCTAACAAAGAAAATCACAAAAGACAAACAAACTTGGAGAAAGTGTCTTGAGCCAATAGAGATTTGAGAAGTAATTTTGATATGAGACTCTGGACCGGATCCTGAATCATAAAAGGGGCACGAGATGAAAGCTGGCAACATTGGAGCAAGGCCCAAGGAGGAGTAGCTTAAACAGTAAACAGTAATTTGTCAATGATGTCTTCTTGGTTTGGGCAACTGTATTATGGTTATGGGAGGTTGGAGGAAACATCAGCAGGAGCCGAGCGAAGGACAGTGAGCTTTCTTTGTAGCACTGCTTGCTGTAATTTTCTGCAAGTAAAAGATTAGTTCAAAAATGGAAACTGTGATATATGCATGGTTTTATAAAGTGTTCTGTCTTGCAGGAATTAGAGGGCTTCATTTGTTATAGATGAACCAAGTCACTGGAAAGAACAATTAATTTACCCTTGAGCTACAGCAGTTGAGCTGTCTCTGGACTTATCAAGTTCCTGGCTATAGACTGAGAGCAAGAAGTGTGGATGCTGAGGTGGCCAGGGGCATAGTGTCTGGGTGCCTGGAGGTGATGCTTTGGATGGGCTAGTGTTCCCCTGGATGATTTGCAGTGCTGATTGGCTAGTAAGTGTGGCTACCTCCTCAGGTAGCCCTTCTATGCTGGGAGCTGAGTGCTGACACTTACTGGCACTAATTCTCATAGCATCCTCAAAGGGCAGGGGATATTTCCCCCTGTTCAGGATCTGTCTCAGAAAGATTCATTTGCCCAAGGTCACCCAGGGGAAGCACAGATCTCACTTCCAGCTCTGCATCAATCTGTTTTCCTTTCTCTTAGTAGGACACCCCACTATGACTAAAACCTGTATCCCCCTACAACCCCAGCCCCTCCATTATCACTTGTCTAGGAAAGAGAAATTAGGGGTTCCAGTATTTTCTTAACCCCTGTAGTCTGTTTAAGCATAGTCTAGCATTTTACACAGGCTCTTTTGGTGTCTGTGGTCAAACAGGTTCAGGGGAAGTTAGGGACAAATGAGTTGAATAGATCTCCACATTTACTCAGGGCACAGAATGCTGAGGCTGTTTGCTCATGCCCAGGCTGGCTGACCTTATTACTTGGTTGCCATGGACATCACAGGACTATGCTACCCAGCACTGCCCACTGAGCTTCCCTGGCTCAGCCATCTGCCTCCATTCTGGAGTTCTTGCTTTCAACCTTCTCCTCCTTCATCAAACCTTTCCATCTCCCAAGAGAAGCAAGCCATCCAGAGAATGATTCTGCAACCTCCCCCCTTTCTCTGCTCACTCACCTAGCCCACAGCATTTTCTTCTGGACCCTTATGCAGGAGAGTTCTCTGATTTGTTCTTGAGTACTTCCAGCCAGAGCACCTGCTTCTGCAGCCGTCCTGTCTCTACTACAGATAGATGTATCATTGTTCATCTTCAAAGGCTCTTCCTTGGGACCTGCACAATGTTGGTAGACTGTCTACTGTACAAGCACAAGGACGTCACTTGGATCAGATCCCTAGTACCCACAGGGAAAGCCAGGCATGTGGTGTGGGTCTGTAGCTCTAGTGCAGGGGCACAGGAGTGGGGGAGTGAAGGGCGGTGGTGACGATAGGCAGATCTCCTATGTTTGCTGGCTAGCTATTCCAACCAATCATGAACTCTGTGTTCAATAACAACCCTATCACAAAAACCAAGGTGGGGCTGGGTAGATGGCTCATCAGTAAAGGTGCTTGCTGCCAAGCCTGATGGCCTGAGTTTGATTCCTGAAATTCTCATTAGGTAAAAAGACAGAAGCAACTTGACAAAGCTGTTCTCTGACCTCTACACATGTGCCGTAAGACATGTGCATACACATACACACACA
>JAQHUG010000068.1:3907367-3946191 GCA_028555095.1 Dicrostonyx torquatus | reverse complement strand
TCCCCCCATCCCCCATCCCCACCCCCGCCGAGCCTTTCTTGTTACTTAACCTCTCTGGATCTGTGAACTATAATCGGATTTTCCTTTACTTTATAGTTAATGTCCACTTATAAGTGAGTACATACCATGTTTATCTTTCTGGGTCTGGGTTACCTCACTCAGGATGACTTTTTTTTCTAGTCCCATCCATTTGCTTGCAAATTTTATGATGCTATTTTTTGAAAAACCAACAACCAAACAAACAGGTTAGGAAGTGATAAGGGGAAGCACTTGGTGTCAACCTCTGGCTTTCACATGTGTGTGCACCTATACAAATGGACAAACCCACATGCATGCACATGCTCCCCCTTCCTCTCTAACCGGATGTTTCCGTTCCACCGTTTCTCTTACCGCCTCACTCCTGCTTCCCATTCTGTTAAAACCAGTGGTCCTTTCCAAGGCTTGCTGTCCTCGTAGCAGCATTTAAGGAAGGAGTGCCCACCTCTCTGAAGATGCTTTCTTCCCATGGTCCTCCAGGTACCACTCTCTCCCGGTTATTCTCAGACCATTGCGCCCTGTTTGGAAGCCTTCAGCTGCATCTCATTTTATTCACTTTTGAGCTGAAGTGTCTACCTGGGCTCTGGCTTCCATCTTATACTCCTATCATCCCTTTGCTCAAGATACAGCAGCCATGTCCACCTCTTTGTCTTAAACCTGCTAGATGCTCCTACCCCAGGATCTTTGCACATGCTACCCTGTCTGGAGTGTTTGTCCAACAAAGTCACATGTCTCTCTCTTTCCTGTCTTGGCCTAACAGTCACTTTCTTAGTGAGGTCCCTGATGATTCTGAAGACAAAATAGCAACATCTTCCTCCCACCCTGTGCTCCTTAGTTTTATTTGTTTTTTTCTTTAGCAGCTATTACTGACTGTTTAGCCATACTGGAATGTCACTTAATGCCACAAAAGTGAAGAGTCTGGGTTTTGTTGTTGTTGTTGTTATTTACTGTTCTAGCCCCATTGCCCACAACTATGCCTCCTACAAGATCCTGGTCCCCAAGTTTCTTCTAGCTTGCAGTGGGCCAGTCTTCATTATGAATCCCCGCGGAGAGGATTTTTTGCAGCCTTCCGCCCACCCTGCCTCCTTTTCTTCCTTCCTCTTTCGTTCCTTCCACCCATACTGCTATTTTTTATGAAATATTTCTGGGAGATGCTGACTGGAGTGTTATTTGCGGTAATTCCTGTTTGGGGTGAGGAAGGTGGAGCCAGTGTTGTATAACCCGAGCCTTTTCCCTTGACTAATAGAACATGCCAGCGCAAAGGGAAAGTGTATATCCAGCAGGTCTGAGCCCAGCCTGAGGCTGTTCTTGGATAACTTGTTAGGTAAGATCTGACCAGTTATTCCTTCTTTGAACTTAAGAAGTTGTCTTGCATTTGGGTGTTTTTGCAAGGTATGGTGGAAATTTTAAGGCCCTTTTGCCTAGAGCTATTGAAATAGCTCAAGTCTGCTTTGTCTGTATTTTTATTTTAATTAGTTCTCAGTAGATCTCCCATTGGGGTGTCAGAATACTGCAAGGTTTCTCATGTGGCCTATACCATGTGATAGGACCAGGCCTCCCTTGGCTTCCCTGGAAGCAGCTCTGAGAGGCAGGGGGTGGTTTGCTTCTTGGCCACGGTACACCCAAATCTCTAGCTCCATGCTGTTCACCTGGTGGGTGGCCAATTAATGTCTATCAAATGAACTTTTGAAGCCACACCAGAGAGATCTCGTCTAACTCGACCCTGTCTCATGCTGTCATGTAAATCAGCTTCAGTGTATTTTCCTCGAGGTCAGTCCCAAATAGGGGTCATACACAAGCCCTTACTACATTTACCCTATCTGGGCACAATGACAGTTTCATAAAATGGCTGAATGGAACCGAAAGTTAGCTTCTCCTTCTGTTTCTGTTACTTAAAGCTCAAAACAATAATATGGACATTCCTGGAAAGATGCTTCAGGGAGTTTAAATAGATTACAAGATCCCACTGGGGATCTAATTAGAAAGCCACTGCAGCTCATGTGAGCACCATGTGTCATCAGCGGTCCCAGAAGGAGCTTTGCTGTGATGAATCCTCTGTTTAGTCTGTTGAATTTGGGGAGATGGAAGGAATGATGTTGGCCCTCAGTGTGAAGTGGGGTTTGGTGTTTCATTTCCTAGAAATGGTCAGAAGGAAAACTGTGCTATTTATGGAAACTGGGAAAATTAAAGGTCCCTTGGAAAAGCCCAAGATTTTGGTATTTCAGCCTGTTTGCAGATCCTTAGGTTTTCC
This sequence comes from Dicrostonyx torquatus, assembly GCA_028555095.1. Lineage (NCBI taxonomy): Eukaryota > Metazoa > Chordata > Mammalia > Rodentia > Cricetidae > Dicrostonyx > Dicrostonyx torquatus. The sequence continues at coordinate 3,943,904 of JAQHUG010000068.1, read as the reverse complement.
AAGGGCGCCTCTCTGGTTTTCACAGTAATAAGAATTATATTGCATGTGGCTAATTAACCTCAAGTGTCTGGTTATTAGTGCCTTCACTTGTTCCAATTAGGTTCATCCAATTCAGAGGTCACCTGACTAGGGACAAGATGGACAGCTGCTCTAGAGAGAAGCAGAAAACTAAAGGTGCCAAGTAAACAAGCAAATGGGGCTGTAACCCGAGCCTGGCTTCAGTTCTGGTTTTCGTAGTTTTTCTTGATGTTGCCATAGTTACAGTCTCTGTAGACCACACTGATATTATAGCAGGAAAAAATAAAACTTAGGTTGCAAATTCAGTGACCTAAATTATTGCAGTTTTGATCCTGTGTGTGTCGGGGGGTGTACAGGTGCCCATATGTGTGCTGTGGAGGCCAGAGGTCAACGTGGAATTTCCCTTACTCACATTTTACCTTAGTGTTTGAGACAGGGTCTCTCCATTGCACCTGGAGCGTGCAGGTTCAGCTAGGCTGCCTAAGACTCACAGGACCACATTCCCAGGGACCCCAATTCAGGTTCTCATGCACTGCAAGCATTTGACCCAATGGATCATCATCCCGGCCCTAATTTTATGGTTTAAAGACATCTTTTGATTTTTTCCCATTTGATGACACCCTTTTTAGTTTTTGCTTTATAATATTAAAAATGGTGTGTATATTTGCATGTGTGTTTATGTGTGGAGGGGCACATATGTCTGCAGAGTCACATGCATTTGTGCGTATATGCATTGGAGGCCAGAGGACAACCTTGTTTTTATAACATTGTCTCTTATTGGTCTGGTACTCACCATCCAGACTAGGCTGGCTACTGAACTCCAAGGATGTGCTGTCTCTGATTCTCTAGTTCTAGGAGTATAAGAAGATCATATATATAAATCATACATCCAGTTTCTAAAAGATGGGTTCTGGGGATGGAGCGTGGGTCCTTATGTCTGTAATGCAAGCACTTTACTGAGTTGTTACTCCAGTGCTCATTTTTATTTATTTATTTATTTTATTTTTGAAACAGAGTCTCACGTAGCCCAGACTGACTTCAAAGTTGCTGTGTAACCAAAGATGACCTGGAGAAACTGTTCTTCCTGCCTCTATCTCCCAAGTTCTGGGATTATGCGTGTGCACCACCACAACAAGCTTCTTTGAAAACTCTTAGTTGACAAATGGCAATTTTATACATATTTATGCAGTTTTGTTTTCCTTTAAAGACTCACTGAGCTAGGATGTTAAGTGACTAGTGGCCACACAGATTTATTGTGTCTTCTCTGTGCTGGTTCTCTCCTAACCGCACTTCCAGCTTAATTCCAAAGTAACTCTGACCTTCCAAGAAAGTAAACGAACAGAGTGGAGAAGGATGATAAAATTACACGAGAGAGGTCGCTCCCTGATTGGCTATGGGACTTGTCTTGATAAAGCCATCAGAGGCTGACAGTGTCGGCATTTATTACCTCACCTCCCAGACGCCCTAGTGTGGCCTCGCCTGCCCTACGTTCACTCGGAACACTCACACTAGCTTGCAGGTGGACAAAATCATCTGATTCAAAGCCTGTTCTATAAAACGTTTGTAGTGACCAGTTCCCAATCCCAGAGAACCAAACAACAATGAGGACCCTAAGAGACATGCATGGGTCTAATCTACATAGGAAGTAGAAAACGACAAGAACTCCTGAGTCCATTGGGAGCATGGAGACCGTTGGAGAGGGAGGGCTGAAGGGGAGGGGAGAGAAAAGGAGGGGACCAGAGAAATATGTATCAATAAAATCAATAAAAAAATAGCAAAAAAGTTTGTAGTGTCTCATGTCATGTTTTTATTATTATACTGAAAACAGAAAACAGTAAGGCTATGTATGGCTGATGAAATGACTCAGTGGGTAATGATCTCACTGTCAAGCCAGATGACCTGGGTTCTATTCCAGAATTATCATACAGGAGAAAACCCTATTCCTGAAAGATGTCCTCTGATGTCCACTCACTCACTGTGGTTCATGTGTGGGCTCGAGACACATTCACACACACATGCATGCTCACACAACACACTCCTGCGCACATACATACACAATGCACACATGCATATACACTCATGCACACACATACATGCACACACACTCACACACGTGCACACACACATGATGAAAATTTAAAAGGATGGCTTTATAGAGCTATGTTGTTGTACCATTATAAAGTTAAAAAAAATCAGGATGGGAGAAATGTCTCAGTGTTAAGAGCACCTGCTACTCTTTCAGAGGACTGGAGCTTGGTTCCCATTCACCATGTTGGGGAGCTTGTAAATGCCTGTAACTCCAGCTCCGGAGCTCTTACACTGCCTTCTGGCTTCCTTAGCACTCATGCATATGTGTGCACACACACATACATATAAATAAAAATGAAATACACCTTAAAAATTAAGTTTAGGGCTGGAGAGATGGCTCAAAGGTTAAGAGCTCAGGCTGCTCTTTCAGAGGTCCTGAGTTCAAGTCCCAGGAACCACATGGTACTTACAACCATCTGTAATGAGATATGGTGTCCTCTTCTGGTATGGGCAGAGCACTGTATACATAGTGGTGTGGGAAGTCCTCTTGTATATGTGTTCCTTTAGTGGTTAATAAATAAGGAAGCTGTTTCAGCCAGTGGCTTAACAAAATAGAGCTAGGTGGGGAAAACTAAACTGAATGCTGGGAGAAAGGAGGTGGAATCAGGGAGCCACCATGGAGCCATGAGTGGGAAAAGATGTAAGTTGGTAGTTGGAACCTTGCCAGTAGGCCATAAGCCTCGTGATAAAATATAAAATAATAAAAATCTATTAATTTAATATGTAAGAGCTTGCTAGATTATGCTATAGTGATTGGCTAAGCAGTGATTTAATTAATACAGTTTCTGTGTGGTTATTTCATGTCTGGGCAGCTGGGAACAAACAAGCGGGCTCCTACAACATACATAGTAAATAAATAAATTTTTAAAAATTAGCTTTAAAATTCTAAGCTAAATCACTAAGCTGGGACTATATATACTAATATAAACAATAGGAGACCTGTAATATATATGTATATGTAGTATATGTATACCATGTCATATATAATATATAATAAAGTGTTGGCCCATAAAGCTATGAAAATTTGAAGTCTGAGACTTATATTTGTCGACTTGAGACCCAGCAGAGCTCATGGCTTAAGTTCTGGTCTGAATTCAAATCTGCAGGCAGAAGAAGACTAATGTCCCACCATGGAGACAGGAAAAATCCTCCCTTACCTAACCTTTGTCTTCAGTGGATTAGATGGCACCCTACAACATCAGGGTTTCCTAGTCATATATTAATCTTACCCAGAAACAACCTCACAGATGTAGCCAGAGGTGATGCCTAACCCATATCTGGGTACTCCGTGGCTCAATCAACTTAACACACAAAATTAACCATTACAGTAGATCATCTTTCTATCCTTTTATAAGTGTGAGGAAACACAGGTCCAGAATGTTTAGATATCTTGGCCAAGGTCGTGGAGAGTAATAGTAGAGACAGGAAACAAGCCCAGGTCGCCTGGCTCCCTGAATCTTCAGTCTTATCAGGAGTAGCAAATAAACTTTCAGGAGAAGATGGGAAAGGAAGAAGGGGAAGAAAAGTGAAGGAGTCCTGTGTTGTGCCGGGAGGAGCAACAGTAATTAGGAGATCAGGGATTTGAGCCTGGATCTCCTGATACCTGGCTCACCCCCAGGAGTTCCTCAACTCCAGCACGAGGTGTCCTCTGTGGAGAGTTTGTCTATGAGAAGACAAACGGAGCTTCAGTCATGCACCTGCCTGGGCTGCAGTTCTCACTGCCTCGGCTCCTCTGCATCAGAACTGTCTCCACGGCACGTCCCGCCCTCAGAATGCTCCCAGCCGTGTTAGCCTGCGTGGACAAGTACTAATTATTTTAATACTTTACCTTCAAACTTTTTTTAGAGTGCTCTCCTATATATGCATTATTTTAAAATGGATTAGCTGAACAAAGTGGATTTACTCTGGGGTTTGCGGCCTTTCGTGGCTATGAATGGAATGAAAGGCTTTTACCGCCTCTTAGAAGAGAAAAAAAAATGAGTTATGTGAAGATGCCAGAAGAGGAAAGAGTGGTTATTCAAGCAAAGTGGTTGCTGGGAGGCGGCTCTGATGGAGACCAGAGAGTCCTGGTTCAGCACATGTTGTCATAGAAACTAGACATCGAAGTTGGACTCTGCTGTGGTTGCATTTTGGTTCTGCCATGGACTAAAGAGACACACGGGTCATTTCCTTATCTGTGAATAGGAGCTGGGCTTCACACAGGATGTCTGTGAGAATGAGAATGTGGTCCAGCTCATGGCGGACATCACAGCTGTTGTGAGTTCTTGCCCTCTGGTGGTGTCCTGTTACTTGCCCTGAGGTGCCTGTTCTGAAGATGGTCACCTGCTCATTCTCCCACCCGCTTGTCTTTTGCACTTATAATAACCAGACCTGACTACTTATTGTCCCTACCATCTGAGGAGCCATTCTGACGCTCTAAAGGACGTATGGATGGAGAAGCAAGTGTCCCTTACCCTGCATGTGCCCCTCACCCTGCATGTGCCCCTCACCCCTGCATGTGTGCTTCAATTAGACAAAGGACCCTCCTCCTTAGTTCTTAATTGGCAGGTTTGCAGGATTGGTAAGGGATAAGAGAGGGCAATATGTACATTTCATACAGATGTGAAATCAGTGATTAAATAAAAAAAACACAGAAAGGGGCTGTGGTAATTTAAATGTAATTGGCTCCCATAATCTCATAGGGAGTGGCACTATTAGGAGGCGTGGCTTTGTTGAAATGGTTATTGGAAGAAGTGGAGGCGGCTTTGAGGTTTCCTATGCTTAGAATACTGCCCAGTGAGTCAGTCGACTTCCTGTTGCCTGCAAAATATAGCACTCTCAGCTCCAGCATCACAGCTGCCTGTACGCCGCCATGCTCCCTGTCATGATGATAATGGATGAAACCTCTGAAAGTACAAGTAAACCACCCCAATTAGATGTTTTCTTTATACGAGTTGCTGTGGTCATGGTATCTCTTCACAGCAATGAAAACCCTAACTAAGACAGGAGCTAATAAAGAGTTTTATCTGATTTGCGCATGCCATTAGATATTACGCTGATCTCTTAGTAATCACAGCTGCTTTCTCAGCATCAGCCTGAACGTCACCTGTTCTGAGATTTTCTTTGTCAAACAAATCATCCTTCACATTCAGTGCTACTCAGGTACTCAGGACACAGGCAGAAGGAAGCCAAATTCCTGGCTGAAATAGCATAGTGTTTCCTAGCCCAGTTCTGGCTCGTCATTGTTCCTCTGAACATGGAGGAAAGAACTGGCTTACTCCCCAAGGCTTGCTCAGCCTATCTTCTTAGACAGTCCAGAACAACATAACCAGGATGGCACTATTCACAGTGGGCTGGGCCCTCCTGTATCCATCATTAATCAAGAAAATGCCCTATAGATGTGCCCACAGGTACATCTGATGGAGGCAGTTCCTCAGCCGAGGTTCCTTCTTTCCAGGTGACCTGCACACCATCCATTCATAAAGCCTGCACGGTTTCTGGAGAGACTCCAATAATGGGGAATAGTGATTGCCTCTGCAGAGAGGGCCTGGGATCTGAGAGGAACAGGAGAGGCTGGCAATTCATTATATTTCTCTTTGTATTTTTGGAATGTTTCGCCATGTGTGTGTATTAGTGTTCTAATTAATTCATTAAAAATGAACTGTCCTTAATTTTAGCAGCTATTGATTTTGAAATGAAGTGAAAGCATATACAGAATTGGACTAATTAGGCCTGTCAAATAACACATTTCACTAACAAACTATAGGCCACGAAGAGATTCGCAGTAACTTGGTGTGCCCCAAATAAGGCCATCGGGTACTCGAGTTCAGGGGGAAAGAGGTCCCATGCCCTGAAGGCACTCTGGGACATGTGCCCTGAAGGCACTCTGGGACCTGTGCTCTTGCTTATACATTGCTTTCGAGCTCTCCTCTGCTCTTTCCCTGGCCTGTGAAATTCTGGAGGCAAATGTCTCTCACACCACAGTCTGCAATCAATGCTCCAAACACGAGGTGCTCTTGGTCCTGCTAGGAGTGAGACCTAGGGATGCAGGCCCAGTTTTCCCTTCAAGAGAGCAGCCAGGCCCCGTGTCCAGAGAATTCTCAGTTGATGAGGGCCTGAGGGAGAGGCCAGGGTGATGAAGGAAAGGAAGAAGAGCCAAGTCTGATGAGGACAGCATACCTTGACAGCTTCACTTTTTCCTCAAACCTCTGCTGTGGAGGTGGTTGCTGGAGGAGGAGGCGATGCCAGCAGAAGAGAGAGAGCAGCAGGTGGGAGCGGAGCAGAGAGGAGCTGGTTCCCAGCAGTTGTTCGGTGAATTTCAGTGCCTTTCAAGAATGGAGTCCAATTTATATTTGGAATTTGATTTGAATCCAGAAGGAACAGACAAGCTGGTGAATACCAAGCCCGTAAGAAAGAAATTGTGTCATTTGTTGAGCGAATTTGTAATCGAGTGTGAAGGGGACGTCTGATCATTTGTTCAGTCATTCATTTATTCCACATTTTGTGTCAAGGCCTTGGAAACCCAGGAGGGAGGCAAAAATAATTTGGCATAATGACTAAGAATATCTTGGGTTCAGACTTCTGTCTTCAGAGCTGAATTTCCTTACTTGCCATGGAAAAAGTAATTTTAATCTGTTGGTGCTCAGTTTTCTCGTTGGCAGTATGGGGACGGTAGTCCCTTTTCATAGGATTGGTTGGCTTTCCAGAAATAAAGTGCTTAGGACAGTGGCTGACGTAGTCAGAACTCAAATGCCAACCTTCTAACTTAACTGACTGACTCTTCTGGTTTGCTTCTCTGTTGCCATGACAAACACTGTGACTGAAAAGCAACTTGGGGAGAAGAGGGCTTATTTGACTTCTGGGTTATCTGGTTCATCAAGGGAAACCAGAGCAAGAATGCGAAGGCAGGAACCTGGAGGCAGTCACTGAGGTAGAGACTATGGAGGTTATTACTGGCTTGTTCTCCACAGCTTGTTCAGTTTGCTTTCTTATACAGCTCATAACCTCCTGTTCAGGGTGGCCCCTCCCACAGTGAGCTGACACCCCTGTATCAATTATTCATTAAAAATGTCCCAAAGACAGGCCGATGTGATGGAGGCAATTCCTCAATCAAGGTTCCCTGTCCCCAGGTGACCCTAGTCTGTGGTTAGTGGAGGGCTACCCAGCACATTCACTGAACTCTTTGGGGGCTCCTGCTTTATCCCAGGACTGCTGCAGATTCACAGCTGAAGAGATGGGGAGATAGAGACATCATCCAGGGCTGGGGAGATGATAGAGACGTCATCCAGGGCTGGGGAGATGATAGAAACGTCATCCAGGGCTGGGGGAGATGATAGAAACGTCATCCAGGGCTGGGGAGATGATAGAAACGTCATCCAGGGCTGGGGAGATGATAGAGACGTCATCCAGGGCTGGGGAGATGACTCAGTCATTAAACTGCCCATTCTCCAAGCAAGAGAACCTGAGTTCAGATCTCTAGAACCCACATAAACGACAGGGGTAACATCTGGTTACCTCATTGCTCAGGAGAAGAGGTGGAGACATGTGGTTCTCTAGAGCTTGTTGGCCAGACAGTCTAGCCAATTGGTGAGTTTCCGGTTTAGTGAGAGGCCCAAAAAATAAGGTGGAGAGCAACAGAGAACATCCAACATTGGACCTCTGTTTTCCACATATATGGTTACATATGTAGACACAAACATACATGCATACACACAAACATGTGCACCAACACACAGAAGCACACTCTCTCACATAATGTCATCTTCTGGTTGATGAACTATTTATATCTTCATTTGTAAGATAGTTCAACACTTAGTGCTTTGCAGACATGACAGACGAGACTTGTGCTTCACAGCTTCTGTGGGTCCGAAGTTCAAGGTTCTTGTGGACCAGCAGTTCTGTTCAGTCTCTCATGAGTTTATAATAGAATATTGGCCAGGACTGACTGCAGGTGTCTGAGGGCTTTACTGGAGCTGGAAGATGACTATGCAAGCCAGCTCCCTCATATGAGTGGGGAGTTACTTCTTCTCCACAATCGTGTCCTCCATGGTACTGCCTGAGTATCATAACATGCTGACTGGCTTATCTTCAAAGCAAGTCATGCAAGTAGCCCAAACCAGAAACTGCAGTGTCTTTTATGGACTAGCCTCAGAAATGACACACCTTACTCTGGCATTATTTTATTGGTCTCAATAAAATCAGGTTCAACTCTGATTCAGTATGGAGGGGAAACACATGAGAGCATGGACACCGGACGTGGGGATCCCTGTGGAGTGTTGTGTTAGCTGGGCTTTTCATCACTGTGATGAATACGCCAGAGGCACAACTTGCGATGAAAGATTTATTTGACTCATGTTTTCATTCCATGGCTAATGGCTCCATTTCTTCTAGGCCCATGAAAAGGCAGAAACATGGAGCAAGAGCATGGAACAGGGAAATGGTTCACCTCATGACAGAAAGCAAAGAAAAGTAACAGGAAGGACTCAGGGCCAATTACACACTTCAACAGCCAGCTCCAGAGGTCCAATCCCTCCATAAGCTCCATCTTCCACAGTGCCACCACATCCAAGAAGTCTGCTAAAACTTTGAATTGGTCACTGGATTAAACCAGAGCAGAGCCCACGTGTTAAACGCCTCCAAACACACTCACACAGGTGCACGCAGAGGTGTCTTACTCTTCTCCGGTAACTTCTCAATCTAATCCAGTGGACGGGCAAGATTAACTGTGGCAGTTATCTTGGATGCTCGCTAGGCAGGAAGATGTAAATGAAAAGTGTGAGCTTCCTGTGGAAGCCCAGTCTTGACAGGAGGGGGTAAAACTCGGACAAGTTTTTAAAGGGTTAGCCGCTTGACCTAACGTGTGAGCAGAGAAAGTGTCCTAGGTAGCACTGAGTTGGAAGCTTGAGTGCATCCGTTGATATGGAGTTTGCCCGGGAGGGCAGGAAGTATTGATAGGATATCATTGGGTTTTCTTTGGGCCTCCTGCTCACAACTGCACAAAGACTTATTAATTATGAAAGCTTGGCCTTAGCTTAGAGCTTTTCTCAAGTAGTTCTTATAATTTAATTAACCCATGTTTTTGAATCTATGTTTTGCTTCGTGCCTTGGTTACGCTGATCTGCACCGTATGTCCGACTTCTTTAGAGTTTCATTGGCATCTCTCTCACTTACCTAGCTTCCTCCTCCTCTTCCTTTCTCTCCCCAGAAATCCCACCTCTACCTCCTGCCTAGCTATTGGCCGTTCAGCTTTTTATTACACCAATCACAGCAATGCACCTTCACACAGTGTACATCCCACAAGTAGGAGGTTGACTTTGGTACTGACCTACAGATGTGAGAGTTAGGAGGTTATAGTTAAGACATGTCGGAAGAGCCACACTGTGCTCATAAATGAGCGAAACAATTTCTCAGTTTTTAAGGATTTACCATGTATAGTATTTGTAGTATTTGGGATGCCTGTTACAGTTTTGATCATCAGCATCCCCCAGAGACCAGGTCTGAAAGGTTTGATCAATAGCTTGTGCTGCTATGGAGGTGTGATGGAAAGTATAGGGGCTGGGTCTAGTGGAAGGAGGCTCGGCTATTAGGGACTTGCCTTTGGAGGGCATATTGAACCCCTGGCCTCTCTCCTGCCCCTGCCCTCTCTGCTTCCAGGCCACCATGAGGTGAACAGCCATTTTCCTATGAGAGGTACCCTACCATGAGGTACCATGCCACCACAGGCCCAAAGCGACAGAGTCAAGAGACCATGGATTAAAGCTTCTACAACTGTGAGCCAAAATAAATATTTCTTACTTTTAGGTTGATTATTTCAGGCATTTGTCACAGCTAACACAGATGTCCATGCCTCAATCCATTCAATGTGTGTTGACCCACACATCTGCTCAATTAATCAAAGTGTGTGCGCACGCACACACACACACACACACACACACACACACACACACACACACACACAGCCATTTTGGCATCTGCTGTTTTCCTTTTCCTTCACAGTACCAACTGCTATTTGACTTACTATTGTACTTTATTACTTGTGCCCTTCTCTAGATATTAACTCCAGAGTGACAGGAGCTTTGTTTGTTTGGCACCTATTGAGGGACTCAATAAATATGTGGTTGACTAAGAGTGAAGCAAGGTGATAAAGATGTCCCGAAGATGCTGTGAGACCCAAGGAGAAGAAATGCCAAGCCTCCCTGGGGTGGGGAGGGAGTCAGTCATTGGAGAAAGCTTTTCAGAGTGCTTGTTATGTTAATTGAGCAAGAACAGGCTGATGAATTGGGGGTGGACATTCAAGACAGAGCTCTGTGAGCAAGGATGGAGACATGAAGAGCCTGTCCACTATTCTAGTTGATGTTCATGTCTGTCTGTCTATCTTTGTCTCTCTCTGCTATGGATAAAGCCAAGAGTTTAATCACAAGACAAAAGAGCATATTTTAGCAGCTGCTTTTCTTTAATAATTTATATTTAAAGAACTACATCTGAGGAAGTTTTCTTTGGAGGTATTTCTGAACATCAAAACTCTACCGGCTGACAGATGTTCTGGAGCTGCGATAGTGCACTCAGAAACGTGACTTGGCTTCACTGGTTTTCCATTACTGATGTTTATTCTCAGCAGTGTTTTGTTATATAGTTCTTTGCTGCAAGGCAAGACCCTGGATCTTAACTATGGAGTTGATGAGATATAGGTTTTGACTACTCTCTCTTGTGTGTGTGGTCAAATGTTTACGCGCATACAGGTGTGTGAATTAATGCATATATGTACACATGTATGTGGAGATGAGAGGACAATCTTGAGTGTCCTACTCAGGATTGCCATCTATCTCTTTTAAGATATATATGGTCTCCCTTTGGTCTGGAATTCGCCCATTGGGCTAGACTGGCTACCCAGAAAGCCGAGGGATCCTTTTGCCGCCACCACCCTTGTCTTTTATGGCATCTCTTTTAATTTGCAGATTTTATTCTGATGTCATATGGCTACTAGTTAGAGCCACAGCTTGGCTATTTTTCACTGAAGGATGATGATGATGGTCTGATGAAGATGGTTTGAATCAGATGTTGTTTATACTGCTGGACTCCAGGCCAGCCTGAGGATCTTTTCAGGTTATTGCTTTTCCAGTGATCTTCCGTGGTGCAGGAATGTTGGACATGAAACAGAGTGCTTGCTTGTGGCTTCCTGCTTGCACCTCTTCTGTGAACCTCAGGAGACGGCTGTTCAGAGGAAAGATAAAGCCTTCATAGATGTCCAAGTCTTGAATGTATAAAATTCCCTCCACAGTAGCCATGACCAGGTAATCCGAAATTATTAACATAACCTTTGAAGCTGTTTCAAAGGAAGCAACTGGCCCCAGGGGTTTTCATCAGTTCCTACTTTTTCTTGTAACTCAGTGGAATTTTCCCTTTGTGAACCATCTTTGCGCATGTTAGCAATGCATTGGTTAGGTCAAAGAATAACCTTTCAGAGTTTTACAGAGGCAATAATGTTTAGTTCTGCTGAAAAAAAATAAACTCAAAATTGATCTTAAATTTTAATAAAAAAGTTAAGTGTTTCCAGGCATGACACTGTACATCTTTAATCCCAATACTTCCGAGGCAGAAGAGGTGGGTAATGTTTGTGAGTTTTAGACCTGCCAGGGCTACGTAATAAGACCCTGGTTTCTGTTTGTTTGTTTGTTTGCTTGCTTGCTTGCTTGCTTGTTTTGAAAGTGTTCTTTGGTGATGACACTATGGGTATTTTTCCTTCCTTATAATTTTCTTTTTTCCCCTAAAAATTAATAATGAGTATATATATTGTTCTATGGGAAAAATGTAAAGTAAGAGGCTTTAGGAAAATTTGTTTTTCGGCTGAGTTGTTTGTGACAATGGAGTTGGTTGCTTGTTTGTTGTGTGTCTCAGAATGGATGCTGCTGCTTCGGTTCCCTTTCTCTTTGGGAGTAATGGAGGGCTGGGTGAGAGTTTCAGACAGCAGAGGATGATGTCCCATTATTAACTGAAACTTGCCCAGAGACAATTAGGATGACAAATGTGGAGGCACAAAAATGAGGTCATTTAGGTTAGGGTCAGGTTCCCAAAGAGGTGACATTTGTTCCCTATCCCTACCCCTCAGTCGCTAGCAAGGAATCCAGAAACCACCTCCCCCTTTCCCTGGGGCTCTCTGCTGTCAACAGTTGTAACCAAGCCCAGTTACACCATGGTTGCTGACGGTCTGTTCATATGTTTTTAAGTTGGTGCTATGTATGTTTTTAAGTCTGGCCACTACAGCACAAAGGGCTTTGTGATGATACCGTCTGTGCCTGGCCCAGGACAATCAGATGACCACAGGACATGTCAGAAGAAATATTAGATCTAGAAGAAAAAGAAGGCAGCCACTCTGAGCAAAAATAAGACAGGGGTGGGGGTGGGGTCAGCCTTCCATGTTTGGGAAGTGTACTCGTTTCTACTCCTGGGCTCCAGGGCCTGCAGAAAGTACGTATTGGTGACAAAGAGGGCACAATTGGCTTTCCAACCAACCCACTAGCAGGACACCTTGGTTTGTCTTGAGCAAAAAGCCATCTGAGAAAGTTATTTCAGCCTCTTAACAGTGTGATGTGGCTGAACCGTGTGACATGGCTTCGTGGTGCACCAGTAGCTTTTCCTCAGAGGAAGGCTTCGCAGGCTGTGCAGTGAGTCTGGCAATACTCAGACATGACTGAACCCTTTATTAGGTTATACCCACAATTAGCTTGAAAATAGAGAGCAACAAACATAAGAAAATCTTTCTCTTACTCCCCATTGGGGCTGGAGAGATGGCTCAGTAGCCTTAGAGCATTGGCTGCTCTTTCAGAGGACTTGGGTTTGATTCCCAGGACCCACATGGCAACTCAGAACTGTCTGTAACTCAAGGCCCAGGAGATGCTATGGCCTCTTCCAGTTTCTGTGGGCACCATGTGTACATGGTGCACATACATACATACGGACAAAACACCTATACACAAAATAATGCAATTTTTCTAAATTAAAAAAATAAAGAAAAAGAAAACCTTCTGACATATAACCATTTGGCATGAAAATGTTCCAGAATAATCATTCACCACCAGACTCTCCATAGAAAACCACTCAGGAACGCTCTCTGAACTGTTCTGGAAAGCAGAGAATGAGACTTTGTTCTGCTCCGACACTGGAAAACTGTCTGTATAGAGTGAGCCATCCCTCAGGTCCCTGCCTGCTGCTCTCCAGAGGTGCTGGGCAGATCATAACAATTGCAGAGTCTAGGAGGAAGTGCCTGTGCATCATGAATCCAGAGCCCCTACCTTCTCAGGGAACCAGAAAGACCCCAGCGCTCTGGACCGTAACTATTACGAAGATTCTCAGTGAATTCCTTAAGCTGTGGCTTCCCTCATACCTGGCCATTCCTACAATCAAATCTAAGGAATGCTTGGATCTGGCTTCCAAACAGACCCATTTGTCTCAAATGTCCATTACTTTTCAGAGTCCGTGTGTACTGTGCTCTTACCCACTGAGCCTTCTCTTTAGCTTGCACATCTGCTTCCTTGTGCGAGCCACTTCTAGTGGTAAAAAGATGGTGTTAGCATGGAGCGCTTGTGTGTGCACACACATGCCTGTAGATAATTCTCTAGGTTCCCTTTCCTCCTTTCCCTTAGAAACCTTCTCTATAGTAGCCTTACTGTGTGCATCTCCTCGAGGATTCACGAAGGAGCACAAGGATTCTCCGTCAGGAGAGCCACAGCCTTGAAGCACAGTTGAGACTTACACACAAGTAGATTTTACAGAGTGGAAAGTAGATATTGTCTTCAGAAAAGCACAAAATGTTATGGACTTGTGTCCCAACTATTTACAAGTTGAAATATAAAGTTCCAACCTGCATATAGTTATAGGCATCTTTACTACTCTTAAGATACATGTTTATATTCCTGAAGTTTCTCTAACATATGGCTGTTTCCCCTGCTTTATTTCTAGTTTTTGTGCACGCTATGGCAAATTTGTCACCATAGAAAGTGTCATTAAATCCTGCTCACTCTCCTCTCTGAGTTAAATTATGTGTTTCGTAGCTGAGGGATTGCTCCAATCTTTTCTGGAAGACAGGAAACGGAAGGGTCTCTTTGCAACTATTTTCCACCCTCCTTTGTCAGCCATGCTTCAGCCAAAGTGGACGGAGCTGCTGTCCAGAACTTCTTCCAATTTAGGGAACTGAATCAAATGTTCCGAAAAGACTTGCAAAAGCAAGGACCGCCCCCCTTGGATAAGTCTCCAAACAGGCAGCTTCTGCTTCTTCTCCTTCTTTTCATCTCTGCGGAGCTCCTGGAGAGTTCAAGAGCAATTAGCTCTCATTTGCTGAACATCTGCCACGACCCCAGCATTTCATGTATGCTTGCTTCAAATCTCTTGAAATCCCAGATAAAGGACTGACACCAAGAAGTCAAATTATTCACTTAGATCGCATAGCTCCCCTTTGGCTCCTAGTCTGAATGACTTCAAAAGATTTACATTTTTCCTGTGCATCATACTGCTTCTAAGCCAAAGATCCCAAAAAAGAGATAGCCTTCATTTCAAAGAAAGCAACAACAATGACGCCAAACCCAAGAAGCCTCCTGACATCACAGTGTTTTAAAAAGGCTTGTTTATTTTTTATTTCATGTGTATATGTGGTAGTTTGAATGTAATTGGCCCCCATAAACTCATAGGCACTATTGGGAGGTGAAACTTGGTTGGAGTAGATACCTTGTTGGAAGTGTGTCATTGTGGAGAAGGCTTTGAGGTATCATATATGTACAAGTCATGCCCAGTGTCTCAGACCACTTCCTGTTATCTTCTGATCACGATGTCATCAGCACCATGTCTGCCTGGATGCCACCATGTCCTGCGATGATGATAATGGACTAAACCTCAATGTAAGCCACCCTATTAAACGTTCTTTCTTTATAAGAGTTGCTGTGGTCATGGTGTCTCTTCACAGCAATAGAAACCCTGACTGAGACAGGACGCTGGTCGGTTTGTTTGTTTGCCTGCATGTGTGTCTGTGCACTACTTGCATGCAGTGACTGTGGAGGCCAGAAGAGGCTTCCCTCTGGATCCCCTGAGACTGATGTTACCGACAGTTGTGAGCAACCATGTGGGTGCTTGAAGTCAAACCCAGGTCCTCTGGAAGAGCAGTCATTGCTCTTGATCCCTGAGCCATCTCTCCAGTTCCCAGCATTGCAATCAATTAAAATTGATTTTAAAAATCAATTCGCCATTTTCTCAGCTCTCTCACACTGATAACCCCTTCAGTCTCCCTCTCTGCACCATTCAGGAGGCAGCTGAAAGCTGAGGAAGAGGCAGGCGACATGCATGTTTGCCCTCTGCTCAGTTACACTCTTACACAGTCCCAGCTTCCCTGCCTAGGGAATGGTGCCACCTGCAATAGGTGAGCCTTTCAGCCTCCATTAGCATAATCGAGACAGTTTCTCACGGACATTCCCACAAACCATGTGATGTAGACAATCTCTCGTTGAGACACTCTTCCCAGGTGATTCTAGACGGTGTCAAGTTGGCACTAAAACTAATCACCACAGGCGGCTCTATTTGTTAATTCCTCTAAAACACACTGGCTTATCAGTAAGCTGGTTTTGCCTCTCTCCCCAAAGGTTAGTCCATTAAACATCCCTTTAATACGATCACACCTTCTTGCGTCCTGCCTGTGCACCCACTATCCTGTGGGTTATTTTGCTTTACTAGGACGGGAAGACTGGAGTAAGTGTAAACTGTGGGCCAGGATTATTTTGATTTACTAGGACGGGAAGACTGGAGTAAGTGTAAACTGTGGGCCAGTGTCTTTAACTAACGTCTTTATGAAGTCAGAGACTTTTCTCCTCAGTCTCATTCATGCTTCTTATTGCTCATCATGATGGCTGACACATGGACTAGAATGTACTCACCCTAGAGGCTGAAAAGAAATCTTTCCAATTGGCTTCTCATGTTATATGTGTGTGTATACACATACATATACATACACACATATATACATATTCATACACACACACATATATACATACCTACATACATGCATATATATGTTATGATCATTTCCTGGGAAGAGCAGGTGTCCTGAGTGGCTCACACAGGATAGCGCTGCTCTTTCAGGGTGAAGCGGGGTCCTTTGAAATGTGCAGAATGGACCAAACAACCCAGAAACTGATGGTGCCAGTGAATTACACTGAGCTGTGACAACCAGAGACCTCAGAGAGTCACGTTCTTTCTGAAAAGAACACTGAAAAGATGAGATGGGGGCTCTAAACATTTTTAGACAGTGTTTTAGTTTCTGCTTTTTCCAAATTTCAAGATGCTCAGTGAGGACAGGGACTAGAGGGTAATGCTTATTAAAGCAAAACTGGGAGTGGGGTGCATCAAGTTGTTGTGAGCTCACATGAGCCCGCAGCAGGATGCAGCCACCTAATAAGCAGACCGAACTAATGAGAACGCAGCCCCTAGACCCAGAGCTGCGCTTGCTCCCTCGGACTTCAGGTTTCTGAAAGACGCTGCAAAAGTACTACTGAGTTTATTTCTAGAATGTTGTCAGTCTGGGTCTGTTTTGCTTAGAGAATCCTGGAAACTTTCTGAATCATGTTTCTGGGTTCGAAAGCAGGAACTGTCAGTGGGTGAGTGGCATCCGATAATATTATAAATATAATTGAAGATAGCCAAGGGAATTAAGTGCCAATTTGAATTCCTATCAAATCAGATAAAAATAGCTGAGAAATATCGATGCTTAGTCATTGTTGAATGTCTGCAATTTCTGTTTAGAGTAATGTTTCACTTTGGAAACTGTTTTAGTATGCAGAAGCTATACAAAAACCAGAAGTAAAGCTCAGTATTAATTCACCCAAACATTCAGCTGATCTTTTTTAGGTGGATAGTTCCAAGCAAAACACTGTAGGCAATAGAAGTGAAAATAGCAAATTCTTTCTTCCTCTATAGTCATAGATTTTCACCCCTCTGTCACCAAAATGTTTATAATCTAGTTGGGAAAACAGGTAATATCTAATAATAAAATTTACATAATAATTAAGGGCAAGAATACCTTCCCTTCCAGTAGAAAACCGTGCAAGCAGCTGTTATGCAAGTTCTCTGCCTGTGGAATAAGAAGAGGAGGCAATGAGCTCATGAAAGATGGCAAATGATCCCGGTGTGTAAACGGAAGCTTACAGGGCTGAGAAGCAGCTCAGTGGTACAGAATCTGCCTAGCTATGCAAGGCCCTGGATTTGATCCTCAGCACTGCAAAACAAAGTAACAAGCAAGCAAGCAAACACCTTTGCAATTTGCTGATAACTTTCTCCCTGTTCATACCCTACTTTTAATTTGCAAACGCTTCAGACTAACCCCACATCAAGTTTTTAACTAGTAGTGAATCAAAGACAAATTGTGAGACGGGGGAGAAGAGACCGATACAAGCAGCCACCTGGGTAAAACGAGGTAGACAATAAATAAATATAGACAGATATCCTGATGGTAATAGAGTTTGGCATTAATGGCTAGCTGACAGATGTGACAGAAAGCTATAAAACTCTGTGCCTGGGGTAGGTCTAAATAGGCCCACTGAGCTCAGTGACCCTGAAGGATTCATTGCATTAAGGTGCATTATAGGAATAGATGTATTTCTTCTGAGTCTGATAGCCTTTGTTCATAACAGTGACCCCAAGGCCTGCAGGAAAGATTAAATTATGCTCAGAGAGTGCTATTTAAGGAAGTATGTGAGTGTATTGTATTTTAGAAAGACACCCATGCTAACGCCTATTGCAGTGACATTGTCACTGAAGAAATGTGCTTTGAAAAGAAGAGAGAAATAAGGTGGAAAAGAGTTGGCGCCTTCAAAGAAGCCTGGAAACCACTTATAAAGGATGGCTCTTAGCTTATCAGAGACCTTGACCAGCTGCAGGACTCACTCACCATGATGCTCCCCTTGGCTGCCAACCAGAACAATGATTTTAAGTGGTTATGTCTCAGGTGGTAGGCAGCATCACATATGATGATGGTTTGACAGAAATAAAACAAAGAACTCAGTGCCTTAGATGCCCTAGCCAGGATTCAAGGCTAATGGCTACCATATTGGATAGTGCAGTTATAAAAAACACTCCATCACTACAGAGAATTCTTTTGAAAGTCAGGAAGGGGCAAGATGTTTGTAGGCTAGATTGTATCAGCGAGACCATGCAAGAATGAAAAAAAAGGTGTATGTTTGTATGTACACACACACACACACACACACACACACGTATCTTTCAGGTGTTTTTTTCTTTCTTTTCTTTTTTGGTTTGGCTTATGGTTCTGTTACAATTACAGAAAAATACCATGTCTGGACGATTTTCTGAATGTTTCTTCACTGCTTAGGAGCAGCGAGAAAAGCTGGTTGTAATGTGGGGCTTCAGAATGCACAGAAGTTTCTGGAAGAATCAGAGGTTGCAAGGCTCTGTGTTAATACTGCGTTAAGTAACTGACTTACTTCTATAGTGTTTTTGTTTTTGTTGTGGCTTCATTTATTAGACACATGCTGGGAGTTTTTACCTAGGTCTTTCAAAGAAATATGATCAGAGGAAACTCGAGTTTTAAATGACTTGAGTAGTAATTACCAGTTCATGAGTGGATAGATCTATGAGTGATGGTCAGGATAAAGAAGTCATCTCTCAGGAAAGGTGGAAGCTCAGTGAATTATGGGGGAGATAAAGATATTCAATTACTGACCAAGGGGACCCCTCTTTAGTTGGCCGATAGGTTTCATGATGGATGTGGATTGAAAATGAAGAGAGGAGAAACTAAACTCAGTTTCATAGGTGACTTATAATTTGAGCAGGGAACAAAATGACTTTTTCAGTTTTACAGAACTCATATTGATGGCCTAATTTGCTTTTCCCCAAGGGCATCTGATGCTGAGTTGGAGATGGGAGTTTTGAGGCTATCATAGCGATCTGTGTGTATCTTCAGCTGCCTAGGAATTTCATGCATGCGCATCCATGAGAGTATAATTGGCTTATCAAATGCACTGAACTTGGTGGAGCTTGAGCAAGGAGGCTACTGGGTCATTCTTTCTATTTGTGTAATATGCATGAGTATTATGCGTGTTTGCATGTGTGTGGGCACACACGTGTGTATGCATGCGTGTGGAGGCCTGAAGTTAGTGTCAGGTGTTATCCTTGGCTTCTCTTCCAGGTTGTTCTTTGAGACAGAAGTTTAATGTGATGTCAAAATCAGTTTAATTCGCCCATCCAATCTAAAACCTCTCCATCAGCTGCCCCTTGACCTGGAAATGGACCCTGTGGAAGGAACATGTGTGACAGTTTTCACCACCACTTCATGTTCTTTCCTTAGCTGCTGTGGTGAGGGTGTTCGGAAGATGTAGGAGAGGAAGGTCATAGGTCAAGGACAAGGCATGGTCCTATCAGTTCTGAAAAGATGGGTTAAAACTCAAGGGTTCTGTCGATTGGTTTTGCCCAGGGCTCCTCATAGCTCTGAGGCCACAGAACAAGTGACTGTGAATGTTTAATTATGAAAGCATCTGGCCCTCTTGATAAAGGGAGCTCGGCCTGATCTAAGGACTTCTCAGCTGTGGACTGCACTTCCCACATGCCGGCAGTTTGTGCCATTTAGCCCACCATGGCCTTTGCCACAAGGATCCAAGTCTCTTGGGAGAACAAACCAATGCGTGTAAGTTCCTTCTGTGCACGGGCCATCCATGTTCATTAGGACATTCCTATAAGCATCCATTTAGTAAACTCTCACTGTATTGACAAGAGAGAGTATTGGAAGAAGGCTTCCTGGACTTGACGGTGGCCTTGGTTTTGAGAAAAGACTAGAAATGCCCACAAAGGTGAATGTACTATCCCTGGACCTGGACAATAGGTTCCCATGTTCTTTAGTTTGTATGTCTTCAGGTGACATGAGATTTTCAGGGCCAACGGATCAAGCCTTTCCAAAACCCATGCCTCTGTTTCTAGAGTATAGAACTTGTGTCATTTTCTGGGTACCTGGAACCCTAGAATTGTATATACATGTCTACCTTCACAGGCTTGTGTTGGCCTCACTTTTTCCTCCTTACAGCAGACTACAGCATCAATGTGTACATTCTTAGGCGTGAGGGATGACGAAAACGTGGTTGTCTGAGAAGGCTGGGGCCGGAGGGGTTTGTATGCTCAAACCCTTCCCATGAATCCTTGTGGTATAGGATGGAGCTGGGAGTGAGAATAAAAGATGGAGTCAGTAGAGGGACAGGGCCCAGAGCTAGAGTGTGAGTGTTGTTCTCGACACCTGACTTTCAGGATGTTATCAATATCAAGCTAGAATAGAACATATTTTAATCATGTAACATTCATTTATGTTATGCATGCTGCCATTTGTACTCTTTCCTCAGGTTAGGAGTGGCACTAAAGACAAACACGTTTATTCAAATTATTGTATAGCTTCAGGTCATGGGGGTTAGAAGACATCTCTGGATTAATTAGGAAGGAATCCAAGAATTGTATGGTTAGAAGGTCAGAGGAGAGCTATGTTAAGCTGGACTGTCTTGGTGGCTTGCACCGAGCAAGACTTGGGAATGACTGCTGGTTGACTGTTTGATGGTTCGTTCTCTTCGTAGAACCAATAGCAGTAAGAGACGAAGCAACTGAAAAAAAAAAAGAAGAAACAGCCAAGAAGGTCAAAAGAGTGGGTGGCTTCTATGCAAGTGAGCTTTCCATTCATGCATTAATTAAATAACAATGTCACCATGCTGCTGTGGTCAGCATGAGAGGTGACCATTGGGATGCTACCTTTGTCTCCTATAGGAAGCTTTCTATAGACTGAAGGAAGGCATAGCATACCAAGTCATGGGTTTCATCATGACACCTTCATACATATGTGTCATCGTAATTTGTTCCCATTTCTTCCCTCCCCCCACAGCTCCTCCTCCTTACCCTTTCCTCCTTCCAGCTGATTTTTTCTCCACTTAGTTTCCTCTTCTGGCTTTTTCATTTGTTTGCTTTCCCCACAAGAGGGTCTCATGCAACCCAGGCTAGCCTTGAACTCATTGTGTAGCCGAGGATGACCTTGAACTTCTAGTCTTTCTGCCTCTGCCTCCCGAGTGCTTCCATTACAGGTGTGTGCCACCTTGCTTGCTTTCTCGTTTGTTTGTCTTTCGTGCTGAATCAAACCCACGTACGCCAGGGAAGGACTCACCTACCATTGCCAGCCTAGTCCCCTCCTCTGATGAGTAAATTTTTTCCTGTGATATTAAGGCTTGAACCCAGGGCTTCAAGCATGTGAAACAGTCCTTCTACCAACTGAATTATGTCTCTAAAAGTATAGAATTAAGTGTTCATATTGAGAGTCCAAGACAGGGAGACAGTGGCTCTTGAAAGTGACAGCTGGCATGGTAGGAATGGCAAGATAAGGTTTTAACCACATCTTTATTACTTACACTACTTTTGATAATCCTAAATCCCCCGGTTTTGATTGCTGTTGCCAGCTGCTATGAGAAGGACTTTTTTTTAATGCTTAATTTTGGGCATTTGGATGTTAGTGCAGAGAGTGTCTCAACTTTCCAGAAACTGAAATTGATAATCACAAAGAATGGCAGGCTCCCCTGGCTGGTCCAGGCACCCATGCTTTTGACTTGGCGTGGGTGGTGCTGTGAGACTCATGTGACATCTGTAGGCATTTGGACCTACACACTTGAACACACCCCCACACAACCTTTTCAGCCATCCCTTGATCATTGGTTTGTTTTGAGAGGGCATTGCAGGTCCTTCTGAAGTGTGGTTTGTGGCAGCTACTGTGGGAATGATGGCACATTTGATGCTGCTACTTGACAGATCTGCCCCCTAATGTCACATTGCCTTTAGCTACTCTGTGCCCTGCTTCACACGGGGCCCTTGTGTGATGCTCAGCCCAGGAGGGTTTTCTCGGTACGACAACATCCTATTAGTAGCATAACATAGTACTACTAATTTGTCACACTGTGAAAGGGGCGAGGAGCTGGAGCAGCAGTGTCCTGGAGGATATGGAAAACTGGTTGTGATTCATGGCTTATCCCCACTGCCCACCATCCATCAGCCCTTTCCCTGCTGGTGGAAATCGCCTTCATCCCGCCTGCTCCTGTTAGCTTTATCTGTTCCTCAGCAGTCCATGACACATCTCCTCTGCTCCTCACCACATCCTCACCTGCTCCTAGACTCACCAGAGCAGTTCCTTCGAAGAAAGCGATTAGAACACCTTAGCTCTCGTGATCATGGCTGCGGTGGGTGGGACATAGGAACCATCCAAACTGCAGACACAGGAAGTCCCAAGTGTTTGCTGGCTTTGGAGAGGGGCCGTGGCTCTGCTGAGGTAGAAGTAGAAAACTGAATTCTCATCAATATCTTTTGGTGGGAGGGAGTGGAAGCCTGGGGCTGCGGTGAGGGGAGAAGAGAGGCAGGATAGCATGCATGGTGTGGACCCGATTTCCAGGAGATGAGTTGTCCCAGAGCAGTGCGGCCCTGGATTGATGCCGAGACGACTGTGGGATGGAAGAGGTTTGATTTGACATGTCTTAAATGGGACATGTCTTATATGGGTGTGTTCTTATAGAGGAGGGGGAAGGAGTGGGGTGAATGGGTTCCTGCTGTATCAGAGCCGTCTGCTGTGTGCTGATACACCCGACACTTTCTTAATTATGTGTCTGTCCACTGCTTTGATAGATTTGAGCACACATTCGTGAATATGTGTGGAAATATGATACCTGTTGTATAATGTTGGTTACAAGAAGATTTATACATACAGGAGGGACTGCAGGCCTTGGGAAGGGATAGCTAATCAAGGATTTCCCTTACCTCTGTGCTTCTGCTATATAAGGACACAAACAAAAACCCCCTTTAAGCATTTGCATTTAGTGCTTTGCAAAGCTCGGTGGGGATGATGGGAGTTTCTGATCTTTGCTGTGTGAGATGATGGCTAAAAATTCGCGGTTACATGCAGAAAAAAATGTTCTTAGAGGAGTAGACACCAAAATGTCACCTGTGGTTGTCTCAGCACAGTGGGGTTATTGGATACTAATTTTACTTATTTATCTGTAGTTTCTAATTTTTCTGCAGTGAAATTGATTTGTTGGGCACACTTAAATACAAGCAGAACAACATTAAGCTGACTTGGGAGATATCCTTATTTCTCCATTTCTAGAGAATAATCAGTTCTACTTCATGTTTCCATAAGAAATGCCCGTTTTAGTGAAAAGGAATAGTTCACCTTTTAAATAAGAGCAAGATGGGTATTGAAAAACCAGAATAGCCTGGAATAACAATGTCCATCATGTAATGAGGATCTGTGGTGTGCTTGGTGCTTTCCACACATGCTCAGTTGTAGCAACACCATCTCCACTTATAAATGACGACAAAGCACTTCACCCGAACGCTCGAACCGTTGAGGCAGGTGAATGACAAGCTGGGCTTTGAGCAATTAAATCACCTGACTCTACAGTTTGGCCCTTATTCCACACCAGGCTGCCAGCTATAGCACACAGGCATCTGGGAGCGCCGAACTTGAAGGTACATTCTGACCCTGGAGACTGCTGCTTATCCCCAGACATTTCCTTCTATCTCATCCTGAACAGTGGAATGGCTTACACCTGTGCAGCCTCTGTTCCCAAAGGGCCTGAGTGTCACTGTTGCCAAATTAATTATATGGTAAGAATAATCTACCCAAATAGGGAAATCCACCAACATTTATAGAGTACTCACTGTCTGCCAGATGTGGGGAATCTTTTATGAAGATTCATCATAAAGTGGCAGTTCATCACGTTATGATTTCACAACAGCCCTGGGAGGTAGGCTTATTAAACCTCTCATTTTACAGACATGTTTCTACTGAGGCATGTAGAGAATTTAGCTTGTCTAGGGTCGCCCAGCTAGAGGGTCTTCCAGCTGGCTTTAGGGCCTAGGCCAAGCACTGTGCCTTATCAGTCTATAATGCTGAAGAAAATCTGTGTCCCTCTTATTGGTTCATGATCACAACCACTTTCAAGCTGAGGTCAAAATCACTGCGACTTTTCTTTCTTTTTTTTTTTTTAAGTATAAGTCCCATTTTATTTTTCCAAGGTGTTTTCTTCTATCTTTATGACGTCACTTTACATGGGCTTTGGTGGAGGTCGTGGTGCAGCACCAGCAGGTCTAAATCGTGGTGGGGGTGTTCGGTCCTTCCTAGCTTCCCGAGATCGATTCCTGACTACCTTGCTGTGAATAGCACAGCTCACACAGTAATGCAGCTTGACGTAGAGTTTGGGGAGCATGTAAGCGTCGAAAACACTTGCTTCGGATATGTTATGTTATAGAATATTATAAGATGTGTTCCATGTGTTTATGCTGTGTAACATATGTTAAATAATGCAAAGATGTGTTGCATTCTTTTAACTCTGTGAAGCTGTGTTACTTTGTCCAAAACGCCTGAGGTCTAATAAAGAGCTGAAAGGCCAAAAGCCAGGAAGTAGAAAGGATAGTCAGGGCTGGGGGTCAGAGAGAATAAATAGGAGACATCTGGGAAGATTGGGGAATAAAAAGGAGAGGAGAACGCCTGGGTCCAGACATCCAGCCAGACATGGAATAAGAAAAAAAAAAAGAATATACAGAACTTGCCGGGCGGTGGTGGAGCACGCCTTTAATCCTAGCACTCAGAAGGCAGAGACAGGTGGATCTTTGTGAGTTCGAGACCAGCCTGGTCTACAAGAGCTAGTTCCAGCACTGGCTCCAAAGCCACAGAGAAACCCTGTCTCGAAAAAACAAAAACAACAACAACAACAAGAATATACAGAAATAGAGAAAGGTAAAAGCCCAGAGGCAAAAGGTAGACAGGATAGTTCAAGTTAAGAAAAGCTGGCTAGAAACAAGCCAAGCTAAGACCGGGCATTCATAAGAAAGAATAAGACTCCATGTGATTTATTTGGGAGCTGAGTGGTGAACTCCCCAAAAGAATAAAGAGTAAAAAACAACCAACTACAATATTATCTACATTGAGTATGTTCAGTTTCCTCTATCTGGGGGCATTCTTGACTCTATGACCTTAGTCCTAGAAAGCTGTCTTTTGCTAGATCATGCTTATACATTGGCCCCCTAACTGCTCCCTCAAAGTCAGTAAAATCATCTGTATGGATCCTATGCAACATCTCTAAGAAAATTAACTTTTGAGTTTTTTACTAGGGTGAGCTTTCAATTTCCGGAGTAAACAGTTCTTCCCCCTCAAGTAATGAGGATTTTTGTGATGAACCTATGTCTATCTTTATGGTCGCCCTGTGTATATTTTTACTACATCTGCCGGGAACCAGCACTGGAGAGACAGTGTACTCATGTTTTAATTAACACATCTTTCTCTTTTTAATGATGCTTTACATTTATCTAAATGTAGTACCTCCCTCTTTGGGCTATTCTAAGAACTATGTAGGTACCGTATATAAAACTCACTTGGCACATGAGCGTCATGAAATGCCATTGCCTCCTTTTCACACCAGTCCCAGGAACCACAGTCATCCTTGCTGCTGACTCATTTGTCTTTCCCTCTTAGCCATTCTCCCCTTTATATTGAAATTTTATTCATTTTTGTTTTAGCCAGTATAAGTAAATTGTAGCCAAAAAAAAAAGCAGATGATGTGGTTAGATGCATTAGTGACAGTGACCACCGAGCCACCCAGAATCATAAGCAATAAAAATTCTAGTGCTAACCCCTGCTGAAAAGTCCAGCCCATATGCCTGTGTTTCACAGAAAGAGAAATGGCGACTACCTTCGTTCAGGCTGATCTAAGGGCGACCACAGAGAACAGACTCAGTTCAAATCAAGGATTATTTTTCTGGTTCATAACTGTGGATCACAGAGAACCTGACCCTTTTTCTACTTAGACAGACATGGCAAAGGGAGATTGTCTCATGCTGGCTTATTGCTCTGTATGACAACTGGCTTAAACAATATCTTTTCTCTTTAAACAATTACTTTATTCTTATTTAGAGGCTCAGTACCTGCTGGCAGGATGGTTGGTCAACTCTACCTTTTATCGTTGACGTCATTGCTATCATTTGGGGACAGGGTAGTGTGTAGCAAAGAATGACTTTGAACTTCTGAACCTCCTTTGTCTACTTCTGAGTGACGGGATTACAGGCATACATCATTGTGCCTGGTTTATAGACTGAACCCCAGGCCTTGTGCATGTCAGATGAGCTCTCTAATAGCTGAGCTACTTCCCAGCCCCTGTACATTGTCATAAGTAGGAATTGTTGAGAAGCCTCTTCTGTGCTGTATTTCTGTGAGTCCTGTGCTTGTGCCACGTGGGAAGGAACTGGGGTGAGGTTTATCCTCACCCTGTGCCAGGCTCCCGCTTGGCACTTGAAATACACCCCCATATTTGATCCTAATGATAATTTTTGAGCAGACATTATTTTCTTTTGACAAACAAGAAAACAATCTCCAAGTTGCCCAGTAGCTTGTTCATCCAGCTTTCAGTAAGTGCTGGGTCAGAGGTTTAACTGAAGATGGTCTGGATTCCACAGACCATAATCTTTTCATTATTTTGGCTCACAGCTTAAAGGTTCAAGTTCATTCTGGAGAGAAAGACGTGGTGGTGAGAAGAGCTCTGGCTGTACAGGGCTGCGGAGCAGCTGACCACACTGCACCCCAGTGTCTTGGCTGGCACTGGACGCACATGTTCACATTGGTCCATAGCCTCTGGCATTTGCTCATTCACTTCTCCATCTGTGTCCTTGGGCACTCATTCATTCACTCAAGTGACAAACATTTATTGTCTACTGTGTGTCAGACATCATGCTGGACCTCAGATACACAAAAATGGATTAATTCTGTCTCCCTTTACATCCCGGTAAAGGATGACAGACAAACCATTGGTGATCCATCACAGCGTGGATGACCGCAGAGTGCTTTATTTCTCTGTCCCTGTGTGTATATTTTCCCCTCCTCCCTCTCCTCCCTCATTTCCCCCTATGTATATGGCTGCACTTTTATGACAAAGTCTTCTTGCCGAGACTTTTGAGTCTCTTTGGGATCGTCATAATCTTCTCACTTTGGAGAGCTCGGTTATTCTGCTGCATGGGATTTCCATGATGCTTTCATGCTTCAGTCTGGCCTTCCTAACCCTGAATGTTCTCTGCTCCCAAGACTTTGACCCAGCTCTATTGAACTCATTGTGAATCTCAAACAAACAAACAACCTACCCTAAACAACCCAAGTGCCTTCCCCAAGTTTCTGAATTGTGGCCCTTTGCCCTTTTTTTCACTGTGGGAACGAGTTTCTCTGATGCCAGAGCCTCATCAGGAAGACCTGTTGTGTGTTTCTATCTCTTCATGGATGATGCAGGCAGAGCACTTCTCAGAGTTTCCCAACCGCCTGGTTTTGCATTGACTTCTCAGCACCTGGCTCCTTGACCCCACACATAGTAGGAGTTCAATAAACATCATTGAATGGATAGATCATAAATTTATACCCCTATTGGTGTAGGAATCAATCAGAAACTCTTTATATGTTCATGCAAATATTCATTGAAAAATGATTAGCTTTTTTCTTGTTTTTTACATTGGTAAGTTGATTGGCCTACTCCTGACAAGCAATGCATGCGTGAATACTAGGTGATAAATCTGGGAGTCTCTGAAATCTGGAAGACATAAGAAAGATGAAGGGGTAGGAAAGGCAGCCTCCAGTTTATTGAGGTGAGAATGCCACTGTCTTTTGTTATAATAAAGTGTGTTATAATACTCATACTAATGAGATAGCTCAAACATTTCTGCAAAAACAGCCATCAGAGAGTGACCAAGTGTCAAAGGCAAAGCTCCAGTGTAGAGGTCAAAGAGGGAATAGGAGCGGTCCATGCCAGGACAAGTCAACTATAGGCACAAAATAGGAAGGCTGCAGGGTGTTAGCAGATTTGCTTAGCAGTTGTAGAGGTTGTACGTGGGAAAAGGGGAAGATAGCGGTGAGGAGTCCTGCCTGCTGGTTGGGTAGTTTTTTCTGTATCTCCAACATTAGATCCCAAAGGGATGTCAATGTGTTGGTCTTTGTTGTTTTGTCTGTCTGGGCAGCGACAGAGCCAGATTTTGTTTCTAGATCATCTTTAATGAGAATCTACAATGGGACAGAGCATCACTTTGTGTCTGGTTTTTGTTTGTTTGTTTTTAAATCCGTGTGTATGTGCACACATGCCACAGCACTCAGATGGACAACAGGGGATGGCCTCTGGTGTGCATCCTCTTCCTCCACCTTGTTTGAGACAGGTTCTCTTGTATACTGCTTCGTGCACCAGGCAAGCTGGCCTGTGCGTTCTCCCCTGCCTCCCATCAACTGCAGGAGTGCTGGAATTACAGGAGCAAACTCCCTTATCCAGCTTTTACAAAGGTTATGGGTATTCAAATTCTGGTCCTCATGCTTATGTGGCCATCTCCCCGGCCCTCACTTTTTTAGAGTGGAGATAAAATACAGTGGTGGCCACTGCAGCGACCAAAGTAGTACTCTGAAAGTCTGGCTAGCTTGTTTCATTTCATCCTGGAGGTCTGGTGAATAAGAAGTTAAAACACACAACAAATAACACCTCAAAACGTGCTTGTTGAGCTCTCTGGAGCAGGGCATTGCTTGCAGCTCCCTCCCTTTACTTCCCTGCATGTATCTGCAGTCTTTTCCAGACAGCCACATTTCCCCACTGACAAAACATTTGATTCTCAGTGACATTTCTCCATCATTATAAATAGCAGGGAGTTTAAACCATTTTTAACTGCCAAAGCTTTTCTTCTCCACCCAATGGGGCTATAGAAGTTTGAGCAAAGCCATTTGGATTCTAAAACAGATAGATTGGCTCAGATTATGCTCTTGTACTCCAAGAACTGCTGATTTTAGCACATTTGCAACTTTGATGAAGGTGTACATTTTCACTTATCTCTCCTGTATGGAGTTTCCATGGCAGCGGAGTGTTTGTGTCTCACTTGATGCTCCAGAGTGGCTCCAGTCATCTTTAAGGGTGTCTCAAGGTTTTGAAATAAGAAATTATCACAAGGGAATTAGTATCACTTCACTGAACATAATGATTGGCAAAATACTACGCCTCAGCAAGGACCACTGCAGAGCAACTGGGCTAGCAGTCCGTGTGCATAGGCCAGGACATACTGGTTTTGTCTCAGACTGGAGCATGCTCATAGACTCTGTCACTGCCACAGGATCTGGAATGATGCTGTGTCAGCATGAGTGTTTTCTAGCATTCTGATCCTGCATCTCTCCCCATCCAATCATCCCCTTTCATGCTCTCCCTGGTGAGTGATGTTGGTTATTTATAAAATGTGGGTAGAAAACATCATGTATGCAGCGAGAAGATTAAATTTTGTGAGTGTTGATTAGCATTCTCAGCACTGCTTTAAAAATATATATTGTAATGAACCCTTCTCTGCTGAAATATGGTTTTCCATAATCATAAGTTTGGCTTTGATGCCATTGTAATTCCTGTAAGTATACTTTATTGTTCTCTGGTCCTGAGCAGAGTGAAGATAATGAGTAGGTTTTTTTTTTTAATGTAGAAACATCAACAAATAGTTTTTTATGGTTAAGGTTTTTGTTGGAGAGAGAGAGAGAGAGAGAGAGAGAGAGAGAGAGAGAGAGAGAACAACCAGAGGCATCTGGAAGAGTCTAAAGCAGAGAGAGAAAGAATAGGCTGAACATAGCCAGCAGACTAGACATGGTCAAAGCCAGGAAATCGGGAGAGCAGGAGAGAACAGTGGAGACACAAAGCTAGCAAGAGATAGAGAGTAGAGCAAAGTGAGAGAGGGCGGATAGCAAGAGATGGGGTAAGTGATGGAAAATGAGTAAGTGCGTAAGAGAGCAAATAGTGAGGATACAGGCCTAATAAGGAGAACGAGCGGCCTGTGAGCCAGAGGGGTTTAGAGCAGAGAAAGACGTGAGAAGAGGTGAGGTGCCAGCATCGACTTGGAAATGTAAGAGCTTGTGGTGCTGGGGGAACCTGGAGCTTAATATGCTGCTAGGTGTCACAGGTAGCCACATGTCCCTTCTGCCAGAGGTGTGGGAAACAAATAGTTCTTAAAACGTCTCTAGGAAGGTAGAAGTAGCAAGTGCTGGAAGAGACTATGTAGAGGGTTATGTTGGTTCTGATCAGAAGTGGGCTCTAAGGGGAGGGCTTTGTTTGTTTTGTTTACGGTGTCCTTCTGAGATATAAATAATGTATCATTAAATTTACTTTAAGGGTACAACTTAGTGTTTTTAACTAGCTCATGTAGTTGTGTAACCATCACTACTATCTGGTTTTCAAATATCATTCTAAGTCTCCAGATAAACCCATTAATCTGCCCTCTTTCCTATGGTTTTCCTGTTCTGGATGCATGCATGGGTGTGGACACGCACATGCACGTGCGCGCACACACACACACACACACACACACACACACACGGAACCACATAACATGTAGTCTTTCATACATCCACCAGTACTTCAGTTCACTTCCTGAGGACTGTTGTCTTGCAGGGCATGACACATCTGGTCATCAGATAGTCGTATGCTTGGGGTCCACCACATTTTTTGGCTATAATAATAATAATAATAATAATAATAATACCTCCATGACTGTTCATGTGCAAGTTGTTGTGTGGACACATGCTCTCAGCTCTCTTACACATATTTCTAGGCATGGAATCGCTTGGTCACGTGGTCACTCTGTATTTAACCACTTGGGGAACCACCAACCCGTTCTCAATGGCTATGTAGCATTTTCAATCCCATGAGCAATGCATGAGGGCTTTAGCTTCTGCACTTTCTCAACACTTGCTACGTTTTGTTTATCCATCTTAGTAGATGTTGAGCAATGTCTGGTTCTGGTCCTGATTTGCATTACTAAATGACTTATGATACAGAACATCTTTTCCTGTGCTTGTTATTTCTCCATTTCCTGAAGGAATGTCTAGTGGCCATTCTGATTTATTTTAGGTGCTGGGAACTGAACACAGGCCAAGCTCATGCTCTGCTACTGAACTGCACCTCTGCCCACGTTAAAATTAAAATTAGGTAGGAAAGCATGGGGAGAGTCAATTCCCATTGTCCTCTCGATTGGTCTGAGTAAGGACACCTCTGATTGTGTCTGTAAGGGAATTTCCAGAAATGACTGGATCCTAAGGGCTCTGACATATGTAACAGTGTACCCATTGGTGGAGTCAAGATTTGAATAAGTTATGAGCAGTGCTGGGACTAGGCAGAGGAAGTGGCTCAATGGGGTTCCACAGCACAGAACATCTGACCCAAGTTCTTTTTATATATTCAGTTTCAGATACCAGTTCTTTATCAGATATGCAGTTGGACAGTATCTCCTCTTATTTTGACCTTCAAAGAATATCCTTAAAGTTTTAATGTTCAATTTACTGGTTTTAATCTTTGTTTGTGATCTTGTTGACATACCTGAGAAACCATTGCCTACCCATCCCCTGGTGAGCAACCCTAATAAAACTCACTGAGTCATCAATTTTTTAAAAAATATGAAAGTAGAAGAGAAAGGAAGAAGGGGAGGTAGGGGAGACAGTGGAGAGCAGTGGGTGTAATCAAAATGCACTATATGTGTATAAAGTGCTTTATAATAAGACTCAGTGCATATAATTAGCATAGACTAATAAAAATAAGGGATAAAACACATTGCTGGGGCTGGAGGGATGGCTCAACAGTTAAGGGGACCTGAGATTGAGTCACAGTACCCATGTCAGAAGTCCCATAAACACCTGTTTTCTAGCATCCATAGATACCTGCACTCCTGTGCACACACCTGTCCACTCCCACAGATCTTTTCTTGTAAAAAAAAAAAAAAAGACAAAACCATTGCCTAATTGAAAGTCATGAAAATTTAATTATGTATTTTCTTCTAAGGTTTTTGTTTTAATTCTTTTTTTAAGATTTATTTATTTATTATGTATACAACATTCCTTCCATGTACACCTGCACACCAGAAGGGGGCACCAGATCTCATTACAGATGGCTGTGAGCCACCATGTGGTTACTGGGAATTGAACTCAGGACCTCTGGAAGAGCAGTCAGTGCTTTTAACCACTGAGCAATCTTGCCAGCCCTTTTTAATTCTTAGGTTTAGATATATGACACATTTTGAATTACTTTTGTATATCGTATGAAGTGGGGGCCCAACTTCTTTGTGTGAATATTTGCTTCTGTTTTTCCATAATCATTTGTTGAAGCAATGACTATTTACCCCCAGTGAATAGTCTTGACATCCTCGCTGATAATTAACTGGCCATAAATGTAAGACTTTAGAGCCAGGGTTAGTTCACCAAACACTTGATATTTAGGTTGAAAGATAGTGACAATTTGGGAGAAATCAAGGATAGCCCTGCCCTTCTCCTTCAAGGATAAGCCACGTGGTAGGAAGAGTCAGGAACAAGCAGAAAATGCCATAAAGGAACTAAGTTCTGTGAAGTCAGCATGGAAATCAGGAGAGCACCTGACCTAATCTTGGGGAAACAGGAAGTACTTCCTCTAGGAGGCAATGACCAAGACAAGTCAGTTAAAGAGGTTGTTCAGGAGTCATTGGAAGTTCAGTTGTGGACAAACACCACCAATGCACACAGTGACCGCATACAGTTGTCTTCTCAAAGCCCATGTTTTATCATCTTACTTAGCCTGGCAGAAGATTGCAATTTTTTTTGAATAAAGATGTGGTCCCTGTCTATACTTTGGAGTTACCTCTTCCTCGTTTTAGTCATGACAGATTCTTCTCTGAGCTCTGCATGTGTTTCTTATTCTTCACCTTGGCCAATTGCATAATCTACCTATAATAACTGACCTTATTTTCTCAAATCCTTCTCATGAAGTCCTAATATGCACATGAGCATATACGTTTATCCTGAATTGCACTCACCCTGTCAGCCTCCGTGATCCCAGAGCTCATGTCTCTCATTATGAAGCATCTGTCACAGCCAATCACAGGTTTTAGTCATACACCTGTTTTTCCTCATTTCTCTTTTGTGAGAAACTTAAGGGTGTGGATGCAAGGCTAACTCATCTTTACATCCCACACACTGTCTGCCACATATGAGAACCTAAGAGAGCTACTTGAAAAGGCAAGATGCAAGCTTGGCTTCACTCTGCCTTGCTATTAACACTGGGCCTCTGAGAAGGCCTTTACCCCTCCCCCCAGAAGCCCTCACCCAATTCCTCATTTATAAAAGAGATAGTGATAATATCCACTTTGGAGATGTTTTGGCCATAACTGAAATAGTTCCAGAAAACATATTGCATAGAAACTCATGAAACAGGCACTCAGTAGACACCTCCCAGATGAGGAGTCTGCAACCTACTGTTCTCAGCTCATCTGTGGCCTCTTCCCTCCAGGCAACAGCCATGGTCCTTGCTGCAGAGTAAGGGAGGATGCAGAAGCGCTATGGCCAATGTTAGTTGTTAACTGAGCAAGGCTGCAACATCTGGAACATTCAGGAGACTATCTGAGGGAGGGCCTTTTCGAGCCTTGCAGAATATGTATGTTTAGAGAGTATGGTATTGGACCTCTTGGCCATGGGCTTGCTGATTTGTCCTATGGAGCTGTGAACATTTAAAGAAACAGGCACGGAAAGGGCACTCCTCTGTCTCCTGCAAAGATTGTTGACTGGGGATGGTTAGAGCTATGTGTACCTGCCACCTGACCCAACTTCTCACTTCTTCCTAAATGGCCCAGATGCACATTAGAGGGAATGTTTTTAACCCTTCTGGTTCTGTGACTACTTGTATATAAATACATATTTATTGTTTACTTAGCCCTGTTCAAAGAGATAGCAGTGGTGAGCTTATAAAGACATCCCATTTCTCATGAGTTTAGTATACCTTAAGCAGAAGAACATATTAGAGTTGGCTGAGGTAATTTTTTATATTTATAGTTTTGGGGGATGGGGAGATAGATAACTCAGTCAGTAAAGTGCTTGTCATGCAAACATGAGCACCTGAGGTAGGTCCCAGAACTCACTTAAGAAAGCTGGTCATAGAGGTGTGCATTTGTGATCTCCGTACTAGGGAAGTGGAGACAGGTAGATCGCTGGGGCCACTAGCCAGCCAGCATGGACTACTTGGTAAGCTCTAGGTCAGTGAGAGACCCTGTCTCAAAAAACAAGGCTCCTGAATAAAGACACTTGAGGCTGTCCTCTGACCTACACCAAACACACACACACACACACACACACACACAGGACACAACACACACACACAGGACACACACACTGTAGTTTCCTCACCCCTCCATCCTCATGGTGATTTGTCAAGTCTGGGATGGGCCCCAGGCACATCTGTGTCTTTCAAAAGCTGTCCAGATGTGCCCCTGTGTACCAGGAGCTTGCCTCCACAGTGCTCCTGTATGATCTTTTACAGCCTAGAAATCCCACACCGCTGGTCCTGGGGTGCGGGTGGGGCTGTGAGATGCATAGCAAGTGTGAAGGGCACTTGGTTGCTGTGCTGAAATGGGCAGACTGCCAAGCTGGCCACTCTAAAGGGAGAGAGAATCTGCAGTCCTGTGGAAAGACAAGTTTACTCTGCAATCAGGAGCTCAGCTAATGAGCTCAGAGGCTGGGCTGATCAGAAGGCTGGGCATTTAGATGAAGAATGGGGGGCTCCTAATCAAGGTTCCTCTCCATGTCTCATTGAGAGTCGCTGGAAAATTGGAGAGAGCTGTTGGACTGAAAAGAACCTCAGTTTGATAAGCGAAGGGTCAAGTCCAGAGTGGCTGTCTGAGAGAAGGAGGGAGAGGGGTGCGATGGGGCCAGAAGGCAGAGCACTTCTGAGGCAGTCAGCCTTTCAGCCCACAAAGCCCACCATGTTGCCTTTAACCTGGAACTTCCAGTGGATTCTTACGGCACTTGGGTTGCCAGCCAGACTCCACGCGGTGTGGTGGCTTCCCGGCACCTATCTGTCTTCAGCTCGCTCACTTCACTCTGGCTGCAGTCCCTGAAGCTCACGGAGCTCAGTGTCATTTTAGGACCTCATTCTTCCTCTTCCAGGCCGTATGTCCCCCGGCTCCTGCTTATCATTCTGCTCTCAGCTCAGATGTTCTCATGGTTCCTTGCTAGCACATCCTACAAAAAAGAGTTTCTCCCAGAGGCACAAAGAGACACATTACCTGACTATCTTTGCTTTTGCATAGAACTGATCACTCCATGGGCACCTCTCATTTATTTGCTTACATAGTCACTTGCCTATTGCTTGTCTCCGTGGGAATGCAGGCTGCATGAGAACAGAGCTGAGTCTTCTTTGGTGCTGTATCTCTAGTGCCTAGAAAAGTGCTGGATGCAGAGTTGGAGCTCAACAAATGATGGAGTGAATGAGTGAGTGAGTGAATGAATGAATAAATGAATGAATGTAGAGTACAAATCTCAAGCCACCTAACTAGAGTCCAAAAAGCTAGAATGTTAGGCAGAGTGGTTTTTGGTTTATTAGTTTGCTTATTTATTTTTATGTTTTGTTTTAAGACAGAGTCTCACTCTTGCCAAGCTAGCCTAAGCTAGCCTTGAACTCACTGTGATCCTCCTGCCTCAGCCTCCCAAGTGCTGGGATTGCAGGGTTGCTTACTATGCTAGCTCAGGTTGAACTGACCTTTTTAGTGATCTAGGGCCAATGAGCAGGCCAATGACCGGAACCTCACAAGATACAGGCAAGGAGGCTGTTGCTAAGCAATAGTTGGGCTGCAGCACATAAGAAGAGAACTAAGCCACCTCCCTCTCTGGAGGAGTTTCCTGACAGCCTCTGAGGCAGGTTCTGAGCCCAAGGGGTGGACGTGTGTCCACCAGAGAAGAATGCCACCCACCCACTTTTGGCATACTGGGGAGTAGAGCCAGGTCGTCTATTTCTAACACATCAGACAGAGCGGCCGACCGTATCGTTAACAAGATGTAGAAATCCACTGAGGTATGACTCACAGAAATGTTCTCTCTGACCTTCTGCCCGCTGGGATGGAACACAATAAATTTCAAGATGTAGACGTTTAATGGGAAGTTTTCAGTGATGAATGACCAGTGGTGAAGTATGGCTGTACTTGAATGATGGACAGAAGGACACACACACACACGTGCATGCACATACATGCACACATATTTACACGTTGGTCCCCTTTTCACTTTTTGAGCTCCTTAAAAGCATTGTTTGCTGCTGAAAACCGTAGAGATCTAGGTGATGCGTTTATCTAGTGTGTAAACTCTTTGGGTGGCTATGTTTGGACACATCCTACCCTCCTGGGATTCTCACGTATAGGCTCCCTACTTCTTCCTGCAGAGCCCAGCATAATACCCAACACACAGTAGGTGCTTACTAAATGCTTGCTGGATGCTCAGATACATACACAGTACATATCATTGCAGGAAAATATGTAGGCTTTTTCTAAGTTTATAGAACCAAGAAACAGCCCCAAGGCATAGGATATCTGTTCTCTCTCTCTCTCTCTCTCTCTCTCTCTCTCTCTCTCTCTCTC